>VCII01000176.1:0-600000 GCA_006030095.1 Triplophysa siluroides
AGTGCTGAAAAGACCTGATGTTGATGCTAAGGAAGATGAAGGTTCAGCAAACATTGGTTCATTCGAGGCCTCACCCAAATCTCGATCTTCATTCCTACTGCAAAAATACAGTATAAACTGAATATAGTAGCTAAATAGGACATGTTATCAATATAAACAGATAATATACATTATGTTCGATATAATAAGATTTCATAGTGCATTTCACATTTACTCATAGGCCACTAAAATAAGTACGGAGGTTTAGAGGCCAAAAACTCACCATTCTGAAGCTGAATCAGTCTCCTCAGCTGGTACAAGCATATCTGCCTCATCAATGCTGGACTGAGCTTGTTCTTCATTGCTAGACTTGTACAATTCCTCAATAACCTCCAAAACTGTGTAACGCTTTTTAGGTCTTGAAGCCATCTTGTGTGAGGAGAAGAATGAAAAGTGCTGTCTGTATCAGGGCTTTCATATGTCCATGTTTACAAACAATCGGTGGGATTTCAAACCGGTGCGATCGTTTTCTATACAGCTGATTTGACGGATGATGTTTTTTGTCAGCCAAAGGATCATTGGCTGAATTTCATGTGCTTAAATAAGGGAGTCTTAGTAACCGTGGGTGTTGCTGTTTGGTGACAGAGACTGTCTTGTGATCCCATTTCAGGAAATTTAGAGTGGGAATTAAAAAGACAACTAGTAAATGACTGCAAAAGCACAAAAATATTTTATTACAAAATGAGAACTTTGATTTTGATTTATGACAAATACAGAAAACATTATTTCTGAGACAAAGGTCACACCTCCTGTTACGATATATTTTAGATGCACACTCTTGTCATACATGAATTGGTCAGATGTGTATTCTAGAGGCTTTCCAAAGATATATAGTTCGTCGTGATTTGGATGGAATTTTATTGCAAAATATTGAAATAATCCTCAGACCTTTTAAGCTTATTTTCATTTTAACAGCTGTTAAAATCATTTCTGCACCACTAGTTGTTTTGATTTTCAAGTTTCCCAATCCGTTCTCTATCAAACCAACTCTATTTTCTGATATGATCGTAAAAAAGTAAAGATATTTCCAGACAAATTACTCACGGCAGAACCTGGTGATCCCTGCTCCAGACCCATGTCTCACAGTGCAGGTGTAGACGCCTCCCTGCTCAGGACTGAAGTTCAGGTAGGAGGAGAAGATTTGAAAGCTGAAATCTGGATTGGAGTATATTTGAGTCTCACTGATTGTCCAGATCACTCACACTTTCTTGTCCATGAGATATTCACGGGGGTTGATGAAAGTCAGTCACATAACAGACGAGTGTGTTTTGAACACCAATCTTCACATCTCTCTTAGCGTACAACAGTGAGGTGGGAGAAACTTTGAACAAACAAAAAGTCATAGAGGTTAGATCAAGTTATTACAGAGCCAAAGATGATGTAGACCACATCAATCTCTGTATCGTTTGAACGAATCTTTGCTTTGAACTAAGCAATCTATATAATATATAAAAAATATATATGTTTGTGTTAAACATTTATAGAGCAACAGATTTTGTATGTAGAGAAATCATACGTGGCTAATTTTGTTTAAAAATCTTATAAATGTATGACGGGGGGCTTATACCGGTAGGTATAATAGGTTCAATAAAAGGAAGGAAGGAGGTGGGAACAGGCGAACATTCAACAAGCTTTAATCAAAACTAACACGGAAGTAAAAAGGCCGAGAGCCAGCACACGGTCAACTGCCAGCCACAAGAACATAAATACAAACTAACATATGTCCAGGCCCGGTCCTGTCTCGTTAGCAGTCCTATCGCTCGTCCTCTTATGCTCCCGATCTCCTCCGTGAGAGATGTGGGACGGTGTTCGCACAGCTGATTCACACTATCACTCACGCCACCGGCACCGCCTCGTTCCCTCACGGCTCTCGTCCCGCCTTCCTTGTTACAGCCTTCCTTAACATTAGAAAGGTTAGACCCTATCTCACTGAGCTTGCAGCACAACTCCTTGTCCAGGCCCTGGTAATCTCAAGGTTGGACTACTGAAATGCTCTCCTTGCTGGTCTTCCTGCAAAGGCTATCAAACCACTCCAGCTGGTTCAGAACGCAGCAGCACGCCTCGCTTCCAACAGCCCAAAAAGGCTCATGTGACACCTTTCATCTCTCTTCACTGGCTACCGATTGAAGCCCGTATCAGATTCAAGTCACTAATGCTTGCCTACAGGACTATCACTGGATCTGCACCGGCATCTCACACCCTCCTACACCCCATCAAGATCCCTGCGTTCAGCAAACCAGTGGCGTCTTGTAATGCCTTCCCATAAGGGCAGTAAATCGCTTTTCCGCTCATTCTCCTTCACAACTCCTGTCTGGTCCAACATTCTTCCTAACTCAGTCCGGTCAACCACATCTCTTACAACGTTCAAAAAACTACTAAAAACCCATCTCATCTTGAATAATTGACAGAAAACAAACACCAACCCTCTCTCTTTGTCTCAACAGCTTTTGTAGAAACCAGTAACTTTGTATTAGCACCTTTGGTATTATTGCTCCTGTTTATCGCTTATTGCTCCCAAGAACTTGCACATTTCTGCAAGAGCACAAAACAGAAACAACTTTTAGCATTTCGGTGCTTAGCAATTTTAGCAAAATTCTGTCGTCATCCACGTTCATTCCAAACCTGTATGACTTACTTTCTTTTGCATGCGGAACACCAAAGAGGATTAAGTTTAAACAACTTTGGACCCCGTTGACTTCCAGTGTATGGATGCAAAACCAGAGACATTTCTCAAAATATCTTCTTTTGGCTGTGGCAGAGAAATGAGCCAGGGCTGATTCTTCCTATACACAGCCCCTTGAGAACCGAATTAAAAAACACTATTGTAAACAACAACCTATTTTTACAACTTGCGGATTCAACTTTAGTGGAATCATTTGGAAATTTACTTTTTAATACTTAATTTAATTACTGTTACATTCTCGGATATCATGCAGTGGATTGCTTATTTGACTATGATACGACCATGGCTTCAAAACGTAGTTATGTATCTTGAATTAAAAAAAATGTAACTCAATCTAGCAGCTTTTCTCTTGGGCCCATGAACAATATGGCAATATGACTGTTATTTTTCAAGATTCTTATAATCTAATAACAAGATATACTGTAAATGTCCTGTCACTACAGTTACAGATATGACTAATTTATGACACACATCATTCACTTAGATTAAAAATAAAAGAGTGTTAAAAGAAATCCATGTCTTGCAGATGGAGGAAACCAGACAGTGGTTTATTTGTGCATATTCACTCTCTTCAAAAACCACTTGACATGCATGAGGCACGGCAAAGCCTTACGGAAAGTTAAGGGTATACATCGCATGAAAAAAATCCTCAAACCTTATAGATGCATCGTAGGCAGAAACAAAAACTTCCTACAGCCAAGCATTTTCATCGTGAGTTTACTCATCAAACCCCATCGCTATTCTGAAGTCAGTTTTAAACGCCAGTTTTGGTTGCTCGAAATGAGAAGCGGCTCTTGATTTCTAAAGCAATACATGAAAAATACTAAACGGTTTGGAGTCGTAATGGAAGCAAAAAAACTACAAGGTTTTTCCGTCGACTAAGAAATGTAATTATGGTCACGCATTCCCACTGGAGTTTTCCATTATGGGCATTTCGGTAAAAGTCTACTTCATGAAAAGAAAAAAATCCTTATCAATATATACATCTGTATCCAGAAATCAACAACAGAACAGAGTGTCACCTATCAATAGGCTCCATCCCAGAAGTCAGCACCATCTCTTCATCTCAGTCAGAGTCCGTGCTGTCTGGAAGATGAGGAAGAGGAGGATGAGGAAGAGAATGAACAGTAACTGCTGGAACTGAGGTGAGAAGCAGGGTTGTGTGGTTCCACACTGCTGGCCTTCTCCACTGAAAAGCGAAGAACACAAACAGGTTAAAACGAGACCTGGTTTAGCAGGAGGCATTGAGTGGCGATATCAGCCCTACCTTTGGGTTTCTGGGGCTTCATGGCAGAGTTGAGCTGTCCCCTCACATCTTGCAATCTTCTCTCTAATTCTCTCTTTTTCTCCAGAGCCAGCTCCTCTTGACTCTTCCCTCCAACCTTCTTCACGGCTGCAGAGGAGAATTCAAGATTACGTACATTTCTTGCTGTCATTGGTTTTAAAAACTGGTCCAAAAAATATTGTTACTAACCAGCTGCGGATAGGAAGGGTGGCATACATACCACTGCAATGGAGTAAAATGTGAACTGATTGTGTAGCTAAAAATATAAAAACACAAAGCAAGAGTGTCTTTAGCATTCAATCAACAGCAATGAAATACAGCGATGTATATACATTTTTGGCTGAACTGGCGCTTGTCCTTTTGAGTGAAGTACGAGAAAATGCTGCTGCATAACACGTTCTAGAATCTAGGAAATGCCTATGGACATCTTTTTATCCCTGTTACTCAAGCCTCATCAGGGTTTTTTTTATAATAAAGTATATAGGGGTGTAACTTGACTCAAACTCGCACTGCTTTTAGATCGAGCAGCATTTCCTACTGATCCCAGAGCCGTGCTTCACGGACAAACTACTTATTCAAAAAAAATGTCTGAACATATTTATAAAATAATGTATTTATAGAATTTCAGTCTTGCCCATATATACATAATACATACACACAGGTTGCTTTAAAGACACTCAGATACGTCATGTAACACCTAGTTCTCTTTGGATTAATATATTCACACAGGTGTTGTTTTTCACATTAACCTCAGGTCAAATGCCTTCCCTCCAAACACTGCACCAGATCCCAAATAAACCAAAGAACAACACAAGTGAAATGGTTCACAAACACACACAGATCTATGAAGGGAGCGTGTGTACCTGTGTGCACACCTGATCCTCTCCTCCTAGCTGTCAGAACTCGGGCTGCTCGCAGCTTAACTCGCTTTCCGACGATGAGGTAGATGATGATGAAGACGAGGAAGAGGACTGGTGCATTTCGGGCATGCCCATGTTCCGCCCCAGTGGCAAGGGAGACAATTCATCCTCCTCCGAAACCCCGTCGGGCATCTTTGCAAAGCGAAACTCAAACACTCCAATATTATCCGACTGCTTTACTTGAGTCTAGTCTCTAGCGGCCAGTCGATGAATTGCAGATTTGTAGAAGGGCCCCGGGTAGGCCTCGTGTTTCGACGTTGCAAAACTTTTTTAAACGTAAACGGTGGTGCGATTGAACACCCTGTAGTGTTGAACTATGGCAGTTAAGATAGTTATTCTTTGATTAGTTTTCGGAGCATTATGAAATCGGTATAGTTACGTGTTTAATGCTGCAAAATACATGTCTTGTTATCAGCTGGGGCTATAGCCCCGTCAGAAAACACTGAACGTGAATAGCCCGTCTTATAAAAAGAGGCAATTCGCCAGTTGCTGATTGGATTAGAAATGTAAAAATGACGCTTGCCGGCTGACGTCTTACGTGGCGTTGAGTAAAGCGAGTGTTAACTTCTGATCATCGCAGATTCGACAGTAGGAGTAAAATCCACCTCCTGATTTTTTTTTCCATCACTTATCAGATAATAAGACAATTTATTCTTAATAAAATAAAATAAAGATTGAAAAGGGGCAAATGAGTGTTTATGTAGTTTAATGTAGTTGAGGGGAAAGGTTGGGTGAACAACTGGCAACGTAACTAAACACACCTGACGGGCATATTGTCACTCCCACCAATGATGAATAGTCCCACTGATATTTTATATAAATATTTTATTTTCTTAAAACATTATTACTTTATTGTTTTTAATATAAATGCAAACAAGCTGATATCATCCGAAATCAATAAAAAAAGAAATACGTACTTTTGGATGTTATATATTGGCATCTGTTAGCCTGTGAGTTGGTGGTTGGCTGCTCAGTCGAACTTTTCAAGTACTTCAGTGTAAGAAAATGTGACTTTCACATAGCAGCGAACTAAGTCAATAAAAGAAATCGCATTTACATGGAAGAGAAGCTCCCCATCTTACAGCAAAGAGAATAGCATCTTAAAAGCAGGTAAAGTGGAATTGCGGAATCCAGGCATAAAAACGAAATTAGCTGTATAACACGGAACGGAATCTGGCAAATGTATTAACAGAAAGTAGCGCTGAACAGCTAACAAAATGCTAAATGTGCTATGAATAACGTGACAGTTATTCAGACGCTTGTTTTGGAGTGTCTGTATTAAACGTAGTACACTCGTGTGCTTTGAAAGCTACTATCAAACAACTTTAGCGGCGACATGTCAAAATAAAAGTCTGGTGACCTTCCATAAGTTGAAACACCCACATTTTACCACACCACCCCCCTTGATTTTTAATAATTCGACCACTTATTTGGGCAATTCCAGCGTTATGGACGTGACATAAAAATGCTCAGAGAACGAATTTGTCACGAATAAATTGAACCATCTGTTCATATTTTACTTAACACTTGTTGTTAGTCTAAACATAAAAAAATTCAGTCTATGAACAAATTAAGTGAAATAAAGATGCGTTATGGACGTGACAAAAAAAGGATGCGGTTTTTGGGAGACAACTTTTTAGGATTTCTGTGAAATAAAATGCACAATCCTGAAGCGATAATACCAAATGCTTCCATAGCTTTTAGATTTAGTTTAGGTTTATTTTTTATGTTGCCATATAAGATTAACACATTTTTATTTTATTTTAGTTCTTGTTTATTATTATACTTTTACTGCTTTAAACTTACTTCAGTTTATTTTTGAGGCAACATTTCACATGTTCCTTGAGTTAAGTCTTCCCAGTAGTTTTAGGTCAATATTTGATTTGATTTCAACAAACAGGAACGTTTTCAAAGTTTAATTTTGGTAAACTAAAATAACCTTGGCTGGGACTATTCTCCATTCTGATCAGTCAGTGTAATAAATATTGGTCATGTAATGCACTAATTCTGAACGATGATCGGCTTCCTCAACAGACAGAACCCCCAGATATCCCATATCAAGAGCCGTGGAGAAGGTACGTACAGCATATAAAGAGCGTTTTCAGATTTCCCAGCTTGTTCTTTATATTTCCACAACGTTCTTTCTCTTGTAGGTGATCTGTCAGTCTGCTGTGAATGATCCTCATCATTGTCCTCCTCCTGAGTACAGACTCCAACCGGTACCTTTCTCTCGACTCCATTTTCTCTCAAAACAGTATCATTGTGGCTCATTTCTGCTCACTGACTCTTTCTTGTGTTTTTTCTTGTGTTCAGCCTGAACGCTGGACTGCTTTGCCTTACGTGAACACTCATGTGAGAAGAGCCACCACTGTGTGATCCGTCATCATCATCATTTATGGACATGTTACTCAGTAAATTCACAGATGGACTGATTTTAAAGCTGTGAGCCGGTGACTTCACAGCGTCAAGAAAGCTCGACCAGATTTGGCAAGTGGTTGATGTCCTTATAGGTCAACAAAATATGTTGCCCTGAGGGCAACCGTCAAGAAATGTGTCTTTTCACAACGTAAATGCTGCTCGATAGAAGAAAATCGGTTTATTTTTTATGAAGCAGGATTTTGGAAACTTGTAAACAAGCGTTCATCATACAGTATAAATCAGTGTTGAAAACTTTCTCATTATCTTACCTTGATTTACAAAGTAAGCTCATAGGCCTAATAATGATTTGTCATTTGAGCTGTCTGTGTGATTGTATGAGAACTGTCAGAAAATGATCAGTAGTTTTTTTCTGCAGTGTATATCAGTGATATTTGATCATATTTATTGATTAAACATGTTTGATGATTGATCTTTTTTTCCTGGAAGAGATCTCAGTGTCTAAGATTTGCAAAAATCGCAATAAAGTGTTTTTCAACTTTATTTATTAAGACCATATATTGAGCTTTTACAGTATACAAAAATGTACAGTTTATTGCTAAAGCTACAGTTCACCCAAAAATGAGAATTCTGTCATGAATTATTCAACATCGAAGTGGTTCCAAATCTGTATGGATTTCTTTGTTCTGTTAAAAACGTTAGCAACTTACATTTCTGGGTAGTTGGAAAAATCCCTGTATCATTTTTCTTTGTTCTGCTGAAGACAAAATGAGATATTTTGAAGAATTCAGGAAATCAAACCGTTCTATGGCACTTTGACTACCATTTAAAAATGTCCTACTAAAACCTAATACCGTCGCCTGTATGTCAGGTCAACTTCATGCAGTACAAAATCACTTGAAAATCATCTGTTGTGTGTTCACGAACACTAGTGTGTGTGTATTCGTCGTGGTGTTTAGCCGCGTCCGCAGGGAATCCAAATGTGACCCCGCGCACCGAGTGATGAATGAAAGTGCGCGCTTCAGCATGTTGTATTGACATCAGCAGTAATGCAGCATCTGCACATCCACAGTTCCAGAATGACCAATACAACAACAAAAAGACTCCATGGTCTTATTTCATCCACCCTTCCCCATCCGAACTCTGAGCGCGGGCCCGGCGCGCAACCGTCACGTGCCTCGGGCGCCCGCAAGCTCAAGTGCGTTTGTTCTGTTTAATAGATTTTGCCTGCATCGACAGAAAAGCAGAGAGGATAACTTTTTGGAATTTGGCCTAGCAGGTCCTCTTTGACGTTACGCTCGCGGCGGACTCTCACTTTCTCTCTCTCGCTCTTTCCCTCTCCGGGAAGGTCCGCGCTTAAGCAGGTTTATTTTCCTGAAGACCCCCAGGTAAGAATCATTCTGACATCTTCAGCCGAGAAGTCACTGACTGATTCAAGTTTTCAGAATGAATGTGGACATCAAAATATAGAATGGCCATAGTGTGTCATCTTTGAATGTGTAAAAAAGTTGTATTTCTTTAAAAACTTGTAAAAGTGCAGTTTTATGTCCAGGATCCAAACATCTATGTCTGCGATTCTTTTCATGATCATTTTTTATTAGAAATTTTACTATCAGCATAACATTTTAAGTTTTTAAAGATTTTTTTTAAAGAATGTCTTTGTATTCGTTATTTCCCTCTTTAATAACTTGACTTTTTGTCTTTATAAAGAAATGTTAGTTTGAGAAAAGTGTAAACCCATTTTGGATTTTTTCTAAACATAGTATTTTGGAAGCTTTTTAGGTCCAGAATTTTTCACTTTCTTGGTAGTCATGGTTTTTGGGGTCATTATGGTGTATTTTACATGTAACAACTACACGTCTGTTTATATATTTGTGTGTTTTCACTTAATGTTGAATGTTTATGGAAAATGAAAGACATCAAGTTTACAACCACTTCTGAAAACTGTGTGTTTAATGCATGTTTTTCCTTGTAAAACTTTGATGTTGCCTTGCTTTTTTGGGGTGATAATAGTGACTATTAAGTATAGTTTTAGATGAGTTTCAATCTGTAATTCATAATAGTGAGCTTCCCACATATATTAGTCAATTAAATGCCATTAAATGGCAGAGAGCGCATTTAAAGGCATAGTTCAACTACTAATAAAAATTACGTCATCATTTATTCACTATATTATTCACTACTTTGTTTTCTGTGTAACACAAAAGAAGATAGTTTGAGAAATGTCTCTGTGGTTTTGTGTTCATACAATGAAAGTCAATGGGGTTCAATGTTGTTTGGTAATCAACATAATCAAAATATCTTCTTTTGTGTTCGGAAGAAGATAGAAATGCATACAGGTATGAAATGACATGAGGGTGAATAAATAAATGTAAGAGATTTAAAAGAGACTTCTGTTTATAGTTGAGCAATTGTTCACTTAAATGTATCTAATACGTTCACCCGGTGTGTATTAAGCTTCCACAGGTTTCCTCAGGATGTACAGTTTCATGGGAGGGGGGTTGTTCTGTGCCATCGTGGGCAACATCCTGTTGGTGGTCTCCACGGCGACGGACTACTGGATGCAGTACAGACTGTCGGGCAGCTTCGCTCATCAGGGCCTGTGGAGATACTGCATGTCCGGCAAATGCTACACGCAGACCGACAGTATCGGTGAGCGACTTTGTGTCCGTGGTTGCACAAATATGACGCAATAAGTGACGCAATTTTCTAAACAGTTTAACTCGGATATAATGTCAGAAGAGGAAGTTGAATCATACAGTATGTAATAAAGGAATGTAAAAAATAAAAGTAAGCTAGAGTTTTATAAGGGTCAGGGCCGCGCAGACTGACCAGTAGGACATTCTGTCAAAGTCCAGAGCGGCCATCCCACCGAAGGCCTACGGCGGTGACCAGGGGCGGGCTGGCCATCTGTAGTACCGGAACTTTTCCCGGTGGCCACTAACGTGTGGGGCTGGATTGGAAGCTTGATTTGATGATTTTGTGAATCATTTGATAGAGGGATGGAACGTGTTCTTCACTCTTTCTGTATGTCTGTGTGATTCCAGCTTACTGGAACGCCACCCGGGCCTTCATGATCCTGTCTGCCATGTCATGCTTTGCTGGAATCATTGCAGGAATTCTCTCCTTCGCTCACTTCTCCGCCTTTGAGAGATTCAACCGTTCCTTTGCTGCAGGAATCATGTTTTTTGTTTCCAGTAAGTCATTTCTCTTTAGGTCATTTGTTTGCATACACATGTTGCCCAATAACGTCATGTACTGACGCCAAAGATTGTGTCAATCAAAAGGTTACTGTTGACGCAAAATCCAAAATGCTTACCATTGTGAAAGATTCTAAATAAATCTACTGTTTTCTCGGTTAAAAGAAAAATTCTGTAAATTATTTTGTTATATATCATTTAGCCTATATTGTTAATTATTTATATTAGATATATGAACTACATACTATAAAATGATAGATGTATATAAACCATTGTTTTACTATGGTTCTTAAAAAACATGGTTTTCATAACCATGGTTATTTTGTGGTAACCGTGGTTTTACTTTACTGTGGAAAGTCAACTTTTCTTTTCTTACAGTGTGCATTGTAGAAAATGTAGTCTAAAAGCTGCCTTAAAAATTGTCCTTAAATCAAACTGGCTTTCCTTAAATTGAAATGATATTAAACTGACCTCAAAATAAAATCAAGGTACATTTGTAATCGAAGAATGCGTCAACATGACTTGATGTGTTTGTTTTCACAAAAACTCATTTACAGTCATTTCTGTCTTAAACCATCTTAAACAATCCATATGTTTAATATTATCAAGATATGAAATCATAAACATCAATAGAAAAATTACACAACTATGTATGTAGGATAAATAAAAATAGACCAAAGCATTTTACATAATTTTAACCTCAATGATTTCTTGTGTCTTTCTCTTCCAGCGCTCTTTGTTCTTCTCGCTATGGCAATCTACACGGGGGTGACCGTCAACTTCCTGGGAAAGCGCTTCGGCGATTGGCGTTTCTCCTGGTCTTACATTCTGGGCTGGGTGTCTTTACTCATGACATTTTTCGCAGGTCAGTAAAGATCAGATACAACCACAGAACACCCGAGTAGAGCTGTTATCTCATGAAACAAACGTGTTTTGTTTTTTGCAGGTATATTCTACATGTGTGCCTACAGGATGCATGAATGTAGAAGAGTGGCCGGACCTCGCTAGAGCCAATCGAAGCAAATATAGATTGTGTATTAAGGTGTGCATGGCTTGGTTTCACAAACAGGGCTTAGAATAAACCAGAAGTAGGTCTTTATTAGGACATGTCTATCATTTGTATTAATGTGACTTGAAATAAAACATTACTGGTGGGCATCTTGAAACAAAACTATGGCACTATTTTATGATACGATCAGGTAAGAAAGCACAAATACGTGAATTTTAGTCCGGGAATAAATTGCCCTTAGATCTTGTCTGTGAAACCAGGCCTGAAAATGAGACGGACAATCTGGCCAACCCTAAGCCCAGTCTGAGACGTAGATGGAGGACTTGCAATGGTTTTTCAAAATATAAAACTGAGATTTAAGATTGAGGTTTCTCAAGAGACAAGAGACTATATTTAAGCTCATTGCTCAGCGTTTATGAGAAGCAATTATTTGCTATTTTGTACCATTCAAGAACAAAATTTGAAATCCAGATTTAAGTTATTGATTCTTTAAAAATGGATGAATATTTTAAATTGTATAATAAAATGTACTATCGAAAACACATTTTTCAAACAATCCACATGACTTGCCATAAAGTCATGTCATAACATTGTGATGAAGGACCACTAAGAAGAACATGTAACAATGTAAGAATAAAATCTTTACACCAATGTTTGCTGTATCATGTAATATATTGATAAAATGCTCCTTTAAGAAATGCCAGAGTTTTTTGGATAACAATTTGTAACGTTGCTCATCTCAGCCGTTGTGTCTTTGGCTTTCCATTGTCTAATACGCATCACCTTCAAAAAAGACATTCTGGTTCTATCACGAAACGTTGAGGAGGAGACGTAGAAGACGATGGGATCCAGACATGTGTTGAGGGTGCTGAGCAAGAGCGTGTAGTATCTCCACTCCGGACTTTTGTTGCTGCTGTACCCAACCAGATGAGAGGTGTTATACGGTAAAAAACACAGCAGAAAAATACTCAGCGTGCACAACGCCATGCCAATGGCTCTCTGCTTCTTCTCTTTGGTTATGTGAGGTCTGGTGTACAGAATGTAGATACAGTTGATGTAACAGAAGACACAAACCACGAGCAGCACAACGTACAGAACCACGAAAAACTCAAGACGCACCGACAACAAAATCCTTTTCTGCTTATCTGTGAAGTCCTCGTAGCAGACGGTCTTTGGAGCGGTGCCGTTCGCGGTGCCATTCGTGGTGCCGTTGGTCTCTTGCATGTGGACAGTGATGAATACGATGCTGCAGTGAGAGGCAGTGATGAGCCAGATGAGAACGCTGCCGGCCGTGGCGTATATCGGCCTGCGTCTCTGTCTGTATTTGAAAGGAAAGGCCAGGCCTAAATAACGGTTCACGCCGATGGCCATGAGTAACAGGGAGCTGGTGTAAATCGTAGTAAAAAATACATAGGAAGAAATGGAACACAAGGTCTGCGGTAGGTACCACTTCATGCCCACGGCGGCCTCGTACATCTTGAAGGGCAGGAAGATGAGGAAGAGGAGATCAGAAACTGTCAGGTTGAAGAGCAGCACGTCATTCGGACTGGGTTTGTCTCCCAGCTTCTTAAAGAACGTGCAGATGGCCAGAAGATTGGCTGGTAGTCCGATCAGAAACGAAAAAACGTAGACGGACAGAATTACCCACTGGTTCACCATTTTGTAGATGGAAGATGTCTGGGGATAAATGAGAGTGAGATTCATTTGCATTTTTAATACGTTGTAAAAAAGATTTTATTTTTCACGTACAATCAAACATTACTTGAGTAGACATAAAAACATCCCCGCAGAACCGTTTACTCAAAGTTTCTTTTAAGAACCATTCGTGACTGTGAAAACCCATCTAAACTCGTTTTTTTGGGGTGATTTACGGTTTTCCAGCCGACATAAAATCGTCTTACATCACGTTAAGAACATTCTGTGAAAATGTAATCTTGATATCTGTAGAAATTGAAATTATAGTCAAATTAACGGTTGAAATGAAACTCGCTTGTTCTCTCAGAATTTTATTTTGAAACTTTAGCCAGCATGGTTTTCACAGATTGGGTCCCATTTCTTTCTGTTTTTATAATCTTAAAACCCCTTTTCCACTATGAAGAACATTTGTGAAACAGATTCCTCAGATGTTAAGGGTTTTCTATGGAACCATTCGGCCAAAAATGATTATGGCACCTTAAAAAGTTAAAATTTAATAGCTTTATTGTAATTAAACATTTCTGGCAAAAACAGTAAACTCCATGTTCATACCTATTCTAACATGTGTTTACAAAATTGATTTATCAAAAACAACGATATGTGTTAACTAATAAAATACGTATTAACTGTACAATTCATATCAAATCAGTCGAAAAGTTTGACAATGTTTGTAAGGTTGAACATGCATGTACAGAGTCATGTGGCCAAAGATATAATGCATAATGATTTCGAAGTACATTATTTTTTTTTTATTGTTATTATCATTATATTTCATTTCATTGTTTATTTATGTTTTTATTATTATTAAGTGACATAATTTGTTGAGATTAAAAAAATATATTTAAAAAGCTGCTTGTACTTACCACAAGGGTCCCACTGTCTGTTTTCTCTGGACGGCGTTATTCCCAAAAAGGTTACTAATGGATGTATTGTTCATAGTTCAGTGTTTGATTAGGAGATTCTTATGTAATGTGTCTTGTGTAATGTATTTTTATACGTTAGGCTTATTCTGTAGGCGTTAGCTGTGTTGTAAAAGCTAAAATTTAACTGAAATGCAAAACTCAGAAGGCATGATAATATCTATATTGAAAAATAAAATGCAAATCTAAATGCAAATGCAAATGAAAACAAACATTTGGCTTCAAAGAAACTGTAAATAGTCCAAAAGTAAGTACTTTTCCATTTCCATTTTCATTTTCATTAATTTATTTTGGTTTATCTTACCTTAAATTGGGTGATGAAATTATAGTTGCTCTGAGATAATAAAATAATACCAGATAAAACGGTACAAGACAAGTGCATATTAGTGTCAGTCATGCGTCCTATAATTTCTTTGTACTTTTGACAGTGTTTCAAGATGATTCAGACACCCGTCAAGAGATGAGCTTGATAAGCGGATGTTCGGTTGACCAATTTAACCCATGACCCCTTTAGGAAGGAGTTCGGCAATGTCATATTAATATCTTTGCATCTCTGAATATTTCACTAGAATTATTTTCTCTGCCAAAATAACCTTCCATAGAAATGTGACGTTTCGAGAGGTTGTCTAACCTAGCAACAGTGACCATAAGGGTGAAGCTACGTCCTGTCAATTCTCATCTGTGGCCCACTCAGACTTTATTCTTGGGATTTCAGTGGCCACATGTGTGATAAGATCAAATGTCACAACATCGCCACCATTATGACTGATGATGATTGTTGTCTTGTCAAACATTTAATCTACATGCCTTGTTGACTAAAATAACTACATAGTCATGTAAAAATGAGCATGTTGTGCTGAATATAGCCTAGATGGAAAAGTGTTATCACAAAAGTGTCATTACAGAAGCGCAGTTTCACTTCACTTTTGCATTACAATGGGCCTATTAATTGTACGCTGACAGGTGGAATTCCCCCTGAAATGCAAGGTAAAAAATAAGAAGGTTTTTTTTTCATTTCGAAAGAAGAAAACCACGGTAGAATTTCATGCGACGCAGTTACTGTTCGACTTGCTGTCCTTCACGAAGTATCGCGGGAGTAGACTCCCTGCTACTGCTATCGCTTCGCTCTCGCGGTACTTTGACGTCACGTGCCCATGGGTCTGCGCAGCGCCCCAAAAGCCCCAAAAACCGTATAAATATTGCTGCATTAAAAAATGGCGCATGTTTAGCTTTTTATTTCTTATCGTTATGTTGTACTCTGGTTGAAATGTATTTTCTTGTTTTACTTTGAATGTATATTTTTCATTTCATAATCGTTTGGGTTTAGGGCATTAAAACAAAACACGTCCGCTATTTCTTTTAATTGGGAAATATGGTAACAGTTGACCTTCATTGCGTATCTATTGTGGCTTTTGTGATCGGTGGAGAAACAGAAGTCACCTCATCACGGAATGTGTCAGGTGGATCACCATAGTAACCGCAGACGCCTCAACATCGCGCCGTCTCATTGGCCTCTGTGTGTGATCACGTCCCTGATTCGAGCTCCTCTGTGTTGTATTCTCAAAAAACACGCAGAAATACACACTCTTGCCGACCTTGGGCTTCAACCATGAGATTATATTCTGTGGAATATTTGTGAGCCACACAGGTGAGAAGATCTCGTTCATACAGCGGCACAAAAGCGAATATTTAGTTCACTTCAAATATATGTGGAATGCACTTCAAACGAAGATAGGTCAGGGATAGGATATTTTTCACGTTGAAATATTTGACAAAATTCAGATTCAAATGATAAACAATTATATTCTGTTTAAAACATATAGAACACGTGTATCGGCACTTTGTGGGCTTGTTCGATTTGATGCGGCGCCGCAAGATCCGACAGGCGGATGACATCACAGTACCGCGAGAGGTACTTTGGTTCTTCGTGGTTTTTCGGATCGCTCTCGCGGTACTGTGATGTCATCCACCTGTCGGATCTTGCAGCGCCGCATCAAGTCGAACAAGCCTTGTTTGTCATCTATTGTATCGCGTGCATAGATAATGTGCTATACAATGTCACTTGCTAGGACACCTGTGTAAGGTGAGGAGGACTGACCTCATACATCACCTCAATTTTATGCAGAATCTTTTCTACAAAGGGTAGAAAGCACCATTAAACTCAGAAAGTCTTCCACACAAAAATATGTTTCTTATCTCTCATCTTATCAACCTTCAGACATGAAAGTGAAGACTGGATCACCATGTCTCTCCAGGACAGAAAGTCTAGAGGTCCAACAAAATCACATCCAAAACTTAAAGACAAGTAAGCCGTTGCTGACGTGACTGGGAACGTTGTTTTGATGCTGATGTTTATGTAAATGTCTTTTTTATTATTTGTAGGGAGCTTCTTGATCTGAAAAGACTTTTAGCATTGATCACATCTCCTGCAACCAGACAACGGGTATACGAATACATTTCTCACAGTCTATCTTTCAAATGATCAATCACTAACTTGAATCCAATCGTACATTTTTTCATTTAAATTGAATTCAATCATCATTCTCCAAACGGTGGACCTCCCTGCTATGAAATGATTCCTGAGAGTCACGTCTGCCCTTCAGGTTGCCTCTGTAAACCAGTCCAGGAGACAGAACTCACAAACCTCCTCAAATGTTCACGACAGCCGGAAGAATTGCCCGATCGCTGAAGCGTCCGAGCTGGATAACTTCAGGTGCACAGTGCCGTCTGTACTCTGGGTTTGCTTGTCGTGTTGTTTTTATGACCAATGTTAATTCTGTGAACAGTGCGACTTACCGAAATCAGAGATGTTTTAGCGACCAACCGCATCATAAAGTTTTCCTGGACATCTTCAAGGCCTTAATCAATAACAGACTGGCTTTCAGGTCCGTATTTGGATGATGTTGAGTGGTTATGATAATGACCTCAAATAAAGATGTTGAACTGTCTTTGATTTCAGCGAATGGATGGAAAATTCTTCATCGGATGGTGTGCTGAGAGTTTTGAACTGCTTGAGATTGCTGATCAGAGATCCAGTTTACCAGGTAGGACCCAAAATCTCTGTTTGGGTTTTGTGGAGAAATTGTGTCATGCAAAAATATTCGAGATTGACCAATAACAATAGCGAGGCGTATATCATTTTATTAGGGTCCAAATGAAAATCAAATATAATTTATTAATGTCCGGCTCTTTTTTAGACGATGTTCTTTGAACTCCAAGGGGCTAGACAGCTTGCTAAGGTAAAGATTTTCCCATATTTTACGCTGTGACGCAGCGGTTTGTGGAAATCGTATCGTGTTTGTCTCGTCTGATGTGTTTCAGTACATGGAGTCTGTCGCCGCTGTGTATCTGGAATGTAGAGAACAGACACTGGATGTTGAGCAGCTGGTTGCCATGACATGTAAGACACATTTGGTATTAACAGGCATGTTTTAAATGAGATGAGGAATAACGTGTTTGCTGTGCTTGTGTTCTTTATCCGCTTACAGATATGTTTCAGAAATTGTCTTCAGTTGAGGAACAGAGACAGTGGATTATTAACTGTGGGACACATAAGGTACTGCTGTCATAAATAAAATAAAACTTATAAATTGTGTAAAGCATCAAAGAATATTTATTACTCTTACAATGCAAAAGAATGAATGTGTGTAAGTCAAGGTCTTGCTCCAGGTTTCATTAGGGCTTCATTCTTGCAATTTTCGTACGATTCACATCATACACGTAAGGAATAATGTACAGGCAGCTGGTTATCGCAGAAATGAGCCCCGACAGTGTGATATCACGCGATAACAGCCGGCTGCTTGTACAATATCCCGCTTATTACACGGCTACTTGCCACATGAGAAAAAAACTGGACATGAAGTGTCAAACGACGTTCAAACATTGTGTCAAAGTCCAGAACGGCTGTCCCTCCGACCAGGGGCGGACTGGTGAACTTATTATAAACGCGAATGCACGCAACGCGAAAGCATTAGTGAGTTGGCCACGTATGCTTGTAATGCAATTTATACAAACCTCATCGACAGATTTGGTGGAGGAACGATGCTTTCAAACACCCCACATCACCCCCCCCGTCGACAGAGTTGGGGGAGGGCCGATGTGGACAGAAAAGTCCAGGCCCGAATTTGCTACCCAGTCCGCCACTGCGTCCAAATGTCAAGAACAGGGAATTTGGTTTAAACATTTGCACATATAATGTCACATATGTTAATAAAAGACATCAAAAAAGATTTGCTGCATTACCGTGTGTTATTAGTTACGAACCTGCAAATGTGCGACGGGCCAATCAGAATCAAGCATTCCAACAAGCCGTGTAATAAATTCCTTTAAAATCACCACCTCCAAAAATACTTACGGTTTACCGAGGGTCATGCTGGCATTACTATTTTTCCAAAATGACAAATCTTTCTGACAGACTCTAGTAAATCTTCTTTCCGCACGGGACAGCGGTGTGGTGTTAGGAGCTCTGCTGGCCCTCACCACGCTGGCCGAAAGGTGCGTGTCACACCTTTATTATTCCACAGAGTTATTGTGAATGATGATCTTTGTTTGTGAAGTTTATATTGGTATTGTGGCGTAGAGTTGAATAACCTTTCCCGTAAGAAATAAATACATTTATGAATCTACAGTCATTGTGTTTGGCCTAATCGATAATCCTCATTTAGTCAAGAATGCAAAGAGACGATCGGAGAGCTGTCTATTGTGGAGCATCTTCTAGTCGTCTTACAAGAATATGACACGTTGTCCAAAAGGTAAGCATGGATGAAAATCCGTTTGGGAAATGTTTTTTGGGTCTGATGTTGTATTTGTGGTCTCAGGTTGAGCGCGGAGCTGTTGAGGTCGTTGTGTGCGGTGCAGTGCGTCAGGGAACAGCTGCGTCACTGTGACGGTGTCCCCGTGCTCCTCAGTCACCTGCACGCCGACCACGTGAAGCTGCTGTGGAGCACCGTGTGGGTCCTCGTGCAGCTGTGTCAGGATCCGGACACCAGCGCTGAGATCCGAGCCTGGGGCGGCGTACAGCAGCTGCTCAGAATCTTGCACGGGTGCGTTTCAATGTTGTTTGGGGATTCGTAAGTTGTACGTGTAGTCACGCAAACCTTTTCTGCTCTCCAGAGAGCGAGTTTACGTGACGGATCGTTCCACTATCGACGCGCTCTCCAGTGCCAACGCGGCGGGCAGGAGACACAGACAGCATGTGTCGACAGAGATCAGCGCTCGAGAGACGGCGGAGAACATCATGAATCTTCAGGCAGGTGAGGATAGATGCTGAACGTACATCCCGGGGAAATTCCTAAATATTTGATGTATGGCATGACAACCCCTTATCCCTGTTCCCAGCATGCTGTGCGGCGATCACCGAGCTTGTGTTGGACGACACAACAGCACATAATGTAGTGCAGGTAGAGCTTCATTTTTTACGATATCAATGTACACCCTAACAAAAAGAGTTTTAATTCAAGTATACTTCTTACTAAATGTACTAAAAATAAGAAAGTCTACTTCTATTTTTGTGTTCTTTTCAAGAACTTATATGTAGTATATTTGGACACTTTTGTCCAGAGCCACTTAACATTTTCTCATATCTTGTACTTAATCTCGTAATGGAGATGTACTTAAAAGTATAATGAAGTATTCTAAGTGTACTTGGCTTGTAGTCGTTTACTCTTTTGATTGAGCAGTAAATACTTTTCATAGTTTTACGTGATCTTATATGTTGACGTGTATAATGTAGCAATATAATATAAGAAATAGTAAACTATAAGTATGGCATTCAGTTTCCTCAAAGAAAATGATACTTGCTGTATAAAAATGACTAAACTCGTAGTTTACTGAAAGTATACTTCAAAGTGCACTTTCATAACCTTACAAATGTGCTAGAAAACTACCAGTACCCTGCGTTCCATTTCGAAGGGTTCGTCCCTAAGCCCTTCAAACTGTTTACCCTCCTTAGTGAGAGCTTCAAAGGGTTGAAGGGTGTAGGGGACCAAACAACCGTTTCTAGAAGTGCCCTTCTGGCTCATCATCCCGCGCCGTCGCCACGCAAAGAATCATGGGGGCCCGAAGTGTCCATCAGTTGTACCCATTGGAAATCCTTCATTCTGAAGGGCCCTTTGAAGTGGTCAGTTATGAGCACTTCGGTATGGAACGACCCTTCAATATGGTGGCGTTGATTGTTTTCATTCCGAAGTGCCCTTCGGAGGGCGATATATCTCAGTTGGAACGCACTTCCAGTATAAGTCAACTTGTAGTATAAACTTATTTTAGTATATACTTCGTATACTGCTAGCACATTGATATTATTGTACTCGCTACATAAAGTATATTTAAAAATATACATGAACTTTACTGAAGTATACTTAATAAAATGACCTTGAAATATACTTATTTTTTGAGGGCAATAATAATTTGGTTTCCATACGCATCATTATATTTCAGGAGAATGGCGTGTACATAATCGGCAAACTGATATTACCCCAAAACTTTAAAGGAACTCAAGCTACATCTCTACAGGTTTGTCAGCTGAATGTTATTGACAGTCGAATCCAAGTTTTATTTGAAATATATTAATCACGTATTAATGTTGCTGCATATTTTCTGAAGTGTTATGCTTTTAGGGCTCTACGGTTCCTTTTTAGTATGGAGCGCAATAGACATCATTTTAAAAGGTATCAATATTTCAGATCTGATCATTCAGATGAAGTGCTGTAGGACGTACACATGCATTATTTATGGTGCTCATGAAGGTCTCGTTTATGGTTTGTTCCAGACTCTTTCCTCCAGAGCTGTTTGAGATGTTTATTGACGTTGGACATTATGTTAGGGACATTTCTGCATATGAAGCACTACCAGAAAAAATCTCCCTCCTATCGGTAAGACTCGGTGACGGGGAGAGCGAAGACAGACAAAGTTGAAAGCGCTATTGCAAATGAATTTAGAAAGCAAAGGTCAAACCTTAAGACCTGTAGATGTTTTCTATGCCATGTTTACTCTTTGCGTATGTGCATTTTTAGAAGGAAGAGTTGGATGTTCTCAAGGAAAACATGGAGACAGTGAATCAGAATCGACCGCCTTTGAGAGTTATTAATGGTTATGCTGTTCTGGATCATCTGGGCAGTGGTGCCTTTGGCAGCGTTTATAAGGTGATTTTCAGATTTCAGATATAATCCATAGCTGGGTGACACTGTAATTGTGTCTTTATTTTTGTTCCCGTGTGAAGGTCCGCAAGCAGAGCGGACAGAATTATCTGGCGCTGAAGGAGGTGAACTTTCACAATCCTGCTTTTGGCAAAGACATGCGCTCACGGGACAGCAGCGTGGAGAAGATCGTGTCTGAGCTGACCATCAGTAAAGAACAGGTTCACACGCTTTCTTACACCAAAACAATCAAAAATCGTATGACTCCAACAGAGGAAAAAACACGTTGTCACTGTTTATTTCTTTAAGATGTCACACCCGAACATTGTCAAATACGTCAAGACATTTTTAGAAAGTAAGTGTCCGTCTGCGACTTTCTCTATTTCCACCTTACATATTGTTTATACCTGACAGTGTTTTTTTATGCTCTCAGGTGATAAACTTTACATTGTGATGGAGCTCATCGTAGGAGCTCCGCTGGCTGAACATTTCAACTCTCTGAAAGAGAAACAGCAGACGTTTACCGAGGAGAGAGTGTGGAACATCTTCATACAGGTGAGCATCTGATGGGAGGCAAGGAGAAACATCTGAATCAAAAATGAATGAAGTAACCTTATAATGACTTTCGCAGATATGTCTGGCTTTGAGATACTTACACAAGGAGAAACGCATCGTCCACCGTGACCTCACTCCTAATAATATCATGCTCGGAGAGAGAGATAAAGTCACCATCAGTGAGTCATGTGTCATTATTTGTATACATGTAACGGTGTTGAATAAAGTCCTGTTTACATTTAATACTCTGGATTTGGGTATTTAATGAGAAATGTTTGAGATCTTTGATCGCACAAATCTGAGCTCAGTTTGACACATTGTTGACATCTCTTCTGAAACTCGAAGAACAGAGACATTTGTGAGATTTCGGACTCTTTTTCTCGCCAGAAATGTTTGTGACACCGATGAAACTTAAGCAGAAGTTCCTATTTGCTCTTCGTTTAATCTCATTGATTTCTAGAGAAATAATTGAGATATTAAAGAGATATCTTCTTTGATTGTTGTGTCTTTACTGGGGATGACCTTTGTTATTGTTAAAAAAAATAACAATTGAAGTTTCGTAAAATGAATAGCATTTCTAAGTTTCTTTCTTTATTCAGCCGCGAAAAAAACAATGAAGAGACCAGAATTATTGTTTTTCTGAATTTACTTTTTATCTGTATTTGATTTTGTTTCCTTTTTTTAAACAATAATATTCCTCGATATTTCAAATAAAAATATCGTTTCTTTTTGCATTTATTTGCAGAAAAGGAAAACTGGAGAGACAAGATGCTCTGTATTTTTTCAGACCTCAAATACAGCAAAGAAAACAAGTTCCTATTCACTTTTAAGCAACACAACAGTCATATTTGTACATGTATTTATAAAGTTAAAAAGAAAATGTATATGATAACCTGGATTTTTATCACAGTTTTTATGTCTTGTCATGCTTTCGGGATTTCACATTGCTGTTGAATGACTTTATGTCACTCGTGAGGTTTGATTTTGTTGAAATTTAACAAACACTGGACTGAAATGGACACAACACATCTAGAAAGGATGATGAAATGAACATTTAGAATGGTCTCTCCACTTTTTCAGCGGCTGTATATATTTATATTTAAAAAAAAAAAAAAACATATCTAACCAATGCATACTTCATCTTTCACAGCTGATTTTGGTCTTGCAAAGCAGAAACAGGAGAACAGCAAGCTGACGTCAGTGGTCGGAACAATACTGTACTGCTGGTGTGTGTTGAAAACATATAAATAAGTATTATTGTGTCACATTGTGATGCTGTTATCAGGTAAACCTATGAGCTGTGTTTTGTGTTGTTTTTGGTCAGTCCAGAGATTGTGAAGAATGAGCCGTATGGTGAGAAAGCAGATGTTTGGGCCACAGGTTGTATCCTCTATCAGATGGTCACTCTCACACCTCCTTTCTACAGTGCAAACATGCTCTCGCTCGCTACTAAGGTGACGCATCTTCAGGCATTGTACCGTTCAAGATGTCCTCGTGAATCATTTCCTTATATTCCTCATGTGTTTAGATCGTAGAAGCCGTCTTTGAGCCAGTAACGGATGAAGCTTTCTCAGAGAGAGTTACACACATGATTCAATGGTTTGAATTGAATAGTTTCAATATATTTATGCCGTCTTGGAAGTTTGTCCGATTTCATATGTCGCAAAGGTAAAATATCTCTCTTGACCAGGTGCTTGACTCCGCATGCAGACCTGCGTCCTGACATCATCGAGGTCAGTTCCAGAATTTCTGACATCATGATGAGGTTTGTGGACAGTCTGTGCGCATCCCATAATTCATTGGAGAGAAGGGCGGAGCGAGACAGGAAGAGAGCTCAGAAGTACTTCCTGGAGAGCAACAGGACCAGGACGTGCAGACCGCCACAGGTTTGCAAACGAAACTCTTCTTTTTTTACTGCGTTATAATCTGTGTCCTTGGTGTTACGAGGTGAATATCTGATGTGTGTTGTTTTTATTTCAGAGCGTCAAAATTGATGGACAACAGACACAGAGTTTTGAAACGTCTGCATTGGAAGAAGATCAAAGCCGAGGTTTCAGACTTTTGCTTTAATACACAAATAACATCAGCATCTTCTCTAGCAAGGACTGAATCGTTCTCTATGCAAATAATAACACTTATGACCACACAAACCTGTTGTCAGACTGTCATTCATAATTAAGCTCTTGCATGTGAACATGAACACATCTTTTTAACCCTTTTTGAAAATGTGTAGAAATGGTCGAGTGCAGTGTGAAGACCTCAGATGAGCTGAAGCTGGTCAGGTAAGATCATAGGCTACAGCTGGAAATGATTCGATCGGTTAAATTAGCCATTTTGTTTCAGAATAGATCAAGATGGTTGTAAATAGTTTTTCTGAAATCAGCAAACAACAAACTCATATTTTTTTATTTAAATGTAAGATTATCAAGAAAATTTGGAAAAGTGTGCTCCGATTGATGTTGCATAATAAAACCAGGATCGATGATCATTTTGTTGATTTTATTGTTATGATATCATGCAAAAGCAGTTAAGTCATTCTGTCTTGCGTTTAGCAGCGAGGATTTTCAGAAGGCAAGAACGCGACCAGGTGAATATTATTTTCTTTGATGATAATGTGCACACATTTGAAATGCTCTGTGGCTTTTGCTCCATCTGCTTTATTGTCGTGTTTGCAATTTGATTTGTTCAACAACACATTACAAGTCGAACTAAAATAACCCTTAAAAACATCATCAAATGAATGAAACTGGTTTGTTGCTGATATAGACGGTTCCGTTGGACGCACGCGCATGACCCAAAGTTAACCTCCGGTATGTTATAAAACAACAATGTATTTGATATTAATATTATTTTATAACAATATTCTATTGTATATTAATTGTATTCAATTAAAAGAACACTTCTCATCAGTTATTGACTCTTTGCGGAAGTCTACCGGAAGTTAACTTTGGGTCACTTGGCGTTTGTTTATGTTGTTGCAGCTGAAACCGTTAATACGCTGCAATGTGGTAAATATGTCACATGTTTGTCTCACATTTGTTTACAGCATCGGCAGGCATCTGTCTATCACAGAGAAAAGTTCGGCAGATTGACGATCCCAACCACAGGCTTCTGGAGGTTCTGCATAAGATTGTGTTCATATCTCAGGTGACATTCAGCTTGACTCAATGTGTTTTGTTAAAGGGACAGTTCATCCAAAAATGAATTCTGTCATCGTTTACTCGCCCTCGAGTTGTTCCAAATCTGTATGAATTTCTTTGTTCTGATGAACACAGAGAAAGATATTTGGAAGAATGCCTATAACCAACAGTTCTTGGTCGCCATTGACTCTAGTGGGAAAAACTGCAATGGTAGTCAAAAGTGCCCGAGAACTGTTTTCTTTCCTACGTTCTTCAAAATCTCGTCTTTTGTGTTCAACGGAACAAAGATATCAAGATTTGGAACGACCTGAGGGTGAGTAAATGCATTTGTGAATTTTTAGTTTTTGGGTGAACTGTTCCTTTAAGACCTGTTGATACCGAAACAGACCTGTTTAAAATATAAAGACACTTTCTTTGACTCTCTGTCTGCGTTTGATGTTTTCAGCTTCCACCCGCTCTCCAAAACAGCTTCAAGCAGCGGACGATCGAGCGCTTTAAGAAAGCACTGTTCTCTCATGGAAGTGATGCATACAATCTGAAGGTGGAGCTGAAGAAGGTACCTGATGTCCGAGTACATCACAGTCCCAGTCTGTAAAATCTAGATTCATATAGATGAAACCACCACACTAGAGTGTCGAACAAGATCTTTAAGCATCCCTTACGGAACAGACGTTTATTCAGTAGTGCTATAACTATACTTTTTTTAAACATAAAAAGGAAAAAAGTATACTTTGAGGTGTGGAGGTGAAGCTGATCTTTGTAAACTAAAGCGGGACAATTAAGTCCCAAGTAGTATTAAAATAGATTTACTTAAGCATACTTGAAGGAGCCATACTTTTTGTATGGGATTGTAGGGATGTTCTGCAAATAGAGTATTTTCATTCAAACAGATAGTAACGGCTCCATCTAGTGGTTAATTCAGGGGAGTTTTTCAGATAGCACAAATTTTGTCTGTCAGGTCCTTGAAGGAAGTCAAGAGCTGGTGGAGATGACCTCATCAAGCAGGGAGTGGTGGTCTATGATTCAGTCTCTGAGCTCAGAACCTTCTGCTGCTGACAGTCGAGGTGAATCCAGTCAATGTTTCTTTTGGGTTTAGTTTAAACTAGGGCTGTCAAAAGATTAATCGCGATTAATCGCATCCAGAATAAAAGTTTGTGTTTACATAAAATATGTCTATGTTCTGTGCATATTAATTATGTTTTTATAAATACAAACACATACACATGTATGCATTTACATGTGTATGTAAATGCACATGTACATTTATTTACATGTATTTATTTATATTTACCAACAATTGAAATTATATATAAATGTTTAATCACTTTTAGATTTTTCTTAAATATATGCATGGATGTGTATGTGTTAATAAATACAAAATTATTCTGCACAGCACACAGATATATATTATGTTAACACAAACTTTTATTCTGGATGCGATTAATCGCGATTAATCTTTTGACAGCCCTAGTTTAAACGCTAAAACTCTGCTGAAATGATCTTGTGTTTTGTAGGCGAGTCGGGTTATTCTGCTCTTCAAGATGGACTCACCTATGAGGACATGCAGGTAAGACTGTGAAGGACTGATTACAATTTGTCTACCATTCAAAAGTTGCGGGTCACTACGGTTTCTTTATTAATATTTTTCACACATTTTTGAATAAAAGTCAACTCATCAAAACCGTGGAATAGCACAAATTTGATACAAATACAAATATTTAATATAGAAAAGAAAAGAAAAATATAGAATTTGCAGAAATGTTTTCTTGTCATTTTCTCAAGCAGCTTCTTAAGGTGAGAATGAAGTTCAGAATGGAGTTCACATGTATTCTGAGCTCTTATTTACTTCTTTATCTTCACTGTTCAGTTCAGTCCAGTCCAGTTCATTCATTTTTTATTTCAATTTGATTCATTTTCATGAAATAAATAACATTTTAGTTTTGTATTAAAATACATAAGAAACATTTCAGTTTCGTGACTCTAAAGTTTCAAACAGTAGTGAATATTGTACTTCTTTTTTTTAATTACGTCTTTCACAATTCTTCACAAGAGGTACGGTTTATTCAAAACATTTTGAGCATCGATAAGCGCATAGGATAAAACGTCTGTTTTTAAGAGACTTGCACACATTGCATATGGAAAATAAACCTTTCTATAGACCTTTCTTGATCGTTCTGTATGTTTTCAGTGTGCAGACTACTTTGCTACCAATATTATTTTGAGGATTGAATGTTTTTTCTTTTTTGAGCGTATGCGACTGCTTTTCTAAATAGTTCACTAAATAAACCTGTGACTATTCACTTCATTTTCAAATACTTTCTTGCTTTGAATCAGGTTGTAATGTTGTGAATATGTTTGTATGTAGAATAATACTTTAATAGACCTGGTAACCTAGAAATACAACATTAGGATTATAATTCTGCATTAAATCACTTTTTTGCCTGTGGACAAAATAAATAGGACAAATATTTCCATATCTAAGTTCACTGTAAAAAAAAAAAATTGTGTTTCAGACCATCCTGGAGGAGGTACTCGAGGACAACAGCTATTATAACGAAACCACAAGCAGGTATTCTTTACACACAAGTCTTCTAGAATAAAGCTGGGATGTGTTAAATTTCCTCGTCATTCATTGGCTGCCTGTGGGGTTACAGGGGCGGGACAGATTCAGGAGCAGGATCAAGAAATTACACCCCGTGACCCACAGCACATCAGTGATTGACACCTGTCATGTGCTGAAATGTGACGTCCCGCCGACAACCTCTCAGGTCAACCGCTACACATGTCAAGACAAGCTGAACATAATCACATTATAAGTCATAAGAAGTACATGGTGTTTGTACAGCAAAGTACGTGTGGAATCAATGATTACCTCATTTTAATGTATGCATCTTCACTTATTTTTACGATTGTTCTTTTGGTTGATTTAAACAACAAATGTCTATAAAATATAGTTTAAATAGATTGATTAAAAAGTCAAAGAAAAACAGATGGACAGATTAAATTATTTAAGAGCATGTATATTTATATAATGTAACTGTTTATAAGCTTTGCCTTTATTAAGGTCAATTTTCTTTCTTTACGTCAGTGGCTGTAGATTAGAGTCCTATAGTTATCTCTATATTTTAAACTTCTGGGGATTTTGAAACATGTAAAACAAAGATGTGACATTAAAAGAAGAAATACTTTAGATTCTAAATCACATGTTACTGTAGCACATTCGTCATACTGGACAATAGGGATGTTACGGTATATTGTGGCACAATATATCACGGTACAAACAAGAAAAAACAACTACAATGTCTTGTAGAGATATGATGATCTTTTTATTATCATTGGTTGAGCTGCCAACACATGATCTTCAATATATATATGGGTAGTTGACGAATAAAGTGTAAATTTACATTTATGCATTTGGTAGACGCTTTTATCCAAAGCGACTTGCATTGCATTATACTATACATTTGTTTCTAATTATGTGCAATCCCTGGGATCGAACCCATGACCTTGGCGTTGTTAACACCATGCTCTAACCACTGAGATACAGGAGAGCGTAAATTTGTCCTATGGAATGAAACTAACAATGAAGATAAGTCTCTCTTATGCTATTTGATATTATAAATATTAATAATATGAAAAAAAATATATTAACAGTTTTCTCAATTTTTGCTGTCATTTGTCAACTAGCCATACATTTTTTTGTATTTTTCTTTCTCAGGGTAAAGCTTTCATGATTTCTTTAATTTTATTCAGTGACAGACCTATTCAGTTTTTTTCCATTCACATACAGAAAGTAAAATTTACTTTGTAATTTTATAGCAAGTTGTACTATGGAACCAATATTAGTTTAATAAAAATGACTAAATATATATTTAAATTAATTTCGATCCTTATAAATTAAAATAAATTTGTAAATTTTTTAAATTGTAATCAAAATATCATGTTTTATATTGAATTGTGTATGGTTACACCCTAATTGGATATACCACATACTAGCTGAAGAAATCAATCGTCAAACTGTTGTACTGGAAATCTAAAGTTGTTGTTTACTTTGTTGTTGTCTCAGACGTTTGGACCCAGTGTTCTTCAGTTCATTTTTCATCAACCTCTCAGGATGACCTCAGCACTTTACACACTTTAATGTATTTATAAATACTTGCAACTGTCCCGTCTTCTTTTTTTATCGGGCACAATTCATACGGTTTCACATGCTATTCCTAAAGAAAACAGCAGCGTAAACTTCCATGCATTCATATTCAATTGTATACACGATAGCCTAGTGAGGAAAGACAGAACTAAACACACCGATTTGTAACCTTTAAAGACACAATGAAGAGACATGACGATAAAACGGCAAGTAAATATTTATTGATTTACTTTATATTGATAGATTTCAAATAGATATACACAACTATACATACTGCACTGTTATTTCAGGAAACAAAAACATGGACAACAAATCTGAACAAGGAAATATCACATAATCTCATGTTGAATAAAGGCTGAGAAATGTCCATATTGTCAAACTGTTTCCATATGCATAGAGTCCAGAAGTGTATCCCAAAAAAATGGGATTTTAATATAGTTTCCCTGCTCTGATAAAATGCGTTTATTGATGAGAAAAATATGTTCCCCGTGTCTGTAGATGTGGCAAAGAATGATAAGGCAATCCAAAAACATCTGTACAAACATCCATAAATAAAATTCCATCTCTTTTCATACTTTGTTCGCTTCAACTATACACATTTCCAACTGCGTAATGGAAGACATATAACATCTCTCTGTACGTGGTCTATATAAAAATGACAGCAATGAAGGTAAAATATCGTCCTCCTGCCATTTAAAGTGACACCGCTCATAAATTACAATTGGTAGGCAGATGTTCTCCGCCCGTGCACTGTAATTATGGTGTCGTTGAACTTGCGTGCAACGCTGCGGTTTCAATCTGTTCCTCAACACCGCGTGCAAAAGCATCGGCCCTGTCATACAGGTTCAAATGATGCAGACATGCATCTGCTAGTCGCCGCTAGCAACAGACATACATTCAGAAGAAAATCAGAAATGTAAATAAGCAACACATGATCAAACATTTTAAAGACGAAATGTCTCGGACAAGATACGAAATAGAGCTGCTCTTATACCAATAGCCATGCGTCAGCAGCTATTGCACGTGATCGACAGGCGTAATAATTCTTCAAAAGAATGGAGTCTAGTGTTTACCGACAAACGTGAAAGTAGACTTTGCTTGTGCATAACAAATAATTACAATGGTTGAACAAATAAAACTCTAATATACTCTCCCCGCCTGAATGGCGACCTACATCGGTACAGCTAATAAGACTACAGTTTCCGTTTGCAAAGCGTCTTTACTCACAAAAACTGGGCGGATTTCTTTTAAAAACACTTCTTTGCTAAATCTGTCGAGTAAAAAATGCATGTTTAATACATTCAAGAGTACAATTACAACCGAAGTTGGAAAGTGGAGGAAGCACGTTTTGGTTTAAGGTTGGATTTGAAAGGCCAGCAGCTCTTCTGAATGCATGTTGTTGAGCGACCTCAGCTCGGGAAGCTTCAGGAGGAGTTTGGTGAAGACGGCCGCTTCGTTTGAGTGGTTCTTCATGATCAGGTTCCTCAAAGCTCGGATCAAAGTCTCCTGCAGGGCCTCCACGCCGCTCACGTTCTCGATGGCCGATCGGTCTGCACGGGAAAACGACAGCGTGTCAAAAGATACGTATGATGGGTTCAAGCCTTATTTGTTGTAAACTGCGAGACGGGTTTACCTGCAGACACCAGAACCACGGCCGTGAAGAGACTCGTTTCTTCCTCGTTGAGCTGGAGGGCCGTGAGTTTCTCGCTGAACTCAAACATGCAGTTGAGAAGCTCTCCGTTGCCCAGAGAATGCAGCAGATCCACGCTGTACTTCCTCCCGCTGAGAAAGGTCACGGTCCGCTCTTTCACATCAAACAGAGACACAAAGCGCACCATCAACACCTAAGAATAAAAGAGAGAACGTTAGAATCTGTGAAGAGATTTCTTATTTTTAAATGTTACAGATGTTCGTGTCATTACCTCGAAGGTTCCCGCCTTGAGGAGGTTGACCTGGTCGTGCTGGGAGAGGTCCTGAAAACCGTGGATGCGCTTCGCGAACTCCACCACTTCTCTTACAGCGGGGATGAAACTCTTGGAAAACTCCTCCCAGATTTCGTGACCGGGCTTGCAGGGGTCCACATAGGGGGAAACGTTCATAGGACATACCTGAGAAGATATCATCGAACAGATCAAGGTTATTATAATTTACTAAAAATAAAGCTTTTATTAAAACAATTCTATTCATTGGAACGAAATAAAATAAGGCTAAACTTAAAACTTTGAAAGTTGAAAATTAGAACTGTTGCCTCAGCAATAAATTGAAAAAGTTATCGAACGAAAAGAAATCCTAAAACTAAAAAATAAATTAAAATTGTAAAGCAATATAAAAAAATAAGTAGATGATAAAATGACAAACGCAGATAAATAAAATTAAAACTCACATGAAAACTAAAAATATAAGCCAATTCCTAATATGAATAAATCGACAATAAAACTATAACTCTGAAACAACTTTAAAGCTAGTTAACATAATTATTTTAATGTATTTTTTCATGATAACTTTTTTAAAAGTCTAGAACATTAAAGCATCGATCTATAATATGGCTGCATAGTGTAGATAAGCTTTCATTCATTTAATAGCGATATTAGTTTTGATAATAAATAAATGAAATGATTACAAGTGAAACATTTAATTTGTTTGTGTTATATTGCATATTTATGTTGCAATCAGTACATTTTCAACTACACAAAAAACGTATAAAGTATCCTGCAGTTTTATGCTTCAAACACAGATGGCGATAGAGAGACTAAATTTATGTCAGGTGTGAAGCAACGCATCAAACTGTATAGGCATCAATTGTGGGTCAAATCTAACCGTTTCATGACACAGTGTTGTTGCCTATGTAGTGTTCTAAATCAGTCACATAGACAGCAAGGCATCTCACAAAGTTTGGGAAGAGAGCCAACAAGCCTTTCCCTCGAGCTGCAGTTATTATTAATACACAGAACGCTTCAGTAAGCAAAAGGTCACTAACCAGATGCCTTCTGTATCCTCCTCTCTGAACCTCGTTCATGTTGTTCCCGTTGTACGCGTGGTAATGCGAGTTTGGTGATGGGCTTTGACTGCTCTGCTGGGTCATGTGGTACCCGGTCACATGTTCCCTGTAAAACCCAGACGTGTCCTTCAGGTTCCTCTCGCAGTCTGACCGTCTCTGACCGTCACCGTTCCAGCATTCCCGCGGCTGCCGTTCCTCGTCCTTGCTGCTGGTGCTCAACGTGTCCGAGCTGGCCGGAGAGACGGACCCCACGCGAGGCGGGCTCACGGGCCGCTTGTACGCGAACAGGTCTTCACGCTGAAGTCCGTTGCTCGGCACGTCTTCTTCCCCGCTGTCGGACGAACACGACGATGCCGAACTCATGGACGTATCCATGGGAACGACCGACTCGGAGTCCCGAGAGAGTTCGGAGGCAGACCGCGGGGAATCCGGCGGTGACGGCAAAGAGGAGTTTGAGGAGTCGCCCTGGCCGGTTTCTAAGGCACACGTTACGGCCTGGCCGCCGTGAAGCATGCGCTGCAGCTGACTGTTGTTCATCATGTTATTCATGGCCGTCTGCATCTCCAGAAGCATGCGCTGTTTCTCACGCTTGGGAATCCGTCCGAATCGCACGGCTGAAAGACATGATGACGTTTAACTACGGCGCCCTTAAAACGGCTCAAGGAGAAATGTGGTTGGTCGCACTACTCACCGTCACGCGACATCCCGACGGATAAACACTTCTTGAAGCGGCACTGCTGGCAGCGGTTTCGGTTTATTCGCACGATGGTGCAGCTTTCGGTCTTCAGGCATTTCTTGTACTGAATATTCTGCTGGATGCTCCTTCTGAAGAAGCCCTGTAAGATAGAAATCGATTCTTTTAGTTTCTGGCACACGTACCCGGAGCATTCGAAACGACAAAAGTATCCTGGAAGAGCCGGTTTCTTACCTTGCAGCCCTCACAGGCGTGAACGCCGTAGTGGAAGCCGGAGGCAACGTCTCCACACACTTTGCACAATAGCACCATTCCATTAAGCTCTGGAAAACAGCAATTATCTTAAAGTTAGTCTAAACAATAAAACTGCAGACAAAACAAAAACAAATCATGCTTTTCTTGACAGACTGTACAATCAGGCATTTAAAGTCACATCGAAACTGATGGCGTTTAACTATTTTCTTTTTCTTGCGCCCATCTAGGAATCTGTTTGCGTATGAAAGAAGTAAATGCGTATTTGTGTTTGAATCCAACTCACTCGTAATGCCACTCTTAGCAATGAGCGCTGTCTTCTCAGAGGCGTGCCCGCGCGGGTGAGCGTGCTTTGAGAGCAGCCCAGCGGTGGGCACGTCTGTAGTACGGCTCTGATTTGTGGGCAGAGGCGGAGAGGACGATGGGGAACGGCTGTTAGAGCTGTCAATCATGCACGGCTCTGGACTGGAGGCGATGCTTGAAGAGCAGACGTAGGTTATCACTCCTCCTGAGAATAAACGAAACGTTATTAACATTTACATTTACAAACAGTTATACTGTAGAGCACTAAAAATAACATTTCTATTACATTTATAAAAATGCATTTTTTTTTTCAAGAAACAACCCTCATTTTATTATTCACATAATTGGTAATTACATTACATCATTTGAGTGAGCTCCCACTGTTATCTATTATATCTATTTATTTTGTCAATGAATGTCTTATAGAAAAAAAATGCAATATCAAAATGTATTATAGGAATGGAGTGTTAACATCGTCATTACAAGGAGTCATTTGAGGCAAGTACTCCGGTTGGCCTTAGAAATACTGGTATTGCGCAATGCCAAAGTATGCAGTATGTTAATATATGCAAATATCAAAGCATCATCTAATACCATCACTGTAATTTACACGTTAAAAAAAGCATTTGAATAAGCTGTCAAAAATGATAAAACTCGTGTAATGTTCGTTTTCAAATAGTTTTATTTAAAATGCCAGGAGAGAACAGAGAAAGTGTGTTTAAAGGAACACGTTAACCAGCTGTGACCCTGAGACTCAGATCCACCCACACGTGCACCTCTCGTGTTTTGTACAGAGAGGAAATCTAGGTCACTAGATGTCTGCTGCTGTCCTCACGTGGTACTGCAGAGAGCCTCGCGTCAGGCGAGCGTGCTAAATTATGCAAGGACACGCCCCCGGACCAATCGAAGTGCGGGCGAGGGAAACGTTACGCCGCACTCGTCCAATCAGAGAAGCGAACGCGACTTCTAGTACACACATGCACATGGCTAGGCAACGCGAGCCATGTGAGCTCGAGGGTTCTAGTACTCGAAGTACTCGGGGCGCGTGACGTCACGGGCACTCCTAACCCACATACAGTCCGACCAATGGAAACATCAGTTCGTGCACCGGCTGCAAACGTGCTTTAAATCCCCAATAGGGAACATGAACACTTACATTAAACGCGTTATTTTGGTATCATTTTAAACGCTGTTTGGTGTCAACTTGGTTACATTTTTTATGAAATGACATTTCAAGCTATTAACGTCCTCAATCTGTTCGGCGTTTCAGAGTGCAAGGGTGGTATTTATGGTGCACTTCACTTGTAATGTTTTCGTTTTAAATCCTCCAATTCTTGCAACATGTATTAAAATGTTACACATACGAACGATGGTTTCTCGTTAATCAGGAAGACGCTCCAGAAGACGAAGGTACATTTTAGCTAAACATCAATCAATCGATATCGCTGCTTGCTTCGCTTAGAACGAGCGGGTTTCTTACATTTCATACATAATAAAAGTCATTAGTAGACCGTCTTCGTAAAAAAGCCTCTTACCTTGTTTAGCTGAATCCATATTAAGAGATTTCACTCTTGCGAAAAATCTCGGTAAATTGATATTTCACTCGGCGCAAATATTTCCACCTTGTCAGCTAACAGTTATACGAACAACCTGCAGTTAGTTCAAGTCAAGACGGTTCAATGCTCCTGTGGACTGCACACAACGTCTCATCAGATCGCTGAAGGTTTCATTCTGACTCCCAGCAGCTGCGTTTGATCTTCCGCGTCAGAATGGAACTCCCGCGCTGCGCACGAGCTCCCAGTACTGAATGTTCTTCTATCGCGCGGTCCCGTCACCGGCTCCGCCTCCTCGTGTGCGCGCTTGACTCACTTTAACCTAGTGACACACTTTTAGCCGAGCGGAGGGAGGAGGGACCGCTGCTCTCACACTTGCCGCTGCAACGTGAGCACAATGATTTTGAGAACACGGTGTTGTTTTGAACCTTCGCCACTCCCTGTCAACATAGCAACAAATGGCAGATAACGGGGGTGGGAATGCCGTGCCACCCCCCCTCACACCCGAATGAACTCCGAGGTAAAAAGATCTCGTTTCCACGAAAGCAGATGAGATAAGATTAGCCTACAGGTGATTTACTGTGGGGAGTTCTCTATACAATTAAGTTGTTAGATGTATGATTGTAGCTTAAGGCTACAACATCATACAAATATCTTTAAATGTGATGATTATTATTTGATTTTACAGACTTGTTAGTTTCAGGCACGATTTGAGTTATTCTTCAATTATGGAATTCTTAAAAATGTGAAAAGGAAATACGCATTTATTTAACGTCTCTTCAGTGTCAAGATAAACAAACGTTATTGCGCATGCGCGCGTTCGTGGACTACCCTTTACTTCCGGTACACGTTCACAAGCAATAAAGCGCCTGTAGATTATTTCTGTTAACCATCGAAAGAAACCGAGAAGAAGCGTTATTTGGCTAATCTTGTCTCTCCGATATTTTGAATTTATACTGCGATACCAAACTCAACCGCTAGATGTCAATGTACCACACCGGTTTTTTTAAACGCGATAAAACTACAGGACCCATTCAACAAATAGTATTTAATTAAACGAACATAAAACAAAATTCAACAAATCGTTAATTTAATACAATTATTATACAATAAAAGAATACTATTAATTAATATTAACATAAATCAAATCAAATATAAATAGTTATATTATTAGACACTAGCGCTAATATATATATTTTTCACATTTTAAGCATTCTGAATTGAAGAACAACTTGCACTGGCAGCACAATGGTCACAATGGTCAAGTTACACAGCTCAGAAATATACCCATGGTGATGAAAAACAGATCCTGCAAAGTTTTAATGTCTTTTGGGCATGACCCTTTGTTCCAAAGTCTGGCCGTGCAGTCACGTTTTGCTGTTAGTTGTGCACAAGGTTTCATGTTTCCTACATACAAATATTTAGGTAACACTTAAGGTTGTATTTGTTAACATTAGTCAATGCATTAGCCAACATGAACTAACTATTGTAAACATAATACAGCCTCATTATAACATTTTTGATGCTTGGTATATTTAACATTCATTTAAATTTACAATTTATTCATTTGGCAGACTCTTTAATCCAAATTTCACATAAACTAAGCATTAGCTGAGCAAGTTATTTGATTCACTGCTCCAAACTTTCGGTGACCCTACAAAGAATATTTATAGATCTCCTATTGATGGCTGGAAGCTCTATTCATGTTTTAATGGAGATATTTGTACTAGTATTCAAATATGCATAACTGGAAAAGTAAAGCTTGTCAAAGTCTTAAAACAGTGTGTGCTGTTTGAATAGTACTTATCTGAGTGTTTGAAAGCGACCTTGGGGTCTGGATAGCTTGAATGTTAAGAAGTTCACCCAAAAATAAAAATTCTGTCATCATTTATTCACCCTCGTGCCATTAAAAACCCTTATCTGACCTTTTTCTTCCGTGGAACACAAAAGAAGATTTTTTGAGAATGACTCTTTGTGTTCATACAATGGAAGTCAATGGGGGGCAGTTCTTTGGTGACCAACATTTTTCAAAATATCTCCTTTTGTGTTCTGCAGAAGAAAGAAATGTTAGGAAGGACATGAGGGTGAATAAATGATCAAATAAGGTTAATTTACAGTATGTGTTTATCTCTTTAAGAAACATACGTGCAGTTTGCCTTCGGGTCTGGCTTTCTGACACATTTGCGGAAGTGTTCAATGAGATTTAGGTTAAGGCTTTGAGCAGGTAGTCAGGTTTTTCCACACTTTAAATCATTTCTATACAAATACCTTGCTTTGTGTACAGTTGCGCTGTCATGCTGGAATATAGGCATGTTCAAGTAGTTCTTTGAATTCCTCCCTATACACTTTCCCAGTTAGACACGTCTAATGATTTGGATTAAAACATATTTTATCAATCCACAACTGACATGTGAATATAACAATTTAAGTGTGAGAAATGGCAAAAACATTTTTTTTTTCACCAAAGTTCCCATAGTTACAGAATGACCCATATACTGAAGGTTCATAAATATGCTTACATAAGAGTGGTTGTAGATTTTATGAGCTATTTCCATGACAGTAAATGCTTTTAATAAGTAACAGAAACGCTGTGGCTGTTTTACAGGCGGATAAAGGGAATGTATAAACACTTCAGATTTGACATTTTCCTGTAGTCTGGAAACTGATTCGAAGAACTCCAGGACACGACGTGCTGTACGAATCTGATAATGAAGGCGTGGCTAAATGTACCAGGCGAAAATAACTAAAAATAGCTATATAGTTTAGTAAGTCTATTGCATGCAATCTGACCATAATCTGTTAAATAGTAACCAGATGGATCTCTTGGTGAATTACAGTATGTGCTACAATGTAAATCTAACATGTAATATAAATGATCTGATTCAAAACCTAAGTTTAATGTGAAAGTTTACCTTAAAAGGAAAATTTTGTCATCATTTGTTCACCCTCATGTGAGTCTTTCTTTTGTGGAACACAAGAGAAGATATTTTGAGAAATGTCTCGGTGGTTTTGTGTTCATACAATGGAAGTCAATGGGGGTCAATGTTGTCAAGACTCTTTAAAATATCTATTTTGTGTTCTGCAAAAGAAAGAACGTCATACTCCTCATGTCGTTTCAAACCTGTGAGTAAATTATTAAAGAATGTTTACTTTGGCGTGAACTTTCCCCTTTTTCATTCAATTCAAGTTTTAAATCAAAGAGATTTTCTTTAGGCTTCAGTCTGTGAGTCAAGAGCTGTTGTACATCCGAATCTCTCTGATGGAAAGATTTTCAGGACATTTATTCACATCATGGTCTGGGGGTGTCTGCTGTTGCTGTGGTAGATTTTCATGTGAAAGGTTCTTGACAGATGAGCACACAGAAACAGAGACTATACTGACATCTACTGGACAAACATGGCAACATAGCAGTTGATTTATACTCAGATGTTCGGGTGTTCATGACCCTGTGTTGTTTAAACAGGTCGTCACGTGTACATGTGATATCCAGGAACAACAAACAAACAAAGAGCTCAAACAAAGTCTTGTGGCCCTGATGGTTGACCTCAATTCAGAGATGTTTTCTCATTCATAGGTTTCTGCCTTGGGATTATGATTATAAATATTACATTGTTTGATCTAGTTCACATTTATTTGCTATTCTAAATATATACTGTACATGTATAATTTAAAATGTATCGCAAACGTAATATCCTTTAAATATAAAGCCAAAACATGCTTTTGTTTTAACCTATACTTGTTTTGAAATATTTTAAATTCATTTCTCACATTTAAGATTAAGGATTTTGTTCATAAATTCATATTCTCTTTGGAACAAATCTTGATGAATCAGGGAAAATATTGTATATTACATATATTAACTGTCTTTACGTGGTAATGTAGAGTTGAATCAGTATTTTTATTTGACAAAATTCACCTTTCTTGTTTTACAGAAAAATCTGCACAATAAAAAAACAGCACACAAGTTTGAAAGGACACGATGGTGAGTAAAAGACAGAATATCCATTTTATGATTGTGACTCATTTATGAAGCCATTGGAAAGTGCTGACAATCGTTGACAACAGCTAAATATAAGCATTTAGCATGATGACAAATGTCACATTCCATAGCTGAGAGATGAATTCACAATATATGTTCTCAGTGATTTTACTGGCGATGTGTAGCAAGGTGAAAGGCTAACAGCATGCAAGACATATGAACTTCATTTCTTTGCAGTATTTGAGGTCTATAAAATACAGAGCATCTTTTCTGTTATTTTCACCCGTTTCTCCATATTTTTTTTAGTACTCTTTGTAAGTAGTTCACAGAAGGTAACAAAATAGTAATTTAACCTAAACACATTTAACTATTTAAAAATCAGAAAAACAGATTTTGAAGTGGTCTCTTTTTTCGCGGCTGCATGTATTGTTGGTGTATATAAATTAAAAGATTCGGAGTATTTCTTTGCTTTACCTAATGAAAAAGCCTGTGATTATTTTTAAGCAGATTTGTTGCATTGAATTGAAGTCATTCTTATTGTATAGTGCCTCCAACCCTTTTAAATCCGTTTTGAGTAAACACAAAAATACTAAAGTAGATATTGCATAGGATAAAATAAAGATCAATCATAGATCATACGTAGGTGTGCCAAGACTTTATTTGCCTGTTCAACACATTTAAATACACTGGACACACAACCTGTACATTCGGTTTCTGCTGCAGGGTGTGAAACTTTAAATCATTAGCCAAACCTATTGACATCTGTGGGCAGTAGTGTTGTGTAGCTCATGTACTTGCACTTCTTGATAGCTCGTTGTGAAATGGGTTTGGTTATACTCATGAAAATGTCGCACACTTAATGAATAAAATGTTCAGAATGAAGTTGTGAGAAGGTAAGAAGTGATCCTCGCCGTTGTAAATCGGCCACATCAGGCTTTACTTTCAGTCTATGAGAGGTGTAAACTATATCTGTGTGGTGAAAGGTCAGGAAACCAAAGCCCTCATCGTATGATATGAAATTTGAACTCCTGATCAAGCGTTTCCAGAGTGGAACGAAATGACTTTCTTATCAATGTGGGTTGGACTCATCCTGATTCATCCAGATCATTACGACACTATGGGCTGATGTAAGAACAGTTATTGTTTATACAGGTAATGAGGCTGTACAATAAAACATATTTCAGTGAAAGGCATCTCGGAAATAAAATTCGTGGTCAAATCCCTCACCTCAGGTAGATTATAGCTTTACAAAAGTGTTTAATGTTCATGTTTTAAAGAGACCCTCGTCATTTTTTCCTGTTAAATTATTTCCAAAGACAAATTTCTTAAGATTTACCACCGCGATTAAAATGTTATTGCCCATAGAGTTATGATACATGATAAATCCTATAAAATCATAATGGATGCTTGAGTGCACAACTATAAAAACAACAAAATCCACGACAATTAACTCACAAAATAAGACATTTGTCGGTGGCTGCGTTTAATGCGATTTTTTTAAATGTGCATTTCCCCCCATAAAATCTTAGACAAGTGTTATCAAATATACCTATAACAGCTCTAATATCCGCATCGACGTTTCTATTGATCAACATGATTAAATGTTTCCCAAAGCAGAGATTCATAGCAGGTCCTCGGGAGAACACATAATGGATGAGCTCAAATTCAGCCTGAAGGCATTATCATCATCTTACTAGTTTTCATTTTGACATTGATTCACGATGAAGGATAAAAATCCACGAGGGGGGATTCTGTATATTGTAATGAAAGGGTTGTACTGGAAAAGCTTTCTCTGCTTCATGCATATTCAGTTAGTTTGATGAACAGGTTTGTGACTTTGTAAGCAGCGAAGAAAAAAGTTGTCAGATCCTCTATCAGTTACAGATAAAAAGCATTAAAAGAAATAAAAAATGTGTGACATTGTGGTTTAGAGGTTAAAAACCTAAATATTGTCCGTATAGACTGCAAATGGCGCATCTCTTAAACTCAGGTTACTTTAGAGTCAATTCGGTTTATTTGTCACATACAAATTCGGGGATTGTTGTGTAAACGTGCCGACCAAAAGTCATGTTTATCCACGCTGTTTATCCTGACAAACTGGAGCACCGCACTACACTTAACATACATTTTACACTTAGAGCTATATTGACTTACAAACATTTTAGTGGCAGTCAATAAATATGGTCATTGATACAAAACGGAATAAGTGTAACAATGTAAATTCATCCTCACAGCTAAATATAACGGGATGAATCAGTCCGGCCAATATAATCGCTCGAGCTCCATTAGTCATGACTCATGTAGGTCAATGCAGTGCTATGTGTTGACACAACCCTTTTTCTGTGCGTGTGAAATGTTTAGTGACCGGCACTCAGCGTGTCATGGTAAACAATGACATCACATAGCGTAAATGATGTACACTGTACAATTCAGCCACAGTGTTTATTTATGTTTTCTTTTCATGACGCGAGTGCACAACAGTTCATTCTGGCCAGAGGTGGCATGTAGCAATATGTACACATCTTTTCATTTCGTTTTCATTTTTTTAATTCACAAGCAAGCCTCTTGTAGAACGTAACATTTCACTTTAAAAAATACATACAAACAAAAGAGGGCAGGGGAATGGGACTTCTCATCCCGTTACATGCACAAAACTTCACCGACGTCTAACAAAAGGAGAAACCCAAAGAAACACACTATACGCTGATGAAGGGAGACGGTTTAGAAGCTGTATTTGTTCCGGATGCCACTTCAAAAGAAAGGATATAGATACAGTCGACAATAATAACAACAACAACAACAACAACAATAATAATAAACAATAGTATTCCTTTTCACCTAAGGTAATTCAAACATTCAGATAATTGGAAAATAAAGTCCCAATCTACTCTTTGTATAAAAAGAAGCTTTCAAGTCAACGAGGAACAAAGGAGAGTTTGTCGTCACAGACAAGTGTAAAGGAAGATGGAAGGAAGAGGGGCCAGATGCACGTCGCACTTGGTGAATGTGCTTTTAGCAGATTGGGAGAGGTAGAGAGGCACAGGAGGGCTGGGCGGGACGGGACGGGACGGGGGTATAGTGTGTGTGTGTTTGTGTCGGGGAGGAACGATACTGTAGGAGGCGTTTATGTGGCGTATCTCTTCGTCCACTGTTTGGCTATTCTGTCATGTTCCGTTCTGTTGGTCAAGTACTGTGTGGCAATGCTTCCGACCAGAGGATCCGCTGTGAAAACAGTCATCAACAACATTAGTCATGCACGTCAGCTACAGCACAAAACACAGAAAGTCATTTATTCTGCACTAAAATAACCTGGAAGTTAAACAATGTCCCTGCAATGTTTGTTTTATGGACATAGAAATGAGTTCAAATGTTGTGAATATATTTTACAAGCACAAATTTATGCATTTGGCAGACGATTTTATTCAAACATTACATTATATAATTTTTTAAGTCAGACGACTTGAAATATTATGCACACATTTTATTTAGTCTCCCTTACAAAAATCAAAGCATATTACTTTAATTATTAAAAAATATATTACATTATGTTATTTTTCTAAATACAGATGCAAATTTCATGTCAAAGTAAAAAAAAACTGTAATGTAATGTGCTTAATTGTATTATATAATATTATTCTATATTACTTTATATTATGTTTTTGTCTGAATACAGATGCAGAAAGTTTGGGCTTTCCTCATGTTATATGCTTAATCCAAATTTCACGTAAAAGTTTAGGCTTTTTTCACATAGTTCAGAAAGCTTGAAATATTGTGCACAAGTATTTTATTGCATCTTTGTAAAACAGTAATATAATAAAATTAAGCATATTACATCACATTATATTATTTTATATTACATTTTATTATATATTTGTCTGAATACAGATGCAATTTTCATGTAAAAGTTTAGGCTTTCCTTACTCGAGTATCTTATTACATCTTCCTTAAAACACAATTAAGTATATTACATTACATTATTTTTTAATATTTAACATTTCATTATATATATTATAGTATTATTACTTTTATTACATTATGTTTTCTGATTTAATTGAAAAGTTTTGGCCCTCCTCAAATAGTTCAGAAGGTCTGAAATATTGTGCACAAGTATTTAATTACTTCTTTCTTAAAGTAACACATTGTAGTTTTTCGACCTCAAAATAATGTCCCTAAAATTATTTCAGTGGTAGAACAGCTCTTAAATAGACGAATTCTACTGCCGCTGCTAACTGAGATGCCTAGCGGCTACATCCACATTTTGTGGTCGGGTCGGTATACAAAGCCCCGCCCATCCCCTGCCTGCGGAAGAGTGCCACTTGGTTTCCAAACAATGTTTCTGCATTCGCCGGTTACATCGGCTTACTTTAACAACTTCACGAGTATTGCGCTGCCCACGGGGAAGCTTATAAAGCAACATTATTTACAACACTGGTAACAGACAATACCGCTTATCAACCACATGGGGGAGCCGTGAGCAAAATTTCTAAAGTGTAGCTTTTAAATAAAATTAAGATTATAGATTTTTAATGCCACAAGAGTAATATAGTCACAGAATTGTCATTTTTTGGGTGAGCTATATGAATGAATAATGTGAATTTTGAGGGGCTGAAGTCTCACCCGGGTTACAGTCTGTTAGTAGAGAGCAGATGGACAGCAGGACCTTTGAGATGGTGAGAGCAGGACTCCAGTTGTCCTTCAAAATATCCAGACAGATCACTCCCTGACTGTTGATGTTACAGTGATAGATCCTCGTTCGAAACGTCACCTGGCGAAAGAAACCCAAATTGTAGTCATTGGAATGCTGTACGTATGCACGCAAATGGACCTTTTTTATCTTACCAAAAATCAGATACACTTATGTTAAGAAAATCCTGAGTGAACTACAGCATGAATAGAGTATGGATATGATGTTAGGCGTGTGCGAGACATCTGTGGAAGAGCCCTGGGCTTTCTGTGGAGATTTGTAACGGACCTTGCCATTCCCTCCCTGACAGTTTAATTGCTAGCAGAAGGACTTCCTCCATCCGCTCTACCTACAAACCCACACGAGCTGGAAGAACAAAAGCGCACATAACAACAGGGCACGTCTGAAAACCAACTTCTTATTTGACATGTGGTTTAAAGGCAGGATGAAAGGGCCGGTTTAGGACAGTGATAAAGACACACGGCCCTGGGGCGGATGCCGGCTGCTGTCAGCCTCTGCTCTGAGAAAGAGAGAGAGAGACTGACTGTCCCTTAAGGCACAGAGAACAAGAGGCCATCTGAATTCCAACAATGAGATTTCCACAACATATAACATCAGCTGAACGTCACAAATGTTCTTTTAAAACATCAGAGCCTTGCAGCTTGTGCTTGATCGGGAGTGTACCACTTTAAGTAATGATGGCCCTCCCGGCTGAGACTGGTCCGAGGTTTTTTTCTCGGAAGGGTGTTCATTCTGCGTATAGATTTTTGCTGCTCTTTCAGCCAAGAATCAAAATGTCCCAATGTTTACTCGCCCTCAAGGCATCCTAACTGAATATGACTTTCTTCTTGAAGGATATGACACGGTAAGTTCCGGTGACGAACGCGGCATTTTTCGTTTTGTTCCAATGGGATGCCGTCTCCTCTGTGCGGGAACTTTCGTCACCGTCATTTGCCGGAAAGCAAGCCTCTGGATCACGCGCAGCCGAGGGATAACCGATGCAAGACATTATCGTTAATAGCGGATATTTCTCTTAAACGAACGTATCGATTTGATTCAGAGATCTTTGTTAAGACCAGGGAGCCGTGTCGAGCAGTTCTTTGATCTTTGAAAAACTGACACCCATTCCACCCTCTTGGAAGAAAAAGGATACGTGGTATTATAACTCCCACTGCATTATTCTTCAAGAAGAAAGTCTGATTTAGTTAGGATGCCCTGAGGGTGAGTAAAACATGGGGAATTTTTGTTTCTTGGCTGAAGTATCCCTTTAAGTACTATAAGAATAACTGGTTTTAACTGCATAACAGACTAAACAAATAGAGTGCTTTTTTAACAATATTAAAAGGCTGCAATAATTGTCATCTCTGTTTGAAACATAAAATTGCAGGTAATTCTATGTACCTATCTTTGTGTTAAAGTAAAATGATGTCAAACGAATAATTCACGTAAAATCTTATCTGTAAAATCACGTGAAATTGTATCTCAACTTTAAGTTTACTGTTGTAAATCAGGTTAATGACACGATCACAACAGACTTTCAGAAAGTGAATCCAACAATTGAAATGATCACGCCATGGCGTAACGGACTTCAATTGGTCCCATGTTGTCTTTTGATACGAATTCGCAAGTCAGGGTTCACCATAATCTTTGGAAACGTAGCGAAATGCAAATTTCTTTCGCAGGAGCTTGCGTTTTCAGTCTACCGCATTCACGTGTGTATGAATAAAAGTCTATGAAAGTCTAGTGTGACTGCAGAATTAGATAAGGAGACTTTTATTATTCACCTGCTCAATTTTTTTATCAAAAAAGTTTCAGCATGGATTTAATAGAGCTTTCGATTATAATTAACGTGTTAATTCATTCCATTAAACATTTGCTTAACTTTTTATAAATAATTTATGACATTTTACATTATTACACAAACACAAGTCCTGGCTGTTCACCTATACAACAGTAAGTAATTGAAAAAGACTATATATGGATAATATTTGACAGAATGTTATAAATGTCAATAAGGGAATTAAGAGAAATGTTACCATGAACAGCAGTGAAAGACTGTATTGACTACACTTTACTTCTATAAAGTCTAAGAAGCATTAATTTAAAGACATGTATGCTTGTGTGTCACAGATATCGTACAGCTCTTACCTTGGGTGGTTTAAACGGGTAGTCAGGTGTAAACGCGATGTCAAGGAAAAAGACCCCTCCTTCGTACACGGAGCCCGGCGGTCCTAAAATAGTTGACCTCCATTCGTAGATGTTGTCTCCTTTGGGGCCGGCACTGTTGTTGAAACAAAAATAAACGATATTTGAGAAGAGGAACAAGACCAGTTATTCCTGGAAGTTAATCATCATTAATTCACGAGTGAAGAGCCAAGAAAGAACAAGACATTACATGCTGCATATTTTACACAATTAGTCATAAAAACTGACTCTTAACAATGACTAATTGTGTGTTTGTGAGTGTATGCACATTACAGCAAAAACTAGTGACATTACAAATGATTTCTTTGTTGTTTTATTCATGTTTATAAGAAAAGCAGATCATGAAGGCCTAAAGGCAATACATCTGATGTATATAGACCAGTGTTTGGTAAGTTACGCTGAAAAAGTAATTAATTACTAGTTACTAATTACATATGCAATAGTGTAATTACATTACTGTACAAATGACTCTCTCCAAAAAGTATTTAATTACTTATTACTTTCTATATCCTATATAAACCTTGATTAGTTAAGTGATTCATGGATAGACATGAAACGACTCTTAATTCATTCAAATAAATAATGTAAAACTACATAATAGCATAATAATCCCTTACTTTACTTTTTTTAAGGAAAAAGTAATGAAATTACAGTAACTAATCACTTAGTAAATAGTTACATCCAACACTGATATAGACCGAGTATATAGGCAGCAACCAGAAAATCTGCACAATTGAAATGATCACGCCATGGTGTATCGAACTTCAATTGGTCCCATGTTGTCACGTGACACGAATTCGCAAATCAGGGTTCACCATAAACTTAAATGCTAATTTCTCAGTCTACCGCATGCACATGTGTATGAATACAAGTCAATAAAAGTTGAAAGTAGTATTGAAAATACTGCTGTCCTACTGAAACCTCGTATCTCAATATTTTTGTGATTTTTATTTCATGCCATAAATCATTACTATTAGTCACCCTTTATGTGTGTTTTGCAAATATCTAAGTGATAAAAAGTATTAAAAAGTGCTTGTTAACTTTGACAACATAGTATTTAATCATTTTAAAAGTACACCGTTTTGTCCATTCCATGAAAAACAGCAAATATGGACATACGAGAAAGTACAGCGACAAAATAAAAAACAACGTAACACCTGTTTGAAACAACACTGTAATACTTTGTTTATTGTTCATAAAAGAAAAGAAAACAGTAGGAAGTTTACTACAGTAAATATTGAAGTATACTACAGTGTTTTCGAAATTACCATAGTAAATGTTTACCAGTTTACTATAATAAATATAGTATGCAACAGATTTATTTTTACGTAGGGGGTCAAATGTACACCTTCACATTAACTCAAAAACTTGCATACACACGCTCAAACCTGACGTGAGATTTGATCTTAGTCACCCCTCACATCCACATCGATAAGTTTCAAGTATTCATGGGAACAACTTTACGTCACATTTTCTATTGTAAAGTGCAAGCATGAGTCATACTACACAATGCAGAGATCATCCAGTTATCAGAGGTTGACTTGCTAAAAGAAAGTCTGTTCAAGTCAGAGTACTGGTGGAAAATGACTAGGCTACAACATTTTGGTCAACAAAAGCAACACTTGACTGACATGATGATGAAATGCGTGGAGAATATGCTGTGTGAATAGAGAGCTGCGCGGTTGAGTCCAATGATGAGCGTTTTATGATCATGTAGATCGGACATCACTTATTCACAGTCGAATTCATTCAGAACTGTCCTTCACATACAAACCACATGTGCGATTTTAAAACGATTCAGTCCATCACATAAAATCCAAGTGACACTTTAATATAAAGGTCTTATTTTCCTCAAACATGTTTCTATTCCTCAGACCGACTGCAACATGAAAGCATACAGTAAGTCAGACTTGAGCTCAGCTGTCAACATTATTTTAGATGTGAAAGTAAAGTAAAAACACACAGCAGCAGACTTCAGGGAACTATCTTTGAGTTTTAATCGTTTGTTTGAGGCCACGTCTGACAGATTCTTTCATGATAAGTGTCCCGTTTAAGACTTGTGACTCAACTGTGGTGTCTGTGCTGAGACGTGTGTCACTCCGTGCCCACGATAATAAACATCATGCGATGAGAGACACGCCTGTAAATATGGACGCCTATACCGGAGGGTGGTCTGTCCTCAAAACTCCATCTAGTTAAAGTGATAGTTCACCCCAAAAGATATTCTGCCATCATTTACCCACTATTTTGTCATTTCAAACTAGTATGACTTTCTTGTGCAGAACACAAAGAAGATATTTTGAAAAATGTTGTTAACTGGCCCCCATTCACTTGCAGTGGATTTGGGTCCATACATTAGATGCCAATGGGATCTTCTTTTGTGTTCTGCAGAAAAAAAGTCAAAATCACTATCATTTTAACTCTTCCCCTGACAACATTTTTTATGACAGCACCAGCATTTTAAATCACACATTGTTGTATATTAAAAGTACTATATGGACAGATAGATTTAGTCATTTTAACATACAATATATTTAATAGACATGTACACATTCTATGTATATATTGTGCACACACACAAGAATACATATTTATATGCTTCATTAAGGCTTTAGTCAACACCAATAATCACACATCAATCCGTCTCCATTGTGGATCCTTTCTGCGCCTATGTTTTGATAAAGGGAGGTGAAGGTTAAAATAGGAATGTGGTGTAACTAGTTCTACCGTAGATGGTTCTGGAAGATATTTCTGCTATTGAAACACATGAGGTATGAAAATAATATTATAAAGAATTCTAGGACTTGTCTTAAGGCACATTCACACTAGAGCCCTGTAAGGCCTCACATTTCATAAGTTATTCATTTTCGTTTTATTTCTTTATTAAAGGATGTCATCATTTACTCACCCACAGGTTGTTTCAAACCTATATCAATTTCTTTCTTCTGTCCAACACAAAGTGAGATATTTTGAAGAATTTAGGAACACAAACAGTTCTGGGGCACCTTTGACAACCATTACATTTTTCCAACTATGGCAGTCAATGATGTCCCAGAATTGACATTCTTCCAAATATCTTTCTCTGTGTTCATCAGAACAAAGTAGTGTATACAGGTATGAAATGACATGAGGGTGAGCAAATTATGACAGAATTTTCATTTTTGGGTCATTTTTGGGTTCTAAGTAAATTTAGAAAAATGTTTGGAGCATTTTTTGTTTGTGGCTCATGTGCTTAACGCAGAGACAGATTTAATGACGGCCCATTAAAATAGTTCAGTTTGGTCTTCAACGGTAAATGATATATGTTTTGTTTCCTTACTTTGTTACGTTAGTTTAGAAAAGATGTTGTGAGTGGAATAACGCACATGGATGGCATATTTAAACCTGAGGTTTGCGGTCAGATGTAGTATTTACAGCTCGAGGAAGAATAGGAAGGTGGAGGATTTCCTGTAAAAGCCGTCGTAAGCGCACTCTTGTGAAGACACTTAACAGGGATGTGAGAGAGGTGCCAGGGTGTGAAACCTCTGTGTCCATCCCACGAGCAAAGACCTCTGGGTCCATCCCACGAGCAAAGACCTCTGGGTAAACGCTATGCCAAAAGTTTAAAGTACATGCCAGGGCTGACGGTTGCCAGGCAACCACCGACCCCCCCACTACTGATGTCCACGGGCGAACGAACACACACTTAACCGCGGTTACCCTCCCTCACCTTGTTTTTGAGATTTTGAGGCTCCAATTAAACTCGTGTTGCTATAAATAAAAAAAATTCACCAAAACACATGCTTACTACACTTTTACTATAATTAAACCATGGTAATATTTCATATAGAAAGACTACATGTGATAAACACCACTGCACAAACAAAAAAAACATTGAAGAAAACTAAGTTAGGTGTTTGTTAAATCCACAAATGCATTTGGGTGAAATAATATCTTACGGAGAAAGAAATAAGGCTCCGATTTCTCATGAAGATTCCCTGTGGGATTGTGGGAAAGGCAGCTGCAAATGAAATTATTTCAATTCCAAAAGCAAAACAACACCGTGTTATTAAAAGGTTCGATGCCTGATGATTTAATCTGAAATCTCTTTTATTGCCACAGAATTAACTGGTGTTTAACACACAGCTGTGTGCAGACGGAGTTCATGATAAATTCAGCACCGACCCGGGCGGTAAGTGTCAGTTACATCATCTGACCAAATTCTCTCTCACACTGGCCACGGGCAATCAAGCCAGCGCTACTGCCAAGTATAACATAATATAAATAAAAATAATTCAAGATGTTTATTTATATCTTTTGCTTTCTTGTGGCAGTATAAATAGATTTCAAAACATTCTTTGACAGTAAATGAGAGTCAGAGATCCGTTTCATCATCGAGTCAGTCTGAGATTTCATGAAGAGAGAAAAACTGAGATGTTTACTTATGGATTAATGCCGTCTCAAAGATGCTTAAAACAAACTACGTGAAAACAACAGAACGATGGAGAGATCAGGTCTCTGTGTGGGCCGTACACTACTTTATATCAAAATCTTAGTTGATTATTATGGTTTATAGCAAGGACTGAAATGACACAAAATACTTTATTCATTTCATATTTTAATACGCTAACCACAACCTATTTGGTTGTTTAGTCTGACGTCACGCACCACCATATATGGAAGGTCATGTACTGTTTCCGGGTCCAAACTCTAAATAAGATGCTACAGCCGAACAACAAACAACTGCTTATATACACTCACGGCGAGCTGTAAAACTATCGGAAAGCCACCATCCTAACCTCGTAACGAAATCCCACATGGCCAGTCAGTGAATCATTTTTCTTAATTTATTCAAATATTGATGTTGGAGATTCCGTAAGCCTGGAGACTGTAGTGTATACTGCGAGTTAATAAATGCATAAATGCACAAGTAAACGGTGCTCATTACCAGCTGTTTAAGATGTAGCCCGCTTGAAATGAATAGATGCTTGGACCCGGAAACGGTATTCCTTACGTCACCACTTAACACAGTTTTAAAGCCACACAGTTTACAATGTTTTATCCAGCAAGTTGACATGGGGGCAATCGCCAACCCATCTACTGACAGACGTAGCCTCTTGTTGACCGAAATCAGTGCCGTCATCTCGTACATTGGATAAAAGTCACGCTTTAAAACAATCGTAGCGTTTGTATGAGGTTGTTGGACACCGGGTTGCTGCTTTTGACACAGCGCTGTTAAATAAACAATGGCGCAAACAAGCGTCTCATGTGCGTTTTGGGTTAAAGAACGTGTTTCTTCATGTGACAACTGAAAACCAATAGACTGTGTGGTACAAGGCAAAGCTAGACGGTGGTCAGTCACCCTGTCCAGAACACAGGGATTGCTCGAGTGTTACTCATACAGATCAGACGTCTGTGGTCTGCCTTTCAAGAACCTGAAAACAGACCGAAATACAGTACTGAGCTCTGGTCATCATGCTTTTCATGATATTCTGAGACGACATTTTTGCCAGGGCGACCATGTGTGGAAAAGGAGATTATGTACTCAACATGGAACAGGAAAGTGATTTAAAGATGTCCAAAGGGAAATCAGTCGGAATTCTCTTCACGTGGCTCTTAAAAGACTGATAGGAACAGAAGTAGCGTTTGGACGCACGCTGTGTATGTCTATTAATGCTTTCATGGACTGATCTCGGTCTCTGCAGGAAAACAACTCATCTCGTGTCATATATAAACAGCCGCTCTGATCCAACCAAGCAAACTCTGATGTACACCAACATAAAGACTCTTGGAAAAACAATAAACAACTGACTGATAGCCATCGCATGTAAAAGTCAATCAATAATATCTTATAAAGTTATGACGTTTTTACTTAACTATAACTATAATTTTTTTGCGACTACAATACACCAAACATTATGCCATGTTTGGTTTTGTGCTTATGCTTTACAGAAACATTCAATTATTCCCCCAAAAACTGAAATGCAATGAATGAATGTGTGTTTATTAATGGGTGGGCTGGAGGCGACGGCTCATTTATCTGTCAATGTGAAAAACTCGTTCACTAACATGCGTTCTCCCAGAAGGTCACAACAGAGTGGTAATATAACAAAGTTTATTTTTTAATATTACAACTCTGACACATTCAATCAATGACAAATTAATAAATACAAGCATCACTTACTTCATAGAATAAAATGGAGACAAAAACACATTTGAAATATCCTTTATATCTTAATTATTTCTCCTAGACATTAAATAAGATTAAAGGGACAGTTCACCCTCAAAATGAAAATTCTGTCATATTTTACTCATCCTGTTGTCAATTTAAACCTGTGTGGTTTTCTTTCTTCTGCAAAACACAAAAGAAGATATTTTGAAAAATGTTGGGACCCAGAAACCGTCGGCCCTTAATGACTTCTATTGTATGGACACAAAACCAATGCAAGTCAATGGGGGGCCAACAACGTTTTTTCAAAATATCTTCTCTCGTGTTCTGGTTTAAAATGACAAGAGGGTGTGTGAATAATTACACAATTTTCATTTTGAAGGTGAACATTTTTTCCTTTAAACAGAGAAAAAAAATGGAAATTCATGTCTTATCTGCATCTCAGATATTTCTCCCGATTAAAATCACGAATATCTCTGTTGACATCTCTTCTGAAACTAATGACAATGTGTCAAACTGAGCTCAGATTTGTCAAGTCTGCGATCCAAAATCAATATTATTGATGATCTCAATATGAACTCAAAAATCTCATCAAATTTATCCAAATCCAGATTATTTTACCTCGACAATCTATGTTCATTTTAAGCCTTAATACTCTTTAACAAGTACATTCTCATTTCATTCCGTTTTCATTTTCTATAAACAATATTATGAGAATTATCTGAGATTTTAGGGTTGTGAACATTTTACCTCTGGAGAATACTGCTAAAAATGTCCTTTTAAAAACTCCCAGTGGGAAAAAAAATTGCAATCCCTTTTTCAATGAAATATTGCAGGGTTTATTGTAAATAGCGTATCAATGTTGGTCATTTTCTTTTTAAAATGTATGTGCGCTCATAATCGTCAGTTAAAATCTGAAAATCCACCTCCGACCCTGTAGTGACCATCCATCTTAAATGACGTATCCATCAACTGTCTGCTGCCCGTTCCATTTCAAAATACAATGGCTGTTTTTTATACATCCAATCAAATCGCAGCGAAAAACGTAAGCCACGCCCACTATTTTTCACTTTCGAAATTCCATTTCATTCGGAAACGCGTCAAAATACGGAAGTTAAAACGATGGCAACTTCCGGTTCACAGGGACAAGTTTTGGATCTATTATGGGGTGAACTATGACTTTAAATTGCTTTATCGTGTGTGCAATGAACATCTTGATTTCAGAAGACATGCTTTATGTCAGTATTCAAGTACAGCTATCTTCTGCAAGTGTTTATTCATGATTCAGTTAGTATCTGCTATTATGTAGCGCGCCGGCGTTTATCAGAACGGAAACTTAATGAAGCAATATTCTCTTCCTCTGACCGTGAAATACCCCGATACCAATTACATCTGCAGTGCCGAGAGAATCCCTCTTTATTCTCAGTGTTCCACTAATGATAGTGTCCAATAGCTCATCTCCTGTACAAATGCCACCATTACACGCAAGCAATTAACACACAAACAAGCGCTTATAAAGGAAATACTTGCTCGATCGGGACCCGTGTGAATATTTTATTACACGAGGTATTTTGAGATGATAAACAGAAACGTCTGTATCGGTTCCAGCTGTGGAATTCTGTTTCACAAAGTAGCATGATAAAACCTTTTAAGTGTTGGCGTAATCTGATTTCCATGCCAATCTATTAGAAATGCCTAGAGGGTCAATATTAAACTTTGAGAATGAAGAATTCAGAAGTCATGCTACATTTTGAAATCAAATCTGCCCGAAAACACCAGATCAGTGGAAGTGAAATACAGCTTTAGGCCGTCGATGAATAATACATCACCGATCACTATAATAATAAACCGGCTTTGCACAGCATGCGCGAGTGATAAAATACACTTTATACGCCATAAAGATTCACAATCAGCAAATCGCTGTTAATTCTCTGCAAATCTCCAAAAGGCCTTTAAACATAAAATAAACAAAAAGTAAAGCCAATTTAACATCCGTTCTGTTTAGATATAGATTGAAACAGCTTTCAAAGCCGGCGTATTAAACAGATAACAGATGCCCGAAGCCACTGTCATTCCTGACAGACGTGCCGACTCGAAAACATTCACATGCTTAACTGTTTTATTTAAAGGGTAGTTCACCCAAAAAGTAAAAATTGCCATCATTTATGCATCCTCGCGTCACTCCAAACCTGTATGACTGTCTTACTTCTGCACAACACAAAAGAAGATATTTAGAAGAATGTTGATAACCGAACAACATCGGCCCTCATTGACTTGCATTGTATGAACACAAAAGACATTTCTTCAAATATCTTCTTTTGTGTTGTACAGAAAAATATGAATCACACAGATTTAGAACAAATTTTACTATCCCTTTAAGGAGCAACCGCAGACCTGGGGCCGGATTCACAAAACTGTTCTTAAGATAAATTATAGTAAGAATGTTCCCAAATATTTTCTTAAAACATCTTATTCTTCATAAGAATAAACTGACATATGCTTTGATAATCAATCTTGAGAAATAAATGTAATAACTGTCTTAAGAAGATTTTTCGGGAATGCTAAACATTTCTGACTTTTTTCTTAAATTAGAATTTAAGAAAAAATAGCCATTAAGAAGAATTTTCTTCTTACGAATGTATCGTGAATCCGCCCTCAGATTCGGTTAAACATTACACACCGTGTTAAAGAAAACCACCACGTCTACAAAACACAAGTTTGTCCCAAACACACAGAATTCAGAGAGCGGTTAAATAAACAGGGAGCTAACAGGATATTTTAGGTGTCATGCACTGGAGGCAAATCCCGCTTTCCTGTTTGTTTGCATGTTTAAACACGATCTGAAGAAGCGGCGCAGCAGGATGTGCCAAACGTTTCTTGCCTTGAAGACAAAGTATTGGAAAAACATCCAGATGAAACGACACGCCGCATGCTTGTCCACCGTCTGCGCTGGGCGTAAAATAAGGCCCTCACACTGTGAATGCAACGGTGCCAAGTGTCCGGGACACCTCACGCAAGTATACAAAATAATGCCTGAAGAATCTTAAATAAATGTCAACAAATAGTTAAAGATGCTTAACCTTCATTATCTATTGAATAAAAAAAAAACACCGTTTTAAAACAAACCACTTTTTTATGGTAGATGAAATTTGTGAACGGTTTCATAATAGCTTCAGATGCACGCGTGTCTAATGCTTTAGCAAACACCCGGGACACCCGATTTGCGGGGAGAAGCGTCTCACATCACGTGTCTGATCAACGGCAGAGTTTGAATGAAACGTTCTGTATGAAAACACAAAGGATGTCCCGCTTGATTTCAATTATGCGTAACAGCTTCGATCACACTCGCGGGTGTAAGATGGAGGCCTTCCACACTGATGATCAAGACGATTTCTCGGCGAGCGCTCTGCCCCTCCCCCCTCATGAATATGCATATCCTCCCTGCCGCAGCTAATGGTCAGGAGGTGAAAAATGACTCGCGCGGACTCCCCGAGGAGCGTAATGCTAATCGACAGCCAGCACCGTTCCTAACTGAGAGGTGACATTCCCATCTGATGCCGAAGCAGAATCTGTACAAACGCGCAGCTAGACATGGAGGCAGAAAGATGAACGGCCAACGAGTCAATTTTTGTAATGTAACAGAACATCACAATATAAACGCAAGTCGTTTTTCCTCAATAACCATTTATTCTCGTTATCCTGAACTTGACGGACACACAAAAAAGGTAAAATGGTTACATCAAGCAGCGCTGGAGTTAAAAACAAGACTCGAAACCAAAAGTACAGGGTTAATTGATCAAAAAAGGTTATTTAGTCACCTAAATGTTACTTAAAGCAGCTTCGAACGACGCACTCCTATTGTAACAGAAAAACAAATGCATCTCTTCTTAAAAAAAATGACAGTTTGGTTCTGAAGAACAAAGAAAGCCATTAGAGTAAATGACGAAACCATTTTAATTTTCAACTAACGCTTTGAGATTATAGACTGATTACTTCTGTGAATTCTCATTAAATGAGTCACAATTAAAGCCGTTGTAGCTAAAACAGACGCACGCACACACCTGTGACCACACATCAGTCGAATGCTATAATAATGCAGATTGGCAACCATAAACAAACAGCCCATAATAACAGCCCATCCTGATGTTCAGCCGTGTGGACACATCTACTACACGGTTCAGTTCGACACTAACACCACCTATCACACTTCCACCAAACCACCTGACCGCAATGACATCACGCAGTCTGAATTTAGCCGACCAATGAGGCCTGCTGCTTCTGACCAGCGATGTCATTCAGTCGCCATAAAACCACAGCTGGTTCCACAACAGCTCGCCGCTCACAATACAGCGCTGCACTATTTATCGGCATCAGTGGCGAACTGCGTTCCTTGTTCTCTTTGTGAAAGAAATCCTATTACTGACGGTTCAGCTCACAGGCACAAAAGCTCCCCGAGCACAAATATCCAAAGAACACCTACAGCCTCCTTTTACAGCTCCCGTAAACTCAATATCAATCCGAAGACACTTTTGATATGAGAAGGGTTGACTCGAAAGCGCTCCACTTGGTTCACGGGTTAGAGATATCTAGAGAAAGCCTTCACGGTAACAACCAGATTTACATCAGCATTCGGTTCCTCAAGCGTCTGAGTAACGGGATATATAAAAAGAGAGGAGACGGCTGGTAATCCTTCACTGTCGCCAGCTCTTTTAAAATATATATTTCTAAATGATCCGCACACACCTCTTAATAAGACCGTTTTAGCGATGATCTGAAATGACAGATATTGATTTCTTCTGGAGGCGTTAATATTACCTTATCAAAAAACGTACAGATATGAATCTACACAGACTCGAGCAATAGTGCCACTTACTAATGCACTTTTGGGTTCAGACTACACGACATCAGCTCAATTCTGACCTGATCAAATTTGTCAAAACGCAAGAACCTATAGTTTTTATCTAATATAAGCATCTGTGGTCGGGAAGCAGTGTGTCGTCTTTCATGTTTCTTGTATACGACAAGAAATATCCGGCGTTATACTCGCAAGACCAACAACAGTTACGTCCGCAAGGCATTCAATCTAATTCACAACAGATTGTGTAAAATTGTATTATTCTACGTTATGCTTGCCCTGATATTTGCTTGTGTGAACGCAGCGCTCGTGGATAACTATTCTCCTGATACAAACACAGGAGACAATCAATGACAGTGTCACTTTCAGTTATGTGCTTTATTAAAGTCCGGCTCTTTCTCCACGGCCCCCGGGGAGGTGCAGTCATTCAGCTGCGCCGCAGCACATGCGGCGGCTCTCCTCTCACTTAAAACCTGACAGCCTCATCAACACACAATAACCATTATCCTCTCTCGCCCATTATCTCCCATCCGGCACAAAAGAGAGCAGCGCGGTTAGAAACGTTGTGCGCTTACCTGCAGTTCGGCGGAGGGTCGAGTGTGATTTCTGCAAGTTCCTTCTGAATCCTGCAATGCAAGAAAACATTCATGTAACCGAGATCATTTGTTCTCTGTATGTGACTCTTTCTTCAGTGGAACACAAAAGAAGATATTTTGAGAAACGTCTCCGGGGTTTGTGTTTCCGAGGAAAGAACGTCAGACAGATTAGGAATGACATAAAATTTAGATTTTTACTTTAATACAGTGATGTTACTCATTTCGAACCCTGAAAGCTCAAAGAAAATGATATCATGACTCATTCACAGATGATAATACAGTCTCTCTGCAGCAGTTTTTCACATCTGCCGTGCGGTGAAGGGGAACCCAAACATTGAATTGTTTACAGCAGGTATAAACAAAACAACACCTCTGTTGACAGCAGGCATGCACAATATTAAAGAATAATGCAATGTGCGTTAACTTGCTAAATAATGCGATGTTCTATATCAATAATGCTTTAAATGTCTATATATCAATGTTAACTGTATTAAAATATCACTGCTGTCCTTTTGAAACCCTGTTTCTTTATATTTTGTGATTTACATTTTTTTTTGCCATAAATCATTATTATTGGTCACCCTTTACGTTGTCAAATATATAAGGGAAAATCCACAGCTAGCCGTGAGTTAAAGTGTTTTAATGCACGACGTGGAGGCCAAGAACCACCCTACGCGAAGTGCATTAAAATCCTTTAACGCACGGCTAGCTGAGGATTATCCCGCTTATACTATGGTCACTTGCCAAGCTAATGCTGTTTTTGATGTTTACAGTGTCATTTTAGATCAAACAGGTGAAAATGACTATTTAGTTATTTAGTCAGTCAATTTCAAATGTAATCAAACTGACCGGAGCTACCCGTGCGTTAAAGGCTTTTAATGCACACCTTCCAGCCAATCAGAATCCAGTATTCAAACCAACCATGGTATAATTGCAAATATTTAACCAATAAAAAGTATTTAAAAAGTGCTTGTCAACAACCTATGTAATCATTTAAAAAGTTCTGTGTTTTTTCCATTTCCTGAAAACCAGAGAATCTGGACATACGAGGTTTCAAAAGCACAGCGACGATATATTTAAAAACTGATAATATATATATTTTTCTGATCGTTGACCTTCAACATGCCAGTCTCTCTGTTATCTGCATCCACCTAAAACTTTGACTGTATGCTTTTTAAACCGTTACAATCATTTAGTTATTCTGAATCATTGTGATATGCAAACCAGATATATTCTGATCATTTCAGATCTGTTGTGCAGCCCTAGCAGACACCTTTTTTTTTTTAAATACATCTCCGATCATTTAGTCTAAAATGGTTCACACTAAATGGGTTAAACCGCATCAAATTTTTTTATGATTGGCAAGATGTCAAAACGTGCCAATGTTTTCACCACATCATTTCACATACGGACGCAAACACGCACAGGGTTTCCATGTTTTATGGAAACTTTCCGTAGAAATAATGATGTTTATACTGTACAGACGTTATATTGTATCTCCTCACCCTCCCCCACAAACCTTTTTTGCCTTTTTATATTTTAAGATAAACTAGAATTGACTTTAAACTATAATTTAGTTTCTCACCTTTCTCTCATGGGGACCAAAAAATGTCTCCGCAAAGTCTTTGGTCAGCGTGTACATGGCCAAACAGACTTGTTCTTATGGAATAAACCGAATCTTAATATCACATTCACTTCAACTATGTCGATGTCTGCTTAATAAAAACCGTGCATCATCTTAACATCCTCAGGTCACTTATAAGCGTTTAAGCTGCTCGGTGATAACGGCTTTAATTCACACGATGAATACTCATTGATCTAAAGCACGCATGCAGAAATGTCACAGACAACGTCATACCAATAAACGTGCTACATGATTCATTTCTGTCAGCTGTACACACAAATCAACAGTAAATGCTTCATGTGATTAAGAGATCTCGATGGCCCAGACATAACATGCTTCACACTGGATCCAAAGAATGCATACACTAGTTTCTATTTGTAAGCGTATTTCTGATGTTATTAAAGGGACAGTTTAATCACCCTCGGATTGTTCCAAGGAAGATCCGGAAGCACAAAGGAAGATATTTGTAAGAATGTCAGTAACCAAACAGATCTCACCCCCGATTGACTCCCATAGTATTTATCTTCCCTACTATGGCAGTAAATGGGAGATGAGATCTGTTTGGTTACTGACATTCTCTCGAATATCTTCCTTTGTGTTTAGCAGAACAAAGAAATGTACACTTTAAAAAAGATGAAAATCTGTAGAAATAGGGCACAATATACTGTATTAATATGAAGGAATTATCCATATTAATTTTTACAATTGTTTTACCTGTATTTGACATTTTGCACTGTATTAAATTGCGTTTTAGAATTAACGGAAATGTCTGTAAAATAAAGGAAGTACGTGGTAAATGGTGACAGAATTTTCATTTTTGGGTGAACTGTCCTTTCAATGTTTTGTCCTAAAATAAAATAATCGCATATGATAACAAGAGGCTTCCGAGTGTATCGAATGCACCAGACATCCATTACATTTACACACTTGGCAGACACATTTGTTTTTTATCCTAAGCAACTTACAGTGCACTCAAGCTATACGTTTGTTTTATCCGTGTGTGTGTTTCTAATTGCAAACTCCAAATGGATCACTTCATTCCTGTTTAAAATGCACTAGCTTATTGTTTTCATTTATAAACCTGAAACATCTCTGATGTTCTTTGAGAAGCATGAAGGAAGGCCTGCGATGTCGAGAGCGTAAAGCTCTGCACACCCGCAGGCGGCTTCGGCAGCCAAACACAAGCACAGACAAAACCTTCCGCAGTTCAAACGCAACCTTTAGATCTTCATATGCACCGAAAGACGCTGCAGTCACCGTTTTAAAAAGCAGCGTGTCACAGCCAAAGCTCAGCCAGTTGCATAAAGTCAGCGTTTTGCACTTGGGCCTTCAGGGAATCGACAGCATTTAATGTGCAACAACAGAAATAAGATGAGCAAACTTCAGCACACATCAAACAAACATTGATGTCGCTAACAGAGGAAACATTCTTGTATTATTTACAGGGATCATAGAGACCATATAGTGTAATTCAGTACACGCTAGCGTGTCGAAGTTGAAAGATTTGACATTAAAACCTGTGAAGATCAAATACGAGTCAAATTGAATGCAAATTCAGATCGCTCTATAAATATCAAACCCCATTGGGATGGTTTAGGTGACACACCTTTATTCTTGAACCGTAAACAACCATGCGGGTAAAAAAAAATCTCTTTTAAATGCAGCCAAAAGAAACACGCTTCATGACTACCACAATTTATTTAGCATCAGGAAGTATTGGCCGCCCAGGGCATGAAACTAATTCAACGAAATTAAAGACATATTTAGAAACCCAAATTACATTTTCCTGTCCAGCTCACGTTAAATCATTTCGCATTTTGTCGGACACGTGCGGTTAAAGATTATATTCATTTCAATGATTTCTTTTTATACAATAAACAGTTCTGGGCCCTCAAGCAAAAACTGTTTCACGGATGGTTTCTTTCCAAATGAAGAGAGCGTCACCTCTTGGCACTGGTGGAGAGTTTGGCTGCAGTTTTACTGGAGATCTTGGTCTCTTTCTTCTTGGGGGCCACCAGATCTCGCTCCTGCGGAGGTGCCGTCTCTCGCTGCTCGATGTCTGAACTCCCTCCGCTTGTGCTGGGGCTATCATCTGGTCTCTGCACCTCACTAGACATCTTGGCCCTGAAATAACAACAGGATTCACAAACGATGACATTAGCAGACTGTCGGGTGAAGTCACGGCGGAATGAAGTCAACGATTGTCTGAATTCCAGCTGCGCTGTGTTCAGAAATGACAAACCAAAGGATTCAATCTGGGATGACGAATGAACGAAAGCACTTTTACCCGACACATGAAATGCTGGGTTGTTTTGACTCATGGTTGGGTAAAACAAGGACAAACCCAACTGTTGGGTTAAATTCCCCCAGAAACGTGCATATCTGACCCAACTAGCGGTTTATAAAACGGTCAGTTCTGGTCCTTGATTCTGTTTGGCTGAGCCGGGTTCTATAAAATACCCCGATTTATAACGGCTGACCGCATTACATAGCCCAAGTATCACTTTATTTTGTGAAACCTTGCTACGCAAATGGAATAACAGTTTTATAAAAGCAATAAGGCCCGCGAAGCAGTGGGTTCCAGTGCATTTTGAACAGCTAAGGGGGTTTTAGGCACTCGGATTCACGTCGTGACGCCCTTAGCTGTTATAAAATGCACTGTAACGCACTGCTTCGCGGGGTTTATTGCTTTATTTAACAACACAAATTTTGCGCTGTAACAAAGAAATAATAATAACAGCCCTTGCATGCAAAAAAAATCATCTCTCTTTCACAAAAACAGTTAATAGCTCGAACGGTTCATAAACCCGATCAGAACAAGTAGCTTACGCTTCTTGCATGTTTTCATGAGTGATCTACGCAGACATGTACTCAAAATGACATGAAATAAGAAAACTACTGCATGTGTGCCTTTTTATCCTGCATCAAAACAGAATTTCCCTCAATTGGTGAGCTCCGCCGAAAATAAATAATTCTCTAGTTTGTTCTCGCAGACGTTTGATCACAGTCAGATCGTGATTTCCATGTTTACCTCGTCTCCGAGGGCTTCCCCGCTCAAGCCATCATGAGGAATTGTGTCTGATCTTATCAGAAGACGGGCTGGCAGAGAATGCCACACGAGCACATCTAATACATACCTACGGAACGCCTGCATGCCGCTCGGCTTTTAAACGGAGATAAAAGACACATGATGTGGAGAGAGAAGCGATGTGACCGCTTCAAAAAAAAAACCCTGCTGAACGGGATGGAAGTGTGCACTTGGGTCAGCTTTTATAGAATCAAGATGTGAAGGATCACAGATGCACAAAGGGAGGAATTAACACTTCAGATGAGTGGATTTTACAGGTCAGCTTGTTTTGTGACAATGTGTTCAATTGTAGATCACACGAAGGGCTAAAAGCAAATCCAAATACAGCCCCCGTGCTTCATTTGAACACATTACCGCCCGTTTACAGTCCCGCCTGAGTTATTTCCATTCTAAGAAAGTGCAGTGGCGATAATAAATCACATCAACGTGTGAGTTTCAGATTCTCTATTGTGACCTTTAGTCCCCGTTCTCTGTAATGTGTCTTAATGCTTCAAGATCTGAGCTTGTAGCTTCCACAAGGAACACGTGAACTTTCACCACTGTGCCCTATAAAGACTTTCTACAGATTCAATTCAGCAAAAATGACAAATTAGTGATTTTTTTGCACCTTTTATGTACAACTGAAGGCCTTTAGACTACTGAAAGGTTCTATTTGTTCTCTAATAATCCCCAAGGCTGCACCACTTATGTATGCAGGAAAACCACTTTGGAGCGCAAATATATACCCTAATAAAAAATAAAGTACATATTTGCGCTAAAGGCACACCATAGTGAATAATAACTGTTATAGTGTAGTACTGTGCACCTGTAGGGTTTGTATTTTACATCAAACTACAACGTGCATGAGGAAAAGGGGTAACGATTCAAATACACAGATTTACATTTGGCTCGCATATACATAAATGAAACATATATATTTTGTTCCTGAAGCTCAGTTGCATAAGCAATGCACAGGATTCCATTGCCAGGGGACAAACGGATAACTGATTTATTTTAACTAAACATCACAAAAGAAAAGGTTTGTCCCTTTATAAGTGCACACATTTACGTTTAAGCGTTTGGCAGATGTTTTTTTTTATCCAAAGCATCTTCCAACGTACATTTTTAGCAGTATGTGTGTTCCCTGGGACTTCACAAATTAAACAACAAGAACAGTGTATCTGTGCCTCATATTTCATTTAGAGGAATAATGATGAGCAGACAACTATAGATTTGTATCATATTATGCGTCTTTCTCTGGTTTAGATTTTACACCATATTTACATACACAATTTTGACAGAACATCACAAAAAAATGGTGCAAACACAATATCAAGGGATTGTCCCATTCAAGTGCACTGAGGCACCTTTGTGTTGTGCCAAATTGAGCATATACAATGATGTTTAAGTTGCTTTATTAGAATACAACCTGGAAATGTGTATGCAGGATAAGTTAAAAAAAAAACTGTAATAATCAGAAAAACGCCATTTATAGGTATTTAGTGTGTTGATAAAGATCCAAGCAGAAAAGCATTGGATGGTCATTAAAACATGCTAAAACAACAAAGCTGGTGGTGGTATATGACCTTTGGACAGCACTATGTGTACCTCAAAAGGACACCGCTACAGTTGAAGTTTGCACAAATGTCTCTTCGTAGCACATATTTTACACCAAAGCACGTATTTCCTTTTTTAATCTAACAGAACAAAACAAAGGGTAACAGCACAGTGTCAAAGGTTTGTCCCACTCAGTGCATTGCCACATACACATTTGTGATTATATAGTTGTACCACAAAGGGACACCACATATGCACAAGCATGCATAATATGCATGCGTATGCAAATAAGCATGCAATTAACATATTTGATGTATAGGAATAATGACGCGTTCCACCAGCAAACGCCATTTGGATCATTTTAAGTGTGTATAAACGCCTTGGTGGTTTATGTTTTACAACCAAGCACATATTTACTTTTGATCAGAACCGCACAAAAGAGTGCCAGCACATTGTCAAGGGTTTGTCCCATTTCAGTGCATCGAGGCACCTTTGCGTGTGCACATTTGCACCCCAAAAGTACCTTTAGCTCTATTGAACGAATCCTGAAGGATGAAACCACAAAGGTTTCACATTAAAGCCCATCATTCATTCATGCAAGCGCGTGTGTGTGTGGAGGCTGTCAGGCTGCGCTCGTGCTGCTGATGCGCGTCTGTTTATGCGGGAGGCCGCGAGCGCTCCGCCATCCCGCAGAAAATATGCGGATAAAACGCACCCGTCGACGCGTCCCTAACGCGCGTCAACGGCTATTCTTCCCAACGCCCGCGATATAGCGTGCGGCAAAACCGCGCAGCGATCCGCCCGCGATCCCTCGCGCCCAGCACAAAGGGACGCGGCTCGTCCCGCACATCCCCGCACGCGCAAGGCGAAAACAAGCACTTTCGCGGGACATTCGGCGACTTTTCACGCGCGATCGACGGACACGCGGGAATATTTACCTGCCGAGCGGAGTCCCGATGCGCTTTGTCCTGGATGATACCGTGTGTCGGAGTCGGGCCGTCCGCTCGTCCTCGCCTCCGCGCTATTTAACTGAATGTAGCAGGAAAAAAACGCGATTACAGAAACCCAAGCAGCCGGACCGCCTCTACGCGCGCCCCCGCTTTGGCCGTGAGCGCGCGGCGCGTTCGCGGTCGGGTCCGGGTGTGAGCGTAACATTGTTTGATGGGATATTCATTCTTCGCAAGTATCGACGGTTTCAGCAGCAGCAACAACGTAAACAAACGGTATGCGGCCCGCACTTAACTTCCGGTAACCTCCGCAAACAATCAGTAACTGTTGAGCAGTTTTAATGTAATCTAATACAATTAATCTACAATAAAAAAAAATATAAATTCATATTAATATAAATTAAATATAAAATAAATTGTTATATTAAAACCAAACACGGACCGGAAGTTAAATTCGGGCAAGAAACGTGCGTCAAATCACCAAACAATTGCCCGAACTGTTCAATTGGTCCAATTTCTACAATATAATAAATAAATGTCATTTATAAAAGTACATCAAGATGTGGTGATGTCAATCGTGATTTTAAAAGCAATTAAAACCATCACAGACATTCAATTGGATTTAATGGTTATAATGGGAGTTGTTTTGGCTTTAATTAAGGGGTCTCTTTGGGCTCTACTGGTACTTTGTTGGGTTCTGTGTGATGTTAGCCGATTGTATGAAAACTAATAGAAAACCATTCAATCTTACTGGAATATTACCCAACAAACAATTTTGTAATGGTTTTAATGGTAAACAGCTGAGATTCATAGCAGGAGTGTTACTGGAAACCATTAGAATTTGTGTTGTTGTTTTTTTCAGCATGAAATCAGTTTGAGAAAACTGAGGAACTAAAGTCAATGAAAGGCCCTTTCAGTTCATTCTATCAGTTTAAAACCAACGAGATTGGTTGTCGACCATCTTTAGACCAAGGGTGTAGTAGCCATAAGGGTATTTGAGGGACATGTGTGTGTTGTCACAATCTGACCCCAAACACACTGCGCACAAAACATAAACAGAATGTTACTCGAGAACATTTAACCATTTATTTTTGTAACCCAAAGAATCGATGAAAGAAAACTTAACACAAATTTCAGTATGTCTGACACATTGTAGTTGTGGATAATCTGATGGTGCGTGTTCTCTCAGCAGGATCCTAAAGATCATTGTATGTGATTCAATGGAAACAAGAACATCTGACCTTCTGTACAAAAGAGTGCACATGCTCAATGTCCCAAAATTTGCTTACATTTGATTTGTGACCTACGAATTCCTGCTTAATTTTCCACAATTTCTCGGTTTAAAGCTGATCACTGATTTTCAGATTTGAAATGTGACCTCGCATGTTTGGACCCCATGTTACGTATTCTATGGCCAATCTTCAATTGTCTGGCAACTTCCTCCCAAATCAATTTCAAAAGCGTTGAGTTCTAGACGTTGCATAAGAGAGCTCGGCTTGTAAAACCACTTTATTTACAGTACTCTTTTTATCCATCCGGCCTGTTGAATGATGATACCAGGTCTTGCTCTGTTGCTCTGTTGTTTTGTGTTGCTCACGGCCGTCGGTCAGATCAGATGATAATGTGGCAGGCAGCGGTGGGCGGCCGTGTGTCTGTGAGAATGGAGAAGACTTCAGTCCTCTGTTTCCTCTCTCACACCCGTCAGGGCTGAAGGTCAGGGCCACACTCTGAGCCGAGTGTCTTTGTGATGCTAATAGAGAGTGTAAAAGCTAGCCAAAGCGACTCTCCTTCACGCTCGCCATACTCCCCCCCCCCCCCCACCCACACCAGTCCTTAAGTTCAGTCGTTTGTCACGGGGGTCTCCAAATTATAGACACCCAAAATACTCAAAACAACCACATGTTGGTGTATGTCGATGTGCTCGTATCTTTGTTGACCACATGTGTTTCTTTAGATAAAGAAAGAAATGTGTGTTTTGAGTTTTCTTCAAGTTAATTTTTATTAAGTATGCTATATTCTATATATTTCATAACTTTCAGTTTTTTCTCAGTACTGTTTGTATTTACATAAAAAGAAGACCGTCAGTATACTTTCATGGTTTAAGTTTTAAAGACGTAAACTAATAGTATACTTGAATAAACATATTTTTTGTTAGGGTGATTTATACACCAAAATGTGTGATGGTGCATACACCCATGTGACAGTGTCATGTGTCGATTTTCAGAAAAGAAGTCATACGGGTGAGTAAATGATACGCTGGGCAGTCGGGTGAGAAGAGATCACGCTGGGCTCCTGCAGTCTTTTAAAGGCTATTAAACATCAGTCTCTCTCGGCGTGTAGCAGCTCTGTCTGCATCTTGCAAATCTCACACAATTGGGTTTTTGCTTCTGTAAACTTTATTAGAGCAGGTATGAAAATGACAAACAAAGCAGGCGGCAATTCGTGGACATCTGTCATTTCTGCCGAACAAAGCCATGCTTGAGATTTATTTTCCACAAGCCCACCCGTAAACCCTGTGAAAAAAACATAGCTGCCCATCTTTCTATTAAATTTACAGAAAACATTTCATAGGGGTTATGTGTGCACAAAGGGACCCGTGTTACAGGAGTCTCCGGAGGCGTTTTGTGATTCATTTGTGGCCGTGTGGGATGACTCCAGACCCCACAAACAAAGAAAATGTTTTCCATGATACCGCAACTTTACAATGTAAAATCATTTGTTTCCTTTATATGACTAATCAGAACACAAATGAGTATGACAATAAATATTACAATAATATTGTAGGTTTGCTGTGGTTAAATTTAATGCGTGTCCTCTTGTAGGGACAACAGCAATATTATATGAGACAATATTAAATAGTTAAAATTAATATACATTTTTTTTTATAAATTCAAAGTTTAATAAATAAATGTATAAATATATTAATTTGAACTAAGTCTACAATAAAGTTTTTTTATTTTAAGTATTTACATTTTTTAAATATTTTTTCTAGTCCATAGTATTCTTGGTGTTTCGCGCAGCATCAGATAACAATGATTTGGCTGTCTCTAAAATAATCCAAACGATGATAATGTGTGATTTGAACACAAGGTGGCGCTGTGACACTGCATTACCTGTAAACTCTTGTATGTTTATTTTTGTTATAAATTCACTCAGATAGATTGAGTCACTGCACACTCAAGAGGTTTTGCTCTCGTGTCAGTGTGTAATTCATTCGTCTGATAACACTGCAGTGTGATGTCTCATCTGCTTATTGAGGTGAAGATCATCGGCACTGCATGACAGCACCAACATGCAGAATTTAAGAGTTGACTTTCTTTTTACTTATGGTGGAATGTGGCCAGTTTGGTTCAGATTCACTTGATATGTTGAACTGTAATTGGATTTAGTTTAACAGGAGGCGAAAATTACAAATACACAGTGAGAGAAATTTCCAAACAGGATTTATGACAAAACAAAAGAAATCCACCATGACGTCTGATTACCCTGATTTCTAAAAATGAATAATGACATAATTTTTTTTATTATGAAATTAATTTACAACAATTTCCTATAATTTAATTCTGGTTGATCCTGAATAAATTGAGGATTGCTACCTCAACTCAAATTCTGTAACAGACAAAGGATAGAAATTTAAAGGGACAGTTCACCCAAAAATAGAAATTCTGTCTTCATTTGCTCACCCTCGAGTTGTTCCAAATCTGTATACATTTATTTGTTCTGATGATCATAGAAAAATATATTTGGAAGAATGCTTTTAACCAAATAGTTCTTGGTCACCATTTGCTACCATAGTAGAAAAAATGACAATGGGAGTCAAAAGTGCCCCAAAGCTGTTTGCTGTTGCACATTCTTCAAAATATCTTATTTTGTGTTCAAAAGAACAAAGAAATGTATAATGCAAATTTTCCTACTTTGGTATGGTATGGTGTCCAAGAACTGTTTGGTTACATGCATTCTTCCAAAAATCTTTCTCCTCAGTACAAAGAAATGTATAAAGATTTAGAAAAACTTGTTGAGTAAACGAAGACAGAATTTTTGCTTGAACTGTTCCTTTAACACACATAAAAATGTTTGGATTTTTATTTAGTAAAAGATCATTTTGTTTTAATTTTTTAAACATTTAACATCTATTTATCTTCTGACAAATAGGGATATTTTACATTGGAATATCATTTTAGTCTTCATAGTGTACAGGCCGAACCAACACAGTACAAACATAGGAGGACAAATTCTTTAGATGCATGGCATAACACAATATACAACAAACACGTCAACGTGAAATTGCATCAACATCCAAAGGATGAAAGCAGCTTTGACAGTAAATATGGGTCTTCCGAAAGAGAAATGAAAGATTTCTACGTAAAAGTCTTTGCTAAGTCGTCTCTAGAGGGGAATGAAGCTGTCACAGTTGTGGGACTTTGTGAGATAAAGCCTCTTATTTGTCAATCAACTTAAAGAAGAGGATGCTGAAATAGAAGAGCATTAAATGACCTGACAGGTGTCACTGAGAGAGGTGACCTGGGAAATCCCACCTGTCTCACTGATACCTGACTCTGTTAACAGCAGATCTGAAAAAAACATCTGACCGCAAGACACGGCTGTCTGTCAGTCAATTTGAGCGTTGACAGAAAAATGTCATCTATTGCCCTAAACATAGAGCCAATATTAAAACATATCAAACATTCATTGTAAAATTGATTAATACACAAACCACAGCTGTAGAAGTGTCCCCAGATGAAAGTGTTATTTCTCAGATGTTTCTCTTTCATAGCTCAAGAGATTTGATGGAGTTCTCAGTTGTTTTATTGAAACATCATCTTAGTCTTAGATACTGTATTTCTCCTAGAAAAAACTGCTGAAATCCATGAAAAGCATGGATGTGTAAATTGAATGTTTGTAGAGGTAAAATAATCTGGATTTAAGGTAAATTTGATGAGAAATGTTTGAGATCTTCAATAATATTGACTTGCAGACTTGACAAATCTGAGCTCAGTTTGACACATTTGACATCTCTTCTCAAACTCTAACGACAGACACATTTGTGATATTTCCAACTCTTATTCTCAGGAGAAATATATGAGACGCAGATCAGACTTGAGCGAATGTTTTTTTTATTTGAGAAATAATTGAGATGGTAAAGGAATCTTGTTATCTGTGATATTTCTCTGTCGTCCTTCAAAATTTGTAATGCCACTGAGCGTCTTCAGTTTTGTCATAAAATTGTCATGATTGTTTCAGTAAAGCCTCTGGAGAGAAACCATTATTTTATCCGAGCGGATATTTTTGTTTGCTTTGAAATTGGTTGAAGTGTTATATGTGCTGTTGGCGTGACGGAGCATCTAATTTCTGCCCGCTGAGTGTAAAATAGAGGAATCTTTTCACTCGAATCGTTTGGATTTTGATGAATGTCTGATTTCTGACAGCTTCTGTGTTTGAGATATGAATGTATAATGCGGTATTCTGCTTAAGGTTAAAAGTTAACATTTACCATAACAACTTATTTTTATTGAGAAATATTTTTTACATTTGTGTTTCTATCATAAATAAATAAATAATATATATTTGAGTATAACCAATACACCCCAGATGTACTTCATCACATAAACAATGGACAAATATAAAGTATAGTTTTTCGTCATTAATTTGAACACTCAATCTTTTGTTAAACGAAAGTGAAAGTGATTTTAATAAAGTATTTTATATGATGCAATGACTATGATACATTTTAAGTTGTACATAAATTGCCAAAAAGTTTCTGCGACCCCTGTATATGTTTTGTCTTGATCTAATTATAGGCTTGTGAGACAGCTGCGATATAATCTTATCCAGCAGAGGGCAGTAGCGCTTTGGAGCCGATCGTCATGTTTGGCCTAAAGTGAATTAAAGCGGAAAAACTTTCCAGTGTAATTGTTTGTTCCTGATTATCCAATGAGATTTCAGTGGAAAACACATAAAATCCATCAGTTATTTTTGTTGATTACACTTTTAAACAACCAAAGTGCCATGTATTGATTTTGGAATAACAAGGAAATCTAATTAAAACGAATGACGTCATTATACAGTAAAGTTGCAGCTCAGGAACTGCAGAAGAACTTGTTCTGTTTATACGGCTGTATTTTATAGTGCCAGATTTTTTGTTAGTGTTGATTGGCACCTGTTATTTTCTGGTCCCATGGGAATAGCTGAGAAATAAGCTATCAGCAGGTCTGTGGTGAAAAGCTGACTGAAAAAAAATCCCATTTTGCTCAAAATAGATTTTACAGTGCAGTACAGTTCCAATAACACAATGGTGTGCTGGTAGCGTCAGGACAGATTTACATCCTTAAAATTCCCGTTTCAGGGTCAACCGAGGGGTCTGCTGACATTTCAGTATCATATGTATTATCAATGTGGTGCAAAAGCTCATTCTCGGTGTGGATTTTATATGCTTACAAATAAATAAATGCAACTGATGGAGGTCAAAAGTCAACAGTAGAATTATAGATCTGGGTTTGTCAATGGTTCTCTTCCAAACCATTGTGAGCTGCCTACATACTATTATATAAGGCTCAATCACAATAGTGTTAAATAAGAAAATCACATAATGAATTGGGATTAATAACACAGACCATATGTCTTCATGATCAAATAAACTGAAATAATTTATTTGCAAGTATAGCAGAACTGCATGTTTTATGTAGACCTGGATGTCAGTTAATGTATTGATCAGATTACTTAGGGTATCTATATAGCGTATCGTATAGCAAATAAAGCACTTAGATTTACATGTCATATAAAGACAGACATTTGTCTCTGTAGTTTTGTCATCCAAAGACTGGAGAGTGCTTAATAGAAATAAATAATAAAAATCTCAGCATAAAGGATTTAAAGAGTTTAAACAGTTTGGGTTTCTTTAAGTGCTGTGAAATATAGTTTAAGATATCATTTAGTTTAAAGGGGATAAGTCTCCTAGGCTTCACATAAGGGCCATGGGCAGAACTGAATTTAGTATGTAATATTGTTCTCACTTGGATTTAATTAGTTTAACTGGGGGAAGACGGTCTATTTTGACTGTTTATAATCTCTTTCTATGGTCTTTGTTCTGAGACAAAATGTGGTAGCCTGTTGGTTTCTGGCATGTCTCAATGGATTAGTTTATTTATTTTAATAGATATAATATATGGGGATAGATGTCACATTTATTGATTACATCTTTCAGATAAATCACATATTTATATTATATTTCGCTATTTTTGCAGCGCATCTATAGAATAGTGTATTTTTTTGTATTGTACTCATATGTTCATATATTCGATTTATTTTTCGCAGTTTAAACAAACATGAGCTCGCGTTTGGCACGAAAGTGCGTCCATGAATGGCGGGATTAGCGTTCGACTCGTTCTCGCGCAGCGTCTCCTACTTTCAGGTCAGTTTGCGATGTATTAAGTTTGTGCAAATGTGATTGTATACAGACTTGTTTCGTTTTTTTTCTAAATTGTAGGGATGGTGAAATGAAGCTTTGCGAAGCATTGAGGCGTTTCCCTCAAGTGTATCATAAAATGGTTCGTTACTCGAAGCTTTCAAAACGGTGCACACTAGCGCCATCTTGTGGTCAAAGGGTGAAAAGGTGTTCTTTGAGTCCATTTATATTTTTAGTGTTTCACGTAATAAGTCACTTTACATCAATAAAAAAATAAAAAGTATGTGTAAGAGTTAATGTAGCACTTAGGCTTAAGCTATAAATACTATATGAATAACTGAGTCTATGACTAAATTGAAAAAGAATCAATAAATGGAACAAAACAACATTTTTATGAATGTGCTTCGATCAGCATATGCAGGTATTCACAGTTGACTACTGAAGCAAAAAAGACAAATCAAAACTTCAGAATCGCCGATCTTGCGCCTAGAACGCTAAACCAACAGGAGGTGAAGCCACCGGAAGCGATCGCGCCGCCATCTTGGTATGCCCAACTGACAAAGAGCGCCATTGACTTACAGTCAAAAGGACGATCTAAAACAACCCGTTTTCAGCTTACTAGGCGCGCGATAAGTTTGTAGTTCACACGTGCGTTTAAATTAATGGTTTCTGATGTTTATTCAATGTTTATTGCGAAGTGTTACATCAATGTGTAGAAGGCAAGTGTGTATTGCACACCGCTGTAATGGCACATGTGTAGACAGAAAGCTTCATGACTTAAAGAACATATACAGCCTGTATTTATCTGTATTTAGATTTCAAAATAAGCACATTTGTCATATGTTGAGGTGTCTCGTTAGTCTGCTGATCCGATATATACGCTACTGTGATGAAAATGAATGTACTCTATATCTAATAAGAGTTTCAGTGATCAGAAGACGAAGCAGTCCTGTCATTGTGTCTAAAAACGAAGCTTCGAACATCACTGGTCACGTGATAAAAACCAATCGAGCTTCGGTACATTACTTCACTGTGAGATGCTTCGTTTTTTTGACACAAGCTTCGAAGCCTCAGTGTCAAACGTCACATCACATCACTACTAAATTGACCACCGTCGCTTTGCTCCTTGCACCTGTTTTTTAGTATGTGTTTGAGAAATTGCTAGTATATATACTGCATTACTGCATTGAGCGCCATATTAGACGGGGCAAAACACAATTAAACGGATAAAAAGCACAATATCATGGGAATTTCCAGTCGGACATGTAAAATTGTCAATAGTCATGCGGAATTGTGACAACAACACTTGGCAAGGAGCTTTTTTTTCTGGGTTAATTGTGGGGACATCCCTAATGTAACATATAGGCTATACATTGAGTTACATTGATGGCTTTTTCTGTATGCGTGTGTTTTGTGTGAGCATTTAGGGTTCTTGTTGGAATAGTAGATTTTCCACTCTGACTGTATGTAGCTGGAATGGAAGCCACACATACTGTTTAAAATGTTCTTAAACGCTTGTAAACTGGAGCGCTTTCTTTGTTTTAAAACATTTTCAAGATTGCATATAAGTGTGTAAATAAATGATAGAAGGCTAAATATTTTACTGCTGCATTTAGATCCATTATTGTGTTATATCGAGCTGTGTCAGAGAAATTAATTATTTATGAGTCTGAGGATGTAAACAACTTTAAGTAAAATCTTAGAGTGTCACTTTGTAACACAACACAATGTGAATGAAACTGAAAGAACACTAACACCCCGGTAACCACATACAACTCCCAGACTGCTTCTGTTGCTCATGGGTCGTTCTCAGTTGTGTTTTAAGTATCAACTTTGTCTCAGATGTCATTCTTGTAGGAAGATGTTTGCTTGTAGGGGAGATCCATTTTTTTCCATGCACCAATATTTGTCAATCCAAATGAATCCATTAAGCTAGAGAGTTCATGTAGCTTAAATTGTATATCTTAATATTCTGCTTTTGAATATGTCTGATGGAAAAATGTTCATATTGAAGTGGTCAGTATTAGCTTTTCATCGAATACTTGGCAAATCAGATCACTGTTTGTGACGTTGCCGCTCATAGACTTACAGTATGGAAGATTTATGTGTATTTTTCTCTGAGATGAAACATCTTAAATGCAGATCACTTAAGGAGCAATGTTGAGATTGTAGCGGCATCTAGTGGTGAGGTTGAAAATGGCAACCAACGGCTCACTCCACTCCTACACCCTCCCTTTCAAAGTACTACGGTGGCTCTCACAGAACTAAGATGTCATCACGTTTATTTTCATTTGCCAAAGGAGATAACATATTCAGGAAACGCGCTCTGTAGAGCAGTTTGTCCGTCTAGGGCCACTGTAGAAACCACATGGAGAATTCCATGTTAGGGGACCCGCGGTGTATGTAGATAGAAAGAGCTCATTCATATGTTATAAAAACATAATGCTTCATTATGTAAGGTCTTTTATACAGCTCTGAAGACACAGTTATGTATGTTATATTGCATTTCTGTCAATAGATCATCACTGGACCTTTAATCAAAAGTTTCCTTTAGCTCTACGTTTAATGCCATTGCGAATCAGAAACATTTGAAATATTAAATATCTCATCTCCGATTTTTCTTAGCTCTTGCTCACAATTTCCTTATGAGATTGCATAAATACCATATTTAATTGTTTTTATACCAAATCAAGTTGGGGATAAATTACTTTCCAATCTATCGTAGATCATTCATGCTGGTCTGACCAAATAAAAAATAAAACATCAATTTCTTTAATTAAAACAATTTCCGTTGCATTAAGTCATGGTCCTTCGGCACGTACAGAGGGCATCTTTCTACATCAATTGAGAGGATCAGGTTTGTTTTCAGAGACAAACAGATAACACATTTAAGAGATAAAGTAGATGATAACTTTGACAATAGTGCTCTTTACTCCAGCTAAATGGCCGGGGGAGCGCAATGGAACTTCAAACACACATTTATCAGTCTCAGACAGGGTCTCACGGCACTAAATAATGAATGCTGCTGTCTGTATGAGTTTGTGAGCGGACTGTGGGGGGAGATTGTGAAGCGTCGGCCCACTCCTGCTTCTGTTTAGCACATGAAATGTACATCTGAGCGTCAGCCACGTTATATTAATGTTTGTTTTTTATTACAGATGAGGAATGTGTGTGGAAACCATTAGCGGTCGCTCCATTAGCTGTGAAATACTATTAAACATGCCATGAAGTGTGCTGCTTTTAGTGTAAAACATCTTATTTTGGTTGTTGTAATGGATTAGTCTGGCTTTTCAGGCTAAATCGACTGTATGTGTTGTTTTTGTAAATGGTGTTGCCCTTTAATTTGTCAGGACGTTTTATAAAAGCTACTGTTTGTGCAACACTTTAATGTGAATATCTCTGGCTTTTCATCTTTTAGTGTGTTTAATAAGTTAATTCAGTGCTGTTTAGTATCATTAGTCATTAGTTAAATCATATTGTGTAATTGAAAAGATGTGCTGTCATGCTTTGCAATTATTAACTTGCAAATGATTTCAGTCTTTGCCCTCGCAAATTAATTCATGGCGCACAACTCATTTCTTATCAAGGAGAGCAGAAAACATGTGGCGGTTGAGTTTTTCCAGAACATTTCTGCCAGTTTCTTTGTATCGATTCAACCAGTAACCGCCGTGTTCGCTTCACCACGAATTCAACTCCGATTCCTCTGAGAAGCACTAGATTGGTTGGCTTTCTACAATTTAGACGTCCGTGCCAAGTTTAGATGTCAGCGGTTTAAGATGAATTAGGAGAGACTTTTACACCCAGAGGAGTTTGGATGGAGTCCCATGAGATCCATGCGTGCAGAGTCAGATAATCCCGTCCTGGATTCCCCAAAGACAAGAAGAGGAATTCACTGAGATTCTTCAGCAGTTTGGTTTGATTTGTCAACTCGACTACAAAAAAAGCTTCCACTCCTTTAGATCTTCTCATCATTATCTGTTTGTCGCGTCCGGGCTATCTGACATAAATGATGACATCCTCAAAAGGTTTTTTTAAGGCTTCGGGCTGAAATTCTTTTGGGTTCTAAGAGGAGTCTTTATTGTTAAGAGCGGCCTTATCGTCTTCACTTGAGAACTGTCTGTGCTTGACCTTAAAATGATCCGGAACTGATAGATGGCTTGGACAGATTGGAGATGCTTGTCGGTGCTCTTTTTTCCCAGGGCGACAGGAGTGTTGGTCGTACCTCCCTCGGGTCATGCAGATGTTTGTGTGAACAGGCCGGGATCTGCGTATGACAGTTTCTCGGGGAGCAGGAGAAAGTTATTCTCGTCCCTGAAGCTCCTGATTGGTCTTTGCAGATAGCGGTGGGTGACAGGAGGGCTCATAGATTATCTGTCCCAGAGAGATTCTCTTCTTCCGGATGAGAGCGGAGACTAAAGCTAATTGACCTCAAAGCATGTGTGTGCTTAAAGAAAGGAGAGTTTAGAGATTGCTTAAATCCACATTGTGTGAGCGCTCAATCTACCTTAACTGCATTTCTGAAGAAATCCATTGAGTGCACGCGTGCTGCTTATTTATTGTTAGAGATATCAATGTTTTAAATCAATTAAAGGTATATTTCACCGCTGTTTAAACGTCCTTTGGTTTTGTAACATGCATTATTCGTTGAATTGAAGCGGATGTTTTTAACCTCTGCTCAAGTGATCTTTCGTGGCTTTGTTGGGAGATGAAACCTTTTGGTTTGCAGTCTTGAGGTTTTTTTGGTCAACCACACGACTTTTGTGAAGTGTTCAGTGATGAGGATGCTATTCTAAACAGATGAGGGAATCTCAATTGAATATCGAAAAATTTTGTATGAGATTAAATGAACTTTTGCTCCTGCGTTTGGATCTCTTGAGAAAAGACTTTGAGATGAGATCTCAACACTGTGCTCAGGTTTTAACCTTACTAGAGAATTCAATATAAATCCCAAACTTTATCATTACATTTTATACAAAACCAGATTGTTTTAGCAGTGCAGTCTAAGGCTGTGCACTTAATCGTAATTAGTTTTTAAAAGTAAAATGACATAATATACAATAATTGAGGTGAAATGAAAAGTGTGCCGCATTTGTTTGCTAGGATCCACAACGGTGCAGCTTTTAAACATTTTTTCAGTGTAATTCAAGTTATTTCTTTCCTATGTTGTTTCATGTTGTCAGTGAGTAAATGTTAAAGTATCGTCATCTTAACATTGGCCAAAATAAGCGCGATAATCGAGCAGCCTTCATGCAATCTACATTTTAAAGCTCCGTACTCTCCATGTGTGTCTCCTTTGTTTCTGTTTCCATTTCTCCGTTTTAGGAGAAACGTCTGAGACAAAGTTCATAACTGTGTCAAATCTCCTGAGCTGTGATGGAGAAACCTCCGAGCAACAGAATCTTCCTCTGGGTGGCTTTATTGAAGATAGTTGGATCACTATAAAAGGATTTGCTGAGAAATGCGGCCAAGATAAAAGAAGGTACTTCTTCCCAGACGCTTTGGGAAAGTATGAACATCTGCGATGATTTCTTCTGTCTCTGAAATGTTTTCCCTCTGGAATATATCTCAAGCCTCCTGTAATTGACCCATTGTTCCGATTCCACTATGCCACCTATAAAATCTTCACTTAAAATCTAAACCTGAATCATCTGAGAAAGCTCACACCTGTCAGAAACTAAACGCATGAAAGAGATCTCTTCAATACCTCGATTGTTTCTACAAAATGACAATAAGCAGCAACTTCTGAGAAACGGACCCTCGGTGTTTTGGATGTGCATGTTATTTATGTTATTGCCGAAGCTCCGAACTTTTACTGTATGTTAAAGTTTGTTTCTTTGTAAGGCCTTTCACAAGCAACATCGGAGACGAAGCTAATACTTGAACGAAAGACGCGGCGTAACTTCATTAGGTCTCCCGGACTGTATGAAAGAGCAATAGACTTCTCCTCCGGTCATCCCCGAGGCTGCGTTTTCCTCCCGATCCATTTACACAGACTGGTGTTTACCGAAGCAATTTAGACTAAGTGCTTTTGTTCATGGCCACAGCTGCCCTGTAGCCTCCTGAGACAATGAGACTAATGCAATCACGCTCTCCTTGCCAAACTATAGATGCAAAACGAGTTATACGGTAAGCCGCGGCCTGACGAAACTCTTACAACGAAATCCCAGAGATGACCGGCTTCTCCCTCCTCCCGCTCCCGTAGTGCTGAACACATTGGAGATGATTACATATTGATAGCAAGGCCGTAATGAATGGTGATGAGCGATGCGCAGGATCCCGTCCGGAGAACTCCCGTCGAGGCGGGCGCCCATGGATTCTGCAGTATAATTTGATTGGGTCAGACAGCGGGTGAATGGTCAGTACTTTCAAAGACACCTCGAGATGAACTCGGTCTGTTATTATGGACGGCAAAAATCTATTATCTATTAGCTATTGACGAGATGTCTAATGCCAGCCTGATAATAACAAAGAGAACTTTATTTCGTTTGCTTTGTGAAGTTGTGATGTGCGTAGAGATACTTTGATTTGATCGGTCTCATCTGGTTTGTATCTTGTAGTGTATGAGTGTGTTTGTGGGCCCGTAGGGGACGGAGCTTTGTGAGAGTGATGGTCCGTGTCTACAGGACTGCATTGAGGACAGTGTCAGCGTGACTGATGGTTGGAGCTGTGAGATGGGGCTGTGTTGGAGCTAGTGGAGCGTGTAATGAACGCTAACTCACTCTCTGCTGTTTCCTCGCATCCTGGCGCGGTTCTCCTGGGCGCCAGGTACACCCCGTGAATGCTGCACCAACGTGTGGGGCTTTTTTAATGAGCTGTGCTGGGTACGATGGAATGTAATTTGCATCTAGGGATGTAACGGTACACTCCGCGCACGTTTTTGTACAATATATGAACCTGCGTATATTTTAAACATGAAACTGAAATAACAGATTAATTTCCGAAACACAAACTTTATTGTTGTACACACAATTTGATACAGAATTGAGCATATTCAAGTGTTATTCTGTAAATTAATAAAATTCAAATTAAGACAACTAAACCCTAAGAAAGAGTCTAATGCTAAAATATAATTAATGTTGTAATCCGTCAATTTTCAAGTTTACTGTTTTATAAGTAAGGAAGAAAAAACAGTGGCAAACTTTTTATTTTTCTATTATTCAGATGCCCAATTTCAATTATTATGTGCAGTCCTTAATAGAAAAAAGGTTTAAATGTTATGCTTGATTTATTTTTGGCCTTTAGGAAAAGTTAAACGTGCCAGCTCAGATTTGGGTATAAAAAATTAATAAATACATAAATACTAATAAATGACAATAAAATATTTGTTTTCTTTTTATGACAACATGTGTCTAATCAATTATTTAAGCATTGTTTATTGATACAGAAATTGAGCTGTCACACGATGGGAGCTCAACCAATAGGATTAAACACGTCATATTGTAAAAAAAACTGTATTGTTTTGTATCACGATATATCATGACGCACTATCTCTTTACACCCTTATATGCAACTATAGACCTCTTGGGAGATGTAAACAATGCTGTTCCAACGCTTGTCCAGATGATCGTCCTGTTTCTGTTTGAACAAAATACAACCTAAAGAACATTTATAATTGAATCAAAATGCATATTTTTACAATTTAACTTTGGATGTAAACAATAATAAAAAAGAAGCCGGAGGTGCTTCTGGAACAGTGTTTACATCTTGCGAAGTGAAATGCATCGACCTGTGTTTATTTGCAGTAGAAATATAAATGTATAAATTAATATTGATTTTTAATGTTAGTTTTATTGTTCTTAGACTTTGTTTTTAATCTCATGTAATGGGATGTGAATTTTGCACTGGTGCCAGACATATCATGACTCTGCTTTGCATCCAAAGAGTAGGATACGAAAATCAGGCTAAGTTTCTTTTACTTGTGTTTAGGCCTGGATTAAAAAAAAAAACACGTTTTACTACAGCTATCTAATGAATCAACCGCTGCTTAATTTGTTAAATTGTAATATTACTCATGCTGTGTTATTTGGTCAAAGTGCTCACATCTACGCTCCTGTTATTAAGTATCTGGTCTTCATTTAAACCACATGCTCTTATTTGAACTGATGCCCGGTTATCATTGTTTGTCCTTTTAAACCTGAAATAAGTCATCCAGACATCATGGCTGCCAATGAATGCTGAATACTTCATTATTCTTGACATGTCTCCTACTAGACTCACTCATCTGATGCACACAAAAATGGCAAGAACGTGATCATGAGAGCAAACTCCTGTCTGAATGTCTGGCTTTAAGCACTTCTGGGATTCAGATGCATTCAGAGTTTTCTTCAAAGCACTTAGATGTGAGTAAACTTGATATTCACGAGCAGATCTGCACATTTCACTTTGTTTTATGGCTGGGATTTAATTGGTACTTCTGGACGGCCACGTTTCTGCTCGGTCTGGTGTTGTGGTGTCGTCAATTTCAGATTAAACGAAAATGAGAATTATATGTGTCTCCACTAGTGTGACCTTGTGACCGGTGATGCGGTGGTCTCATCATGGGACGTCCGTGCAGGTGGATGTCAGCAATGATGTTAGTTGGCCTTCGTTCCCAGATGGCTCCCATATGTTTGAACACATCTTAAGCTCCCGTGATTGATATCTTCCCCGCTAAACACGCTCGCACACCGGTTCCACATTTGCATATTGACTCAGTAAGTTCATGCGCTCTAACGCACACACACACGCGTTCTGTTTATAGGATGGTACTTTTCACGAACGTCCTTGCTGCATTGACAAGTTTGCGTGATAAATAGTCATGGGTTGTCATTATCACGACGTGCGTTATGTTGTCTGTGCGCGCGTTTTAAATACAGCTTGTGTCAAGTCAAAAGGTTCCAACATGAAACGAAGGAAACATTTGAGTACAGTTTAATCGGTTATTCGTGTTTTATTACACGGCGCTCTGGAATACTTGAATCTGATTGGCCAATGCCAACATTCCAAGGTATGATATTCCCAGATAACAACTGCTCAAAACTAATAACACATGGTAACCCGGATGCTGCAAATCATTTTGACGGGCACAGTTTAATATTACATAAAAATTCAATGTAAATACAGTATGTCTTTTGATAACATAAATGACATTATATTTACGAATGATTAAACCAAATTGCCTGTTGCTGTCATTTATTGATCTTTATAGCGATTTTTACAAATTGCATTGAATCAAAGCAGCTGTACAAAAAAACATGTTGAACACACATAGAAATATGTACAGATACGACCTTACAATTAATTTGAAATAGAGAAATTAAACAAAATTAAAAGCATACACATACAGACACATATACATCAGAATGGACGGTACGGTTTGCACCACTAGCATAACCAGGCAAAAATAGTTTTTTTCAAACAGATTCATTTAGATGTTGAGTGTCAGAGAAGCTGCAGTGTCAAAATATATCGCCCAACACGGATTCTGTGTCCTCACCGGGTACAACAAAACCAGAAGCGGACTTTTTGAGCTGCGCCCAAGAAGTGACGAGACAAATTGTAAGTCACTTGTTGTCCATTTTTATTGCACCAGAGCTCCTCCCACAGAGCGTGCTCATTGGCTTACATAGACAGTGGATCATCATTGTGTGTGGTGATACAACACATAAAGCAGGTTTTATGCCTGTATGATCATGTTGAAGGGTGGCGTCCATGTTTTGATTGGAAACATTGACAGAAAGAATGTTGTCCGTCACACGTTGAGAACATTGCACAGCATCTGTCTCATCAGCAGTCGCTCGGGGAGACGTTATCACAGCGACAGACAATCTCAGAGAAATCTTTGGACAAATGTGTCTTCTTTCCCTCCCGCTCTGAAGTCCGCTAAGAGATTAATGCGATCCCTCCAGGAGGGTTGCGAGCACCGACACGACTGAGTAATTGCTTCTCTGGCGGCCTGCTGCCTGGAGTACACTCATATAATGCTATAAATATTACATGTGCTGCATTATCTTTGATTGTCATATTTAACGCACGGCATATGAGATTTTCTGCTTTTAGCCCTGCAGGGAATATGGCTGAAGTTTAGTGAAGAGTTCTTGTTTAACTCTGTAATAGTGGCGATCAATATATTGTGGCACTATATATCACGATACAAAACAAAAACAATAATGTATTGTTGAGCTATTTTTATTTTATTTATTTTAATATTTATACTTTACATTTGTTTTTTACTTTTATTTAAACTTCTTTAAAAAAGATTTTAATACAGTTTTATTACTTTAGATACAGACCACTTCGGAAAATGTAAGCAACATTGATTCAACTCTGGTCCTGAACATCTTCCTGTCTCTGTTTTTAACACTGCACAAACGGTTACACAAAATACAACCAACAGAACTTTTTTTTAACCGAATCAGAATGTGAAACGAATATATCATCGCTGTCTTTCCAAAACCTTGTATGTCCGTATTCGCCGTTTCTCAGGAAATGTAAAAAACTCTTTACTTTTTCATGATTAAATACTGTGTCATCAAAGTTGACAAGCACTTCTTAATACTTTTTATTGGTGAGACATTTGCAAAAAATAATGAATTATTGCCAAAAAAATCATAAAATATGGAGATACGAGGTTTCAGAAGGACAGCAGCGATAATTACGATTTAATTATGTAAGCAAGGTTTAAAAATAAAATGAATAAAAATGAAACCGGAAGTGCTTTGGGGCCAATGTTTACATCGGGTGGTTTATAGATGGTTTGCTTAAACGTTGTATGTTGTCAATTATATAACCGGTTTTAGCTACACAAAATACTGTTGAAAATTGTTGTTCTATTTTTATATTTTTTATCATTTAAAATAATGTAATGTTTTGGTATTTTAAACCCAGTATTGTGTATAGTACCCCTATTATGTACTTGCACATGTGTTGAAATATGTAACACATAGCAGACATAGCAGATTTCCATCTTTAAAACTCTTGCCTATTATGTCAAGACATCTTTTATGAAGCCATAAAAATACAGCATATAATAAAACTGACTTTTCTTAATCATCTCTCTGGTAACGTTAGCTAAACTCAAAGGGCGTTTACACTGTTTCTCCACAGACTCGTGCTTTGGCATCAGGTCAAATCCTTCATTTAATTGGACGGTTTTGAATTTCTCTGCCTCTTGCCACCAGGCTTTTGAACTATCCCGAGCGTGGCATCACTGTCCCTACAGCTGAGAGAGAAAAGAGAGAGGACGAGCGTCCATCAGCCACGCTTACGGGGCAGGAAACCTTTAACTCACCAGCTCTATTGTTCCGGGAAGGTCAGACGCATCCGAGTGGAATGAAAGTGGAATGAGATGACAGCACAGAGAGATATCGCACAAGAGAGTGAGCGCTCGGGTCACAGCTCGACTGTTTTACTGAACCTTTAACACTGTTGACTCAGACTCAGTCGTGATGTAGTACTTACAGGAACGATGCTCGCCGTAAAGGTCACCCCGCTGGGCCTTCAGTGAAATTATCTCCTTAAACAGATCAGATCAACCTCATAAATGTTGAAACAGCCTTGCGTTCGTTCATTTAGCATGCCTTTCCTCGCCTTTATGGTTTCATGTCTTATACTTGATCATTTTTGCTGTTGATGCTTTTTGAAGTTCACAGCGAAATCAACTTTTTCTGGATGCATGTGACCCGTCGTCATGGCGACTGCTTGCATAATGCATCCCTCACACTCAGTCACAGAGGCGCCCTGGAAAGGTTTCTGTAGATTTTAGCTGTAGAAAATGATTCTAAACAGAGCTTTTGATCTGCCCGGAAAGTAAAAAGAAGAAATTAAAGAAGGCTTGGCAGTTGGGTAGAGATAAGGTGACAATGTCCTGCTGTTTTTACAATTTCACCCGCAGAGTTTCCTCCATTTAGTGGTTTGCAGTAACAAATGTGAACATGAATATGCATCGAATCTCTGCTTGCAGCTCAAATTAAAATCAAATCTGCTACTTCAACGAGAATCATTATTACTAAATGCCATTTCAGATTACACTCCTAAAAAAGGTTCTTCAGAAGGTTCTTCGATGTCATAGAAGAACCCTTTGGTTCTTTAACATCTGAAGAACCTTTCTGTTTCACAAAAGGTTCTTTGTGGCGAAAAAAGGATTTTCATATTATAAAAAAGCAAGAAAGAGATGGCTCTTTAGGCCCGATTCACATTTTCCGCGCGCGTATTCGTTATTTTAAATGTAGACGCGTGGCAGGCGCTAGCAAACAGGGGGCGACGCTGTCGCGACGCGCACAAAATTGTAGGTATTTTGTTTTGCATCGAGATGGAAATAGTTCAACTTTTCGGAGTGCCGCACGCACACTGCGGGTACTCGACGAGAGACGGTTTTAGACGCGAAAAGTGAATCGGACCTTAAAGAACCTTTGTCTGAGGGGTTCTTTGTGGCACCAAAAATGGTTCTTATAAGGCTTCGCCTTGAAGAACCTTTTAAACACCTTTATTTTTAAGAGTGTATTTCCAGTATGCAAAACACGGTCATGTTCTTATTTGTTGAAAGCCAAATATAAAAATTCTTCAGAATAATACGTTCACTATTGTATCAGATTTTGTGACCGTGTGTGCAGGGGATATATATCAGCTGTCAAATTAGTTTTTTGCATATTGAGAGACCCATATCTCTGAGACGAGAATGAAGAAAAAGAATGATCAAAATGAAAATGACGACACACAGAACGACTCAGAACTTGACACGGATGTGTCAGTATTTTTCTTGTGATTATGAAACTTTTTTCTTGTGTAGGCACATGACGCAAGCGGAAACTGATGATTTCAAATCACGTCTTCCAGGAGGTTCTGCCATTGAGACGCAAGGGAACATTTCTTCCAGGTTTTATAGACCTCCCTGGCTGACGCGGCCCCCGCCCCAGAGGTATCGCACTTGTTTGTTGCTGTTTGTGCTCATGGGCACAGATGTTTTCGAGATGCTAACGGATCTCTGTCCAGTTTGCAAAGACCTCCTCGGATGTGGCATAACATCGTTTTGGTGGGAAAACGGTTCTACGTTGCTTTCATCATCTGTCAAAGCTAAATCAAGTTAAATATCTCCTTCCTTCCTCTCCGTTTGCCCGGGCAGACGCTTGCGTGATTATTTTGGGGGTTTACACAAACAGGCTAAGTCGAGGTCTCAGGGCGAGATCCTGGCCTTAATTAGAAAGGGATGATGTGAGCGAGTGAAGACACGGAGGTTTGGAAGGCAAAGATTTGCACTGGGATCAAAGGGGTAGATGAGAGATGACAAATATCAGAGAGCCAAAGACGGCTGGAATTCACTCGAACTTCCAGATGAAGGGGTCTTAATGCTTGGCTTGCGTTTCTCTCTGAGATGTTTGGCAAAAAGGAAAAACTACAACGCAAAACATGTGGAGTGTAGTGTGGAGTGTTTTGTTTAAAGGAATAGAAAAAAACTGTCATTATTTACTCATCTTTTATTTACATGTATTTCATCTATGTTATTTACTTGTTTCTTGTAGCTCAAATGGTAGTAAATGGTACTAGCAACACTAACGTCACAGGTTTGTTCCTGAGGGATGAAACATACCACATACTACCCTGTACAACGTCTCTTATATGTTATTATCCCCCAGTTTCTGCACAATAGTCTTTTTATTTTATATATGCATATTTTAGAATCTGTTAGACCGTAAATTATTATATATTGTATTGTAATATAATCTTATTATATTGTATTGTATTCATTGTGTTGAATGTCTCTACTAGAAGAAAAAAAGAAAAGGGCCGCCAGAAATATTCCGTAAAATAGACTGTAAACAAATCCAGAAAAAAAACCTTGAATTTTTCCGGGAGCTATGAGCCAGATATATACTGTGGAATAATAGTTTTTCATTTAAAATTTGGAGCATATTTCAAAATTGCATGATAAAAACAGTAATATTCTGTAAAATTACAGTTTGTTGGACATTATATGTGAAAATCTGGGTGGAAAATAACAGTAAAATTCTGTAAATTTACGTTTACAGTAAAGTTTTCAGTGGAACACAAAAGCAATTTTGACATATTAATCATGACTGTTATGAACACATTTAATGTTTTTGTGTGGAACATTTTATTCATTTCTTACAGATGTTCTCTTGTTTAATGTCTACATTTAAATATTATATAGTTTATAACGCACGACACAGAATGTATGTTACGGCTTCAGACAGACAATACAATTTACAATACAGTTGTATGGACGTTTGTTTTTTTTTTTGGAGGCTGACAGCCCGTGGTCACCATGAGCTACGATTCTTTAAACCCTTCCACAGAAAACTACACACAGCTTTGGAACAAACACGAGGGTGAGTTAATCATGACAGACTTTTTTTATTTTAGGAAACTTCAAAAGATCTGTCTTTCATTTCTTGTTTTCTTTGTTTGTATGCAGTGTGTATGTGGTGTGGCTCCAATTCGGTCCATCATCAGTTCACAATCAACAACCTGCGTGTTTTCCTCATAACAATTTCACAACTCATTTCTTCACCGTGTTGTTCACTTGTTGACAACTCAGAAACTATGCTGAATAGTGTGGCCCCAAAACCGAAAATGGAGACCCAAGGCTTTTCCTGATTTCAAACATGCTTTGGGAAAGATCCCAGGCTCTTCGCGGCAGGACTGCTCACGGTTCGCACACTTCCCCCATCCAAACCCATGGGTGAGTTTTATGAGAGATTTCATTGTGTTGCTGAAGTGCCGGAGGACCCCGGCGTCAGATGAAGACAGACCTTGAGGATTAGCCAGAAATGTGTCGGCCCACCTTCGTTTGAGATGTGTTTGCTTAGACAAATGACGTTTCGGATGGGATTAAGAGAAAGGAATTGAGTTTTAGGCTGGCTTGTTTATTTAGTTTGGGTCGTGTTGAGAGGTTTGTGATATGACTCATTAACCGAACAATTCGCTTTCCCGTCGTGTTCACGTGGATGTGACTGAAAACATAAGCGGTTGTCGTTTGGACGCTGGAGGCCCCATAGTGCGCGTTCTCTAAACGGGTCAAGTTTTAACAAAGCATCCTGAGGAAAATGCATCCACCCCTGGGTTGTGAAGAGAGAGTTATTGAAATAGGTTTTCATCGTGGGACTGGTCAAAGTGATGACATTGGGCTTGGCTGTATGGTATAGACTTGGGGGAGAGAGACTAAATTTCGCCAACATCTTAAACAAGTCCATATGAAGGAAAGACATCTGGTTCATGAGTATGGTATTCAGCATGAATTTCATTATTACAGTATTTTGATATTAAGATGATATTTGCATAATATAAATGGAGTGATGAATGGATTTTGGTTTGGATACATTTTGTAATTCTTCAAATATTTTTAATTTAATTTAATTTTGAATTTATATGATTTTATTTTTTTATTAGTGTTATTAATATTCTTTTTTTCACGGTATAGATATCTAAATATTTGTAAACCAAGATACATTAACTGGTGAAAAAAATGTTTTAATGTTAAAAATATTAAATCTTGTGTTCTAAAAACAGAATGAAATTAAGTTTATGCTTAAAACAGTTCAAATATATGCCAATGGGGTATGAAATGAATCTTTAATTTATAATCTTGAATTAATTGAGAGGTCAAATTTAGTTTAGTTTTCTTACCCTATTTAAAGCTTAAACTAAAGCAAAGAGATTTTTTTCAGAAAACAAGGATTCATCTTCTCAATCCTCTTGGTTTAAGGATTATTCGATATTTGTATTGGAAAACGAAAGAAGATAAATAATTTTTTTACAGATGTAAGACTGAAGCTCGTCTCCTTAAAGTGATACTTCACCCATAAATGAAAATTCTGTCTTCATTTACTCACCCCGGAGTTGTTCCAAATCTGTATACATTTCTTTGTTCTGATGAACACAGAGAAAGATATTTGGAAGAATGCTTATAACCAGACAGATCGTGTAGGAAAAATTGTTCTGTTGAACACAAAAGTTGTGTTTTGAAAAAAAATGTTTTGAAGAATGTAGGACAGGATCAGTTCTGGGATGCTCTTGACTACCATTGTAATTTTTCCTACTATGCCTGCATAACAAAACCACTTGACAGTTTTCATTTTGGATGAAGGATCCCTTTAAAATGTTGAGATTATTTTCAGACTGAAGTCCCAGGACTCCCAGTTTATGCCTGTTGCTTTTGTGTTTATTACACATTACATTAGTGCAAAAACAACTGCGAGCGAGTCTGTGATTTGTTTGTGAACGAAGCTCATTAACACAACAGAAAACCAGACGCTTCACACTTGTATACTGTGCGTTTAATTCAATATAATGTAAAATGTATACCCGTAAAAGTTTTTAAATCTTCATGACCATAATTGCCCTCAGTGAACAAACTTTGAAGGGAAACGGTGAACTAATGCCAAGTGTTTCAGAGCTGAGCCAAACCATCTCACCATACGTGTTTGGGCCGCGTGGTGCGTCGAGTCAGTAAACTGCATTTTATCTAAGAACGAAATGTAATTTCAAGGACAGATTTATGGATTGCTCTGCGCTGTTTTTTCAATATCCGGCCTCAGCTGGCATTATGACGATCCTCGTGGTGTTTTCAGCGGAAAGTTCCCTTGATTTCATCTTTCTCTTCAACAACACACCACACCAGAGTTTTGTAGCTGCTCAACACAGCACCAGAAAACGACTAAACAGAACTGTAATATGTTAATGGGATTGTAAATTGTTTGTGTTGTTTCTGAGTGATGACTTGATCGGCAATGTGCTCAACACGTGTTTGGCTATTGATTTCGGCTGTTTCCGTAATAGAAACACAGATATTGTGTTATCAGAATTTGGTGTCTGGTCTACCAAAAAATAATGGTGTCTGTCATTTATTCAACCTTATGTCAGTCGAAACCTGATATGACTCTTTCTTCTGTGGAACACAAAAGCAGATATTTTGAGAAATGTCTCAGTGGTTTTGATCCCATGTAATGGAAGTCAATGGGGTTCAGTGTTGTTTGATTACCAACATTCTTCAAAATATCTTCTTTTGTGTTCTGCAGTAGAAAGAAACTCATACAGGTTTGGAACGAGATGAGAGTGAGTATATGATAAAAACATTTTACTTTTTGGCTAAATGATCCCTTTAAGAAGTAATAATAATGGATTCCCCTAGATCAGTAGATCAAACAAATTTGAGTTAAAATAGCGTAAAAATCTTGGGAATAAAATTTTGGCTGTTAAGATTTTAATTATTTAGTTTGAGTAAATTTAATTGAACAAATTATTAAGTAAAATCCGATTAAATTGTATAATGTTAAACCCAAAGGTCAAATTAAGTTGACTAATTTATTAAGTTTACTTATTTATATTATTGAGACTACATACATTTTTTGTAGATATAACTACATTGGCAGTTGATCTGTAGTTCCCAGACTCATTTTCCAGATTAACTGCCATTTTAAGTGTTTTTCAGTAAAAAGAAAGACTTGTTCATGTTTTTGTTGATTTATCTTCACCAGTCTCTTCGCACTTGACCATCTATGTTGCAAAAAATAATATATTTCAATTTGAAAATAAGTGGACAGTGAAGTTTGAGTTAGACACATGTTTTTGTTCACCGTATTGATTTTTTATTTGTTTACTTTTAAGTAATATTACTTAATATTTTAACAAATACTAAATGTATATAATAAGTAGAATTTACTTTATTCTGGTTATTAAGTTGTACTTGAATTATAACTTAAAAAATATTCATGCAAATTGTTAAAGGATTTTATGAAGTAAAGTAATATTTTTCATCGTATATTTTTTCGGCAGGTTTTAATATTTTGAATTGTTCATCATCTTGTTCTTTTACGCTTTAAACTTGTTCTTGAAGCACACAGACAGATACTTTCCCTCTGTATCTCTTTTCTACCACCTGAATTTGTCTGTCCATCACTTCTGTTTTGTCTGGCATACTCTCATAGAGCGTTTCTTCTGAACAATTCTGCTCTCTCCACCTCTTCAGCGCATTATTCTCCTTTAGACCTCAAGCGGTTTCTCAGCGTCACTTAACTTTGACTTAAACACAGCTCTGATCGTGCCTGAAGAGAAGAGGTGGTGAATGATATACAATAGGGATGCAGATGTCTAAGAGTTTTCATTTTGCACATCTTCACAGTCTTTCAAATAGGCGTTGATGGGTCTTGCTGTGTTAAGAGGGCAGCTCTCAAATAGCAATTCTCACACACTCCAGACTCCGATATTGCCTTCCTCGACGGATCCGTCAATAGCATCTTGCTGCAGAAACGGAATTTCAAATGTTTCAGAGCGTTTATTTTGACACAATACTTCCAATTTTCTCTGCTGTTTTCATTCTGTCCTTGCAAATGTGCTGTCGAATATAAACATTTTCTTATCATGTAGTTCCTACTTTGTATTGTTTTCTTCCTTCTTTGAAAATAGATCTCGGGCAAAATGTGTGGACTGTGAGGTAAGCGGATGGTTTTAAGGCCAAACTTTAAACGACGAAAGTAGCATAAAGTAGTTGATTTGACTTTGTTCTTTCGTTCATGTGTTGAAAAAGTATTTTGCATATCATTGAGGCCAGATGTTTCAGCTGAAGAAAGCAAGTCGTTCATCTGGGATGACATGAGGAAGAGTTTCATTTCTTTTTGTGTTTCACTTCAGGAACAGTAATATGGGTTTGAAAAAGCAGGATGGTAATCCAATGTCTTTTTCATGGACCGTTCCATTGAAACGACTATTACATGGACATTTCAAAATGCTAGTTAAATAAGCATGCATGTCACTCGGTGTTCAATGAATACACCTCTGGAAACCTGCGTGTTTTGTCTTTAAATCATAGAAACGGCTCATTGCCTCCATGTCTTTCTCAGTTCTCTCCTGCGTTCCTTCCGATTTTCTCGTAGGCTAATAATGAAGAGGATTTATTTCTCTGGCAGCATGTGACCGTTTCCAGTCTCGTTGTTTTTGACAGTGGCATCACTCAGATTGAGAGTGTGTTGTGTGTGTGTGTGGTCATCGCTCAAAGCTCTTGTATTCAGCTGTAATTACAGGCGCTCATCTGTGTCTGCCTAATAAACATCACGCTGGAATCCCTCAAGGACGCTCCCTCCCTCATCCCACCCAACACGATGACCATTTCTCAGCTGTCATTTGAGCAGCGTCCCGTGAACGCTCCACGTTCTGTGCCATCTTCTGCTCTGTGTGTTGGGATGGCGGGACAATGTCGTGAGATGAGAATGGTGAGGAATTGAATGATTCCACTTAACGATTGTAGTTACTTGAGAATTCAATTAACATTTATTTTTTGTATACTTTAATTATAGGAGAATACGTCGCCCTTGCTTTATACGGTACTCAAGTACTTTAAACAAAAACTGGTGACTCTTTACTAACATTAGTGAACACGAATTATGAACGATGAATGATTGCTATAAAAATGCGCTTTATTGATAGTTCTAGTTTAATTACACCTTTGTCAGTATTTTATGTTAACAGATGCGTTGTCGTCGCATTCAATTCAGACGGCAAACTCACAATAAAAAAAATTAAAAAAAATGTTACCACGGTTACATGCCTGGTCCAAGTGCTGCGTCCCAATTCGCCTACTTACACTATACCTTGAAAGTATGTACGTAAAAATATAAATTTTATTGCGTAGTAAAACTGTATGCATGCACTGGGACATACTAACGCGAAACGGAAGTGGACGTCGTTGCCTAGACGACACTGTGATCCTTAACTGTCACAAACATCTAAATTATTCGTTCATTATTCTGGATGTAATGTTTACTTTGTACTTACATTTAGCGAAGCATCTTTTATTTAATTTTATGAATGCAGTGTTGCGTCACTAAACTCCGCCCTCTCGCGTGAGTTGTGGGTAATATCAGCCGTTAAGTGTCCATGGATTCACACTTCGAATTTTCACCGGAAACAGTAGACCATCCGGGTATTTTGAGAATACTCATTTTAGCATACTATGATTTGGGACATACTAATTATTTTTTCGAATACTATTAAGGACGGATAGTATTCGAATTGGGACGCAAGTTAACTTCGGTCGTTGTTTGTTTATTGATTCTTTGCTGACGTCTAGTTTTAGTGCAATATTTCATCTGCATCGGCAAAAGAATGGGGACGTTTGTGAACCGTTTGTCATCAACGTCATTGCGTCCCTGTATTTTCCCCCCACCTTGGCAAGACGTACTTTACTTTCGCAAGCACAGAGAAAAAACCCAGATAAAGAATAGTCTTTATGAAAGTCGTTCTTCTGTGGCCGTGACAGTAGCTGGGGAGGATCAGATAATCAATCTTCGGTTCGGTGGCTTCCTGCCGATTTATTAGGCTTTCGGTGTCAAAGGTTGACGACGTGCACATTCTTTCCTGCCGTTAACGGCTGTATGACAGCTGTTAGAAAACTGTAAATAACCTTGAGCGTTTGAGCCTCGTAGAGTTCTGCTAAATTTACGAACGCGAGGAAATCCTGTGGAAGATCTTTGATGCTGGAAGTGTATCAAGAATTTAGAGATGAACCCTGAAAAAGGCTTGTTGGCGTTGGAACAGGTCAGACTGAAACGGTTTCGTAAATGCAGTTATGGGAGATTTAGCAGATTTTTCGTGGTTTTACTGATGATACCAAATAGCGTTGCTGTTGGATATAATTGAAATAATATTGTATGTAATTACAAGTCCTTAAAGGGATAGTTCACCCAAAAATGGAAGCTTGATTCATCATGTCATTCCAAACCTGTATGATTTTCTTTCTTCTGCAGAACACAATAGAAGATATTTTGAAGAATGTTTGTAACCAAATAACCCCATTGACCTCCATTGTATGAACACAAAACCACTAAGACATTACTCAAAATATCTTCTTTAGTGTTCCACTCATACAGATATTAAACAAGATGGGGGAAATAAATGATGACAGGACAGTCACAGCGCATGAAACCGCTCTTTGCAGACACATGCATACGGTGGCTCTTCAGCAGGTCTCCGCAGCTCAGGTTCATCCTCGGCTGTGTGTATCTACAGGCTTCTCTTAATCCGTCTCACAGAGATATCTTCCCTCTCTCTCTTTCTCGCTCCCAGGAAATGTGATTACACACAATGTTTTGGTGCCCGTAGGAGTTTCATAGCGCCGTGTTATCCTCTCCGGCACGGACATTATCTGCGAGACAAACTCGGCAAACACCGTCCCCGTCGATGTCTGCATCCCAAAGCCACTTTTGTCATTTTAATGCTCTCTCTGCTGACGCGGCCGCCCGGCCGAGTTTGCGTTACACGGTTTGTATGTTTTCACCAAGCCCGGGCTGGTTTCAAACTGGCGTATATCAAATCCATATTGACCTGCCGTGCTGAAGGCTTAAGAAGCCCTGGCAGAAATCGATGGCCTCCACCGCCGAGAATCGGCTTCATCTCTGCTTTCCGATCCATCACGGCGCGGCTCTGCTGATTCATGTTTACAAAAACTCACTCGGCTCCAAACCCCCAATTAACATCCGATTGTCAAACTCAAAGGAGGAGACTGGTGCGGAAAGAGCCTGATGGACTTCGAAACCCACTGAGATGATTTCATCCGTTGCGTTACTTTTCAGTTTGTTTTGCATTTCCGTCCACGTTGATGATGAAAACAGTGAAGGTCTGAATATCGATCGCAGTCTGCGTTTGTTGTTTTTGAAGTTAATCTGACTGTTGTTGTACCATGTCAGGCAGTTGAACAATGCAGTTTTTTATTTATTTAATGAACCTTGTGGTTGTGTTCCATCCTAGTAAGATTGATATGCAGACAGTGTTTTTAAACCTACAAAGTAAATGATTTTGTTGTTTATTCACCCTCGTCTCACCCCAAGCATGTATGGAGAATTCCACGCAAGAGGACCCGCGATGTATGTAGATAGAAAGAGATCATTCTAAGGTAATAAGTACATTACACTTTATTATGTAAGGTCTTTATACACCTCTGACACATAGTTTTGTATATTATATGGCATTTCTGTCAATAGATCCTCCAAAAAATGATACATTGGAGCTTTAATTTGAGTTTTTAGCAATTTTGTTTATATGCTTTTTTGTTTAATGTTTTTGTTGTTTATTTATATTTAAAAGATTCATTTCTTTTTATTTAAGTATTATTTAAGTTTTTGTTTATTCGAATTTTAGTGCTTTAAACTTATTTCAGTCAACATTTCAACTTTTTTCCAATACTTTTAAGGCCCATTATTACGTTTTGATTTCAAGAGACAAATGCTATTAAGTTTTAATTTTAGTAAATTAAAATAAGCAGTTTGTCTATAAGATAGGTTTTGGGATAGTACTAGTAAATATAGTAGGAGATATAAACATCTAAAACCTTTAACTAGTATCGCCAAGCTTGTGTATAGTATAGTTAGCTTACAGGTATCCCAGACTGACTGGTCAACAAGTTCCTAAAATTCAATAATAAAAACAGATCAGCTTACCACCATACGCTGTGCTCTTTACCCCTCCTTGCAGGCGTAGCGTATGTGATCTGGCTGTTATGATCTGCTGTGCTTTATAGGAAATGTAAGGTGACAGTTAGTGTACGCTGGGTTTGTGTTAGATGTGAGCTGGTAACCGAATGCTTGGATTGAATTGAAGGACCGAACTGTGAACCCTCGAGGAGACCTCTGTAGCCCTGGTTAACATTCGACTGCTCATGTAATGAGTGTACTGTAAGTAAACTTTGAGTTTGAATGGCAGTACAAGTGTGCAAAGAGCTTGTTTACATTAGAGCGTGTTGTAGCTGAAAGCTCTTGTGTTTTTTTCTGGGTTGACATCTGGTGCTGCCCATGGAGCTCAGATGATGTCAGGCCCACATCAGAATTTAATTATCAGCTGTTCAGCCTGGGAAGCCGTTCTGTAGGATTTGGCTACGTTCATCTTTTTCCTTTTGTTCGGTGATTTCGCCATGAAAGGAAATTGTTTTCCTTGCGTCACGGCGACAGGGTTGCTTTTATTTGCATTAGCAGAAAACTCACTTATCTGAGATGAGCCAGCGCGATTGCTTACAATTTTGTTGTCAGAAATGAGGAGTTTTCCATTCTTTAATAAATGATTATACCACGAGGCTGTTGAATGCTTCATTCTGATTGGCTGACGAACGTTTTACGAGTGTGCATTAACATTCTGTTAAACGCACACCCATGATGAAGTAGTTCCAGATCTGTCGACCGATTTACATTTCCTTATCACTCCGCCAAGTTTAACCGTTATAAGGGATTTATAATGTACAGTCCACCACAAACAACGTGGAAGACGATTTCAATTGTCCAGAAATAACTTTTAATATTTATGGAAAGTACGAAAATTTCCACAGTTGGGTGAAAGCTGTACTTGACAGTCCAGAAGATGAAAAAAATTATAAAAGAAAGCGAACAACAAAGGCAGCCAGGATAAAATAAAACGTCATAAAACGGTCTCTTAAGAACAACTAAACAAGTCTGAAGGTGAAAAACACGAGGAAAACAACAAAACGACAACAGCTTGGACGGTGTTCAACCATTGGCTTAAAACAAAAAGATGTAGAAAGAGAGGGGACGAACGCTTTAAACGACCACCTGCGAGCTTTCTATGCAACTGTAAGAACTGCAGCTGTTTTCAAGTTTTAAGAGCTGGTCTGAACCATCATATTTGAAAAACAGGAATTCAAATCATCCAAGGCCATCCTCAAAAAGTTTTGGCTGGGAAGACTCGAGCTCTCATCGTCCTTGGAGAAGTCGAGAAGACTGTAACAGGACACAAGTGCCAAACAAGAAGCTACTGGGCACCTGCGGTAAAGGAACGAAAGAAATGGAGCTTGATCCTGACGGATAACGTCTCCGATGACACCAAAAACAAAGCCACCGATCAGAAGCAACTGATCAGCACCCCGCGTGTGATCTGCCGTTTTCTTTGTCCAACTTCACAATTAATGGAAACGTGCAGTTTAACTTTAACAAATAAAACAGAAATAAATCAAGAATAAGTAAACAATTGAATAGAAGACGGCATTAACAGAATAATTAAATGCAACAGGAATTTATCAGTAACTAAACATTCGATTGCATACATTTACCTCATGAAAAGAATAAATAAACATTGATGTTTGTTTTTCACATCATATGCTTCTTACCGGCGGCTTCGGATGAGAAAATAGTCCCCCACTGACAGTAGCAATATTAGCGCGGCAAACATATCAAATGTCTTGAGATAAAACATCTGAAAAATGACTTGTGATGTGGTAACCGTGTATAAGCGGAATAATTTACCACCCTGAGGTGTGCAATATATTCAGAGAATTCAACGGCCCGTCGTCAATTTTTCCTTGCTTAAACTATTTAAATATCAGTTTAAACAAAGCGCTGCACTGAAGTTTAATTTTTTGGTGTTGTTTGAATCAACAAGCAACTCAAATGCAAACTTGTTTTGGTCTCATCTGCGTCTCAGATGTTTCTCTTGAGAAAAGGAGTCGGAAATCTCACGAATGTTATTAGAGTTTGAGAAGAGACGTCAACAATGTGTCAAACTGAGCTCAGATTTGTCAAATCTGCCATCAAAAGTCAATATTATTGAAGATCTCAATAGGAACTCAAACATTTCTCACATTATTTTACCTGGACAATCTACATTCATTTGACACCTCCATAAACACTTTTTATTCTTTTTTGTTTCAATTTTTGGGAGAAACATCTGAGATACTTCACTCCTTCAGATGTCGTGAGCCATGAAAGAGCAACATCTGGGTACTTTCAGAGAGTACTGACCGTATGTTCAGGGCTGTTTGTCTCACAGATCCGTCTGTGAGCCCTTAAATGTTTTGTTGATTGAACGTGAATGGATTTGTTTGCTCGCATGTTGTTAAATGTCACTGCTTTATCTGCAGTTTTGAGATTCGTGTGCTACTTAACACTTCCATAAGACCTTCAGACTAGAGCTGAAAGCGAAATGCTTCTTTGAACCCGGTAATACGAAACGCATCTCTGAGCCCAAATAAAATAACACAACTAGGTATTTACACGCAGAGAAATCTTATTAAAAGAAGGTACGAGAGGACGAGAGCATAATGGAGATCGCTGGAGCATGTTTAATCTCTATTCTGCGAGCCGTCCGAGGATCTTCGAGTCAGGTCGGGAGGATGTGCGTGATGCATATCACCGTACACTTACCTCACCGAAAATGTGCTTTTAATAAAAGGGGTTTATGGGAATGCTTGGACTTGTGATTACAAGGGTCAACACAAGAATCTACTCGTGTAGTTGTCACCAGATTATCAGTACAAAAGCCACAAAGGCTGTGTGTTACAGTGATTTTACCGCCGGTTTTGTGTTTCTGGCCATGATGGGAAGCATTCATCTCGGTGCGGTTAGATAATGTGCACTCTTGTGTTGCCAGATGTTTTTAAAAGGCATAATCGCTGGTCCATGTTTCAGCTTTCAAACATGAAGCATCAAAGCAGGTTTATTATGTCTTTGGTTTGATGTGTGTTATACGACCACCGACCCTAGAAACTCAGAGCAGGTCCATCGCTGGAGACGTATGATTCAACTGATGTTGGCCAGAGAGAAGTGTTATTGCTCAGATGTTGCTCTTTTATAGCTCAGGAGATTTGGAGTTCTCTGTTGTGTTTCATTTTAGTATCAACTTGGTCTGTCAATGTTTCACACATTAAGAGTGTGGAGGTGTAAAATGAATGTAGATTGTAGAGGTCAAATAATCTGGATTTGTGTAAATGTGATGAGAAATGTTTGAGTTCATATCGAGATCTTCAATAATATTGACTTTTGATGGCAGACGTGACAAACCTGAGCTCGGTTTGACACATTGTTGACGTCTCTTCTCAAACTCTAATGACAGAGACATCTGTGAGATTCCTGAATCTTTCTCACCAGAAATATCTGAGACGCATTCATGTTTCCAATTTTTTTACATTTAATCTAAATGACCTTTAGGAGACATTTAAGAGATGTCATCTGGGATTTTTCTGTGTCATCTGCGGTACTGTCAACATCTCAAATGTGTCTCACATGACAGCGTGAAATCAGATTTCATTACGGTAATTTAGTGACTACATACATATCACATAAGTGCGTTTTTGCATTGTTGCAAAGCAGCTTTACAAAAAAAGAGACATAAGGTGTGCAGAAATATATAGAAATAAGGATCAAATTTGCGCTGTCAAATGATTAAACATGCCGTGTGATTTGCACCATTTTTTTTTTTTGTTCACATACATATTATATATGGAAATAATAAAATATATATATATATATATATATATATATATATGTATTGTTTGTTTTATAAATAGAAAATAAATATGCAAAGTCAACAGACAATTGTTATGTAAACACAAACTTTAAATCTGGATGCGATTAATTAAAATTATATACAATGCAGAATATAAAGTTTAAAATACACAGATCACATGGTGTTTTTTAACAAGATTTACATTAGCATTACTAACTGTAAAAGTTATTAGGGTCTATAGGGTTGTTATTAGACCTTTGTATTCCTGTAGCACTTTAAGGCTAGTATATGTGTTTTAATATTTTGACACATATATACTGGATGTTAAACAGGCATATCCATTCATACCAGTTGCCAAAAAACTGCCGGAAAGCACACAAACAGTCTGTGTCGCTTACAAATACATGACAGCTTATAGCATCATTACGCTCGATCAGTATCATGTTTACACTAGTCATTGCTCCGTGTTTCTCCCCATCGTCTCCAGAGGTGTTCAGGGGTTGCTGGCGGCGGGTCTCCTCATATTGTTTTTATTGACTTCATTCACATATGTCTCTGCTGAGCTCTCGTAGGTCTTACAGCCCTGAGACACCAGCAACAACAGCCATTTAAATGCATATGCTTGTTTTCACTTATGTGGGAAAATATTGTTTTATAGACTGATGTTGTGTATGGAATGACAAACAGGTGCTTGTGTTATTGCTGCAGAATTACTTCGCCGAAGGCCATTTCTGCTGATGGAATCGTGATGTTATTTAATTTGTTGATGAAATTGGCTATTATTGTTTGTGCATGTTCACACCTGGATGTGACGAGAAAACCCATTGAAGATTGTTATTATAGTAAAAGTTTAGTAACCATGTTTTGGATGTGTTTGTTGTCATTTGTACAACCAAACCATTACTGTAGTAAACTTCTTTTTGGATTTATTTGTAGGAAAACCATGGTTCATTTTTTGCTGCGTGTCATGTGAAAATGTGTCTTGCTTAAGGGTTCAGTGCTGACCAGTATAACAATGCAAAAGTCCTTTTAAAAACCTCTAGACCATCATAAACCAGATAAGATCAGCAGGCAAGCTCAGGCTGGTTTAGCAGGGATGTTCTGTGTAGCGGCTCTCTGTTGGTGTTGCATTATGGGATCTCCTGATAGAAAAGTCTAATGGTAATTCTCACGTAGCGTTCTTTTGACCAGTCTCAGCCTTTTCTTTTCCCGTTCTCGCATCTCTTTCACAGAAACCCGTAAGAGCTTTCGAAAACCTCCCGCAACCCGTCTCTTAATCAGATAGCGGCGTAACTAATGAAAATTGTCATGAAAGTGACAGAAAGATGAATGAAGTTTCCCGCGCTGCACTTGCGTGCGGTTTACGGGGGGCTCCTCTGGGCACAGATGCCGTTAAACGCTATTCACGGTGACAAATAATGCTCGTTCTCAGCACTGACACCTCTGAGTCAAGGTTAAAAAACACATTTGCCAGCTCCAACGAGTTGAGCCGGATGAAGGAGGCTCTGCGGCTGCAGATACGGAATAAATGCATTTACTGGGAGCGGGCTGGAGGCGGGACGAGAGGCACAGCAACGATTGGGAATTGGGGATTAATTGAAAACATCTGTGCGACGATGCAAAATATCTGCCGTCTCTTAGCTGCAGGCGCGTGTAGCTTGCTGCCCGTTGAGACGATGAGCTTTGTTTTGGTGTTGTGTTTTTCTGCCTCTCTTGAACTCTGTGAGTGGAGGAGAGACGGGGTTTTTCTCCGCGTACCTGTTTGCGGGGTTGTTGGAAAGAAAAGCCTCTGATTTGTAGGCGATGCGTGTGGGGCGGCTTTCTCTTTGACCTTCAGAATTACAGTGAACCAATCACGAGAAGATCAGAGACGCGATCGGGAGAAACAGGATGAGGTTAAGTGTGTGTGTGCGTTTCTGTAATGTCATGCTCTCTCTCAAGAACACACACACATTTACCTAGATGTCTTATTAGACACTTAGAGGACGTGTCATAGACTTCCCACATGAAGAAAGTACTATAGTGTTTACTATAGTAAGCTGCAGTAAATTGTGGTAGCTTAAATAGTACCGCAGTATAATTATTATAGTATGCTACAGTTTTCAGTCAAATGAACTATGAGTAGTAAATATTGTAGTGTAGTATAGTACTACAGTTTAGAAATAGTACCATACTATCATTCTCTGTAGCATTAACTAGGATAAATTGATCAAATGTTGTAAATACATTTACATTACATTTATTCATGTGGCAGATGCTTTTATTCAAAGCGGTTGCCATATACTTATATTGTAGTATACTATAGCACTACAGCATAGTATAATTACTATAGTATACTATAGTTTTCTGTAGCCTTAAATATGGTACATTTATAAAATGTAGTAAATATTGTACTTTAGCCCGTTTTATCGGACGCACGTGCCTAGACTGCAGTTAACTTCCGGTCTGTTTGTGTTTATCGGTCTGGCTAATGTCTAATAATATAACGATTTATATTGTATTTTATTTATGTTAATATTATTTGTATGATTATTGTTTTGTATAATAATCGTATAAATTGTAACATTTTGTTAAAGGTTCATTTTATTTAATAAACAATTTGTTGAATGTGTCCTGTAGTTTTGTCGCGTTTAAAGAAACCGTGTGGTACATTGACATCTAGCGGTTGAGCTTGGTATCGCAGTCTAAATTAAAAATATTGGTGAGACGTGTTTAGCCAAGTAACGCTTCTACTCGGTTTCTTTTGATTATTATCTGAAACAATCTACAGGCGCTTATTACTGTATTTGCGAATGTGTACCGGAAGTTGAGGACAGTCCATGAACGCACGCATGCGCAGTAACGTTTGTTTTAACGTTGTTGCTTTGAAACCCTCTATACTATAGTACTACAGCATATAATTAATATATACTATAGTTATCTGTAGCTGGAAGTAAATATAGTAGTATATTATAGTTCTACGGTATAGTATAATAAGCTTTCCTGGGGTACAGTGGATTGAGCATGGCGTTAGCAACGCCAAGGTCATGGGTTCGATCCCAGGGGATTGCACATAGTCAGAAACAGATGTATAGTACAAAGCAATGTAAGTCGCTTTGGATAAAAGCGTCTGCCAAATGCATAAAAAATATATATATAATAACCATAATATACTATCCTTATCTTTAGCAATACATATACTAAATTGATCAAATGTAGTAATTGTTGTAATTTACTATACTGTTTACTATAGTACGTTTCAAAAACACTGTAGTATCTAGAAATTTTACTACAGTATATAATAGTAAAAGCTATAATGTACTGTTATATATTTTTCATGTGCGTTCTATTGTTTTTAAATACAACAAAGCTTTGTGTGGATATAAGTTAAAAGACATTATTAGTGATGTTGGGATTTGTCATTCACTGTTTATAACCCTTAAACAAAACCTCTGCAACCACCCGCAGTCCTAAAAACAATCAGAACACATAAAGCCTTTGCTGGAGAAATAAAGTACAACAAAAACAGAGTTTTTTTATAAAGCATTTTTCTCTATTGAGGACGTCGCCAGATAACTGGAGAGAGAGAGAGCGAGAGAGGGAGTGTCAGGGGGAGGTGAAAAAGCAGAGAGATAAGAGGAAAGAGAGAGAGAGGGCGCTGTGTCTGAGAAACACTCAGACAGAACAAATGAGCAGCCGCGGCTCGTCTCGCTCTAGAGATGCTGATATCGGCACCGGAGCGAGAGCTCTTTCAACACAGAGTCACATTACAACTGGAGAGAAAACAGCAGAGCCACAGCTGAGCAGAAAACAACTGCTACAAGACAGTTAGAGAGACAGACAGTTAGAGAGACAGACAGAGAGAGAGAGAGAGAGAGAGAGTTGGGAATGTTAGGAGCACAGATATAAAGAGAGCCACCAAAAGAAAGAAAGCAGATTAAAGAGTGGTGTTGTGCTGCCCGCGTGTTCTTATTCTCCACACACACAGATACAGATGAGATGGATTCAGTCTTAACAGCAGCGGTGTCTACAGATCTGGACGCATGATGACCATGGAGAGCATGTTTATTGGTAAGTGAGATCTTTTTTGTCTTCTTTTCTGGACCTCCAGAGGAGATGAAGATCTGCTGACTTCTCAAATCAGTGCCGTGCTGCGAGGTGGAAGTCTCACCCCGTGTGTGAAAGTCGGTGGTTGTGGACTCCGTGGCGTGTGGGGTCGTGGCAGGTTTTCTTCCAGAAACATGAGGAGTGAGAACAGACACCTGATGTGCTGCAGCCGTGTTCAGAAATGAGTGAACCGTGAGCTACGGCTGAAAGGGATTAGAAGGTTGTGGGAAACGTGTTTCGCTGTGTCTCAGCGTGTTATCTGAAAATGAAGCTTCACGCTGAACGGCTGATTTCTTTCCGGACACGCCGAGGAACGGGAGATAAAACAGTTCTGCTCCCGTGACGTGAAGCTGGTGTAGATATTCTGTCTGATGTCTTACCTGCGTGTTAATATATTCCTCGACAGATTCAAATCACGTGCCTGATGCATTTTTTTGGAAGCGTCAGAGCAGACAAATCACTTGTTTTATTTTATTTTAATTTGAATGTGATTTTGAGATTTTTGGTGAAGCAGATGAACATTTCAGTCTCAGTTGTTTTATTTAAGTATCGACTTAAAAATAACAGAATCAAACGAGAGTGAAATAGTTCAAACACATGAAGAGTCCGGAGGTGTAAAATGAATGTAGATTGTAGAAGTAAAATAATCTGGATTTGAGTATATTTGATGAGAAATGTTTGAGTTCATATTGAGATCTTCAATAATATTGACTTTTGATTGCAGACTTGACTAATCTGAGCTCAGTTTGACACATTTGACATCTCTTCTCAAACTCTAATGACAGACACATTTGTGAGATTTCTGACTCTTATTCTCAGGAGAAATATCTGAGACGCATGAGATCTAAGCAAAAGTTTCCATTTGCTCTCCATTTACTCTCAATGATGTCTAAGAGAAATGATTGAGATATTAAAGAGATGCCTTCAGATTTTTCTTTCTTACATGAACTTGTATGTGAATGTGTATTTTTAGATGCTTAATGGATTAACAGCAGAAAGGTTTTATGTTTAAATTTTTTTGTCACAGTAATGTCACTCTCTTTAATTCTCGTATTGTGAGAAGCACGTCGCAACACGCAAAAATGAAACCTCATGAAGTTTCACTAGAAGCGGACAGTCATCTCGAGGTTGACAGATCCTGCATTTCTGTTTTATAATGTGCTGCACAGCTGCTGTGTGCGAGTTCTTTTGTTTTCCATCATTTGACGGTCGCATCAGAGGCAGCGTGTGAGGTCTCTGCTTTATAATCTTCAGCTTTGACTGTAATGCCGCTTGCGTCTGGTGTTAGCTTATGTAGACTGCTTTTTCGACGTCATGGATGCGCTTCAAACACAAGGGCTATTACAAGCCTAAAAACTTGGCAACATGCTCATGTGTGTGGTTTGTGTATTTGTATGTCGTGTTGGCAGTAGATGTCAAGTCAGCTCGCAAGATTGGGGAACTACCCTGTTACGCTGCAAACATCCGCCATGTTCATACAGTAAACCGTCAGGAGTCATTGGTTTGTTTTTTTTTCTCTTTGAAAAGTGCAACTGTGGAAATCTCAGGTTCGACCCCGGTGGTGTAGATCTTGTTTTCATGACAGTGGAAACCACAGTGTGGTTAACCCTCAAACTTTATTTATTTCTTTTGTAACCTTTGAAGGCAAGTGTTTCCTGACCACTTTTACATTTGGCAGACACTGCTATCCAAATAATTAAATAAAAATAAAAATTATGTCACCATTAATTCTCTCTCATGTCAGTCGAAATCTGTATGTGACTCATTCTTCTGCGGAACACAAAAGAAGATATTTCGAGAAATGTCTTAGTGGTTTTGTGCTCATCTAATGGAAGTCAATGAGGTTCAGTGTTGTTTGGTTATCGACATTCTTCAAAATATCCTTTTTTTGGGTTCTGCTGAAGAAAGAAAGTCACAGATTTGAAATAACACGAGAGTGAATAAATGATGAAAGAATTTTCATTTTTGGCTGAACTATCCCTTAAAAACAGATTGCAATAATAAATCCTGAAGCAGTGTTCAATATCATTACTGGCTGTTAAAAGAAAAAACATCGGTTAACTGCATCTGGCATAAGGTTTTGACTCAAAACAAACAAATCATGTTTACAGTAAATCACTTACAGTACAATTGAAGTTTATGGGGCAAGACATTCTAGAGATTTTAAAAGCAGATTGCGCAGCTTACAGCTTTTTAAACTGCTTTTCTTTATTCTTCTAGAAATGCACGTTTTTTTTATTATAATTCTCAAACATCCTTTTATCAGTTGGATTTGATTAACAAACGTTTTCCCTCAAAACATACTCGTTCAATGAGCTGAACCATTTGTACAGACTAGGTTTTAAAGACATTTTGTTTGACAAGTCTGCTGTTAACACTCTGATTTGATTTATAAAATGTACTGTAATGCATTTTAATGTTTATTTCACTACAGTGTCTCACCCCATAGCCTTCTACTGTAGATTACTGTAAATACAAATTTTTCTTTATTTGAAAGTTAAGTGTAAATTCAACACTATTTCTTTAGGATGCACATTTTTTTCCCAAATTTAAAAACATGTTTTTCAGTTCAAGCGTAGAAAAGAAAGTACAGGGCCCTGTGTGCCGTGTCTTTGAGTGTAGATGTGAGTGTTTTTGACAGGGTTATAAAGAGACAATCGCAGAAAGCAGACTGAATCAAGTCTGGGAGATTCAGATGGACGGGCAAACAGAGCGGATGTCCATTAATTATTCACGTGCCATTTTTGTCCAGCAGACATCATTTTTCTCTCCGTCAGCAAAGCTCCGAGCACCAAGAGATGTTTTAAGATGATGGGCACATCTGAACTGAGTGATGGAGATGATGCTGCGGGCCGTGTTTCTGCACACACACACGCACGCACACACACACGCACACACACACATGAGAGCTGTGACAGAAGATTGTGAAGTTGTGTGTTTTCACTGTGTGGTGGGTGTTGATGCAGTGGTGAGAGAGGTCAAGTTTATTCTTGGATACTGCTTCTGCTGTGACTCTTTTCTGACCGCACTTACATCTCACATTGTGTCCAAAGTGCATCTGGATACTTGAACTGCTCTTTAAACTGTGAATTTCATTCAATTTGCTTGAACGTTCTCAGAATTGAGCCCTCTAGACATTTTTGCAATGAACTGCAATGACAGGACACCAGATGAAAGTGTCCTTTAGTTGTGTTTCATTTAAGCATCAACTTAGTCTCAGATGTTTCTCTTAAAAAAGATTTTGAAGAAATAAAAACTAGGCAAATGAGAGTGTAATTGTTAAACCCATGAAGTATATTTGTAAAATGAAGTAAAATCATCTGGATTTGTGTAAATTTAATGAGAAATTTGAGTTCATATTGAGATCTTCAATAATATTGACTTTTGATCACAGACTTGACAAACCTGAGCTCAGTTTGACACATTGTTGACGTCTCTTCTGAAAATCTAATGACAGACACATTTGGGTCATTTCTGACTCTTTTACTCAGTAGAAATATCTGAGACGCAGATGTTTTCCACTTGGGTTGAAGGGTTTAAACTATTTTGTATGCATTGACATTCAGTCATGTTTAAGTGGGTCTTGTTAATCTTAAAAGCAATTAAAGGACCATCTGTGTTCAAAACGACTTTATATTCGCCATTAGAACCATCAGAGGTCATTTTCAACACCGGAGAGATAGATCTGTTCTCTTTAGACGAGTGAGAGGTGAAAATATAACACATTAAAAGCAACACAATGACCGACGGCGAGAAAAATGATTGGACATTTACCACATGAATGTTTTTTGGAACCCAACACAGAGCTGTTAAAGAAAACCTCATGCTTTCTCATGCAACAGGCCCGGTGTCAAAAAAACGCGTAACAATCGAAATGTTCCCATCAACTTAATGCGTCCTGCTCCCTCAAACCCAAACCTCATGTTTCCAGCGCTCATGTTTTGGCTGTTCGCTTGAAATGTTCTTCTTTTAAAGAGGTTTTTTCAATGTGCTTAAAGTTTTTCAAAGCCCGAAGAGATCAAACACGCGCATTGTTTTGAAGACGCCCCTCGGTTAACGCCGGGAGAAGCGTGAAAGCTCCGCCGCAGATTTTCTTGTCACTCAGAGAGTGGTTTCGCTTGCATATTTAATGTTACTGTTTGTTTGTTCAACGTCTGGACGCGTGACAGCATTCTCCGAGGCTGATGTCATTTGACATGCCGTAGTCGAGTTGTGGATGTGAAGGCCTGAAGTTGACACGCTTTGTCGAGGGAGATCGCAGACGTGCTTCCACTTGCACATGTGAAGAGCGGGTGTGCGTGTTGTGTTTCTCTCCCAAAGGACCTGATCGACTAGAAGAATTAATACCGTTGTGTTTTATAATCCCTTCCAAGCTGGTGTACAGACATGACATGTACGAGAAAGAAATCACAATAGATGTGTCTTTAATATGTCACATGTTTGTTGTAGGCAGACACAAGATCAAATCTCAGATGTACTCCTATAGAGTTTCCTGCAGGGTCTTATTTCTCTGCATCATTCCACAGTGTTTTCCACCTTTTGTCTCGGTTTGGATTTGTAAAGTTGTTTATTTATCAGGTCTGGTTTGTAAAGGTGCTTCTAGATGTCTCAAATATTCGCACTAAAACCGTTTACCTTCTTCCTCCGTCTCTGGTTTATGTCTGTCTGCAGTTCTTGCGTCCAGCTCAACACCTCATCCTCTCTCCATTTCACACAGAATGTATAGCGCACAAGTATTTATAGTGCCGGGGGTGTTTGGTTCAAAGCGAGCTGCACGGCTGATAGTTTTCAGGAACACGGTGTGAGAATCGTCATGTCATTTACAGTTCTAGTTTTCAAATCCTCTAGAGATCTCGCGTGTGGAGAAGCGTTTTCACGTGGGCGAGAATTTTTTTCAAAATGATTGTTTTATATTGAAATGATCTCATGACTCACTCAGACCTTCATTTCAACAGCTCAGAGAAATGTATGACACGGCTGGTATGTTTTACTGGTGGAGTATGTTTCGCTGCATTGAATCCAGGTCTGTGATTGGCTGAAAATTAAAATAAATAATTTTAATTAAATTAATACATTAAATTAATAATTAAATTAATACAATTTTTTATAAAAAAATTTTTTTAGAACAATATCACAGAACAAAAGTGACATTTACTCAGTCATTTTAATCAAAGTGACTGAGTGCAGCTGTAACACGTCAGAGGAGAACTGGCCCTCCCGTCTGAGACTGGTCTCTCCCTTGGTTTTTCCTTTATTCATCGTTGGAGTTTTGCTTCCTCGTCACTGGGTCGTGTTGGCTCCAATGATGTTAGATTAGCTCAGTGTTCTGTATATTATTACTCTTTCCATACCATGTACTGTACTGTCTTATTTTTCTGTGTTTTTCATTTTGTTTTGTTTTCTTCCTGTAAAGCAGCTTTAAAACAATGCAACATGGTAAACAGCGACATGATATATATATAACAGCTATATGAAAACAATAGAATTGAATGGAATTGAATTGACGTAAGGACTTGTGAAAAAGGGTGTAAAGAGTCGTTTCAGACACAGCTTGTGTTTCTCAAACACTTTGCAGCCTTTTATTGATCCACCATGATGTTCCAGGACTAGCAAGAGCTTGTTCCAAGAATATATCACACCTACTAAAATTGCAGGTGTTTTAACACTAAAAATGGCTTTGCAGAGTTTTTTGTTTCCTGCTGCAGTCACATTTAGTTTGCTTACCGGCTCCTGTATAAAAACATTGTTTCTATTTTCATTTATACTGTGAAGAAAGCAAGTTGATATTCACTTTTAAACAACACAACAGTAATGTGTCTCCACGTATTTAGGAAAAGTTCAAAAATATTTTTTTATGTGTGGACATGGATTTTCGTTTTCATGTGTCTTGCCATGCTGTCAGTCTTTCACATTACTGATGGATGACTTTATGTCATGTACATATGTCCATCTACACATGATGATGAAATGAATGATTATACTCTTTAGTATAACTTAAGCGCTCATCAATATTTGATGTCCATTTATTTATTTATTTGCTAAGTAGGCATGTAAGGAGTTAATGAACAGCCAGACGGTCAAAAAAAACGTTCAAATTTGCTTTTCTTATTCTCCAGGGTGATTTAGAGGGAAAATCTGTGCAATGGGTTTACATGTATGGCACACGCTTCTCCAAGTTGAGTTTCCCGTGAAACGAACCCATGACTCTACTGTAACACTTTAATATTAATGTTAGCAGACACTTTTATCCAAAGCAACATACAAAGAGGGAAACTCCTTTTATTCACCCTTCATATGTTTTATAAATGAACAGCCTAACTGAAGATTGTGCAGGACATCATTCTGTTTAAGTAACGTCCTCTCTATGTTCCTTTAGGTAACCCGTGCCAGAGTGGACTGGTGCCGGCGTTGGTACGAGCTTCTCTGCCCGCTGTGACACCGTCTCTGGGCATGAAGCAGTTCCTGTCCTTCCCTCTGGACAACGGCTCAATGCTGGGTCTCGTGCCTGGATTCAGTTCGGTGAGTCTAAAGGTGATAATGAGCTTCTCTGTGGTTCTGCTGGTGGTTACACACGCCGTCTGCGGTGGATTGAAGAGAGGGTCTTGTGATGTAATTGTTATATGTTCGGTTGTTCAGAATGAGATGATTCGGACGGCAGTCTTGATATATTAAAGCAGCTGTTGCCATAGCTGGATGAGGTTAGGAACTCTGTGTGAAACAGCTGTTTCTAAACATGTCACCTCATGTGAATGAACTCGTAGCGTTTAAACTCTTTTGCAGCATTGAGACTCCTCTGGAGCCCAAATTCTGATACTAGATTCGAAAAAGTTAGATGTAACCAGTAGTTTCTTTCCAGCACTTACTCTTCCTCTGACTCTCTTTTGTCCGGGCCAAATCTGAACTGTGCATTCCACGTGGATTTTAATGCTTCATGCTCTTGCTTAACAACTCTCATTTATTTTCTTTTTTAGAGACATATTGGACAAAGATCATACTTTAAGCAAGCATAACTCTGATTTTTGAAAAGTTGTGAAAGAGCAAGACTGGAGAAATACATTTTTGTATGACACTAGTGGAGCTCATCTGCATTCAGTGTTTGTGTTGTGGACAGATGGGATGCTCTTGGATGATGTCTGCATGTGTTCTGTAGGTCAATAAAAGCACAGACAGGCTGTGTTGTGTTATGACGATGTGATGATGGAATGACAACACAAATGACTGAATTTCTGTTTGAATGTGCAGTGTGAGATCCTTTAAATGGGCTGCATGTGAAGCGGAGCGTCACAGAAGATTTTAGTCATTCACACACAGATGTGATGATTGGCAGACTGACACTGGCTCTGCATCTCTAATCTGTATTGAACAGACTGTTCCTACAGTGATGTGTTACTCACCGGCAATCCTCTGGAGCCAGATATCTGATACTAGATAACTCACAGGAATCTCTCTCTCTCTCACACACTCGCTCGCTCGCTCTCTCTGTCCTAGTCTGGATCTCTCACAGAGATTTTCTTACTTTCTTTCTTTCTTTCTATCTTTCTTTTTACTCACTGTCTCACTCACTCACTCCACCCATGCAACTGTGCACATGCTGATATTAAAAGAGTTGCCTCGATCAGTTTTGCAAATGCATTAGTGCTTAAGTATCATCATTATTAAACCGGTCGAGCTATAGTTAAACAAAAGCTTATTGTGTAGATTCTGTTGTCAAACCCTAAGCAGTTTGAGACACTAGTGCTTACTTGTCCCATGGGCATCTGCGCGTCAGCATGAGTTTATATGTCAGGATCAGCTTCAGCTCTTCCAGATGGAGTGCACTGTATGTGTCTGTGTGTGTTTGCTCTGGAGAAACCGTGAGGTCACATGTATGGCCGTGTCTCAGAGGTATGTTAAACATTTGCTGGTTCTAAATCGTAAATGCGTAGGAATCTTATAGAATATGACAGGAGGGATTTTCCAACCCTGATCAAATGTCAACGAATATTTCACAGCGCTGGAATGAAGTGTTCAGTTTTTCCCAAATACGGCACATACACTCCGTCATGCACAGATACAGCAATAGATAAACGCTTACATGAGAACAAAACCTTTTACATTTACATTATAATGCACTTTTACACCTCAGACTTCATTTGCATTTCATTTCTACACTTTTCTCAGCGTGTGTGTTCTGTGGTCATGCTCAACCAGTGAAGCGACAGGAACTACGTGTAAAAATGATTGAACAAAGAAATAACATTTTGAAATAAATAACATGCATACTTGTAAGCATTCCCAGCGTTCCCCATAGACATTAGTGCTGGCCCACAGTCAAATCTCATTGGCCAATACAGCTGTGTGTTAAATAAAGTGTGTCCTGATTGGCTGGGACACCTGGAAAGCTGTTGCCTTGTGTTGGTTAGTAAAGCATTTAGACACATTTATGACTCTCTTGGTTGTGCTTATGATAAAATGGAGAAACTGGATTGCGTTTGTGATGCGAGGCTGATACGGAAATGATACCAGAAGAGTTTTCGAAGGACTTTGAGAGAGAAGAGTGATGCTTTATTGTGCCTATCAGAGGTCATTTCAGGCAGAGATCACCTTACAAATCATCATGATCCTTCACTTTGACACTTCAGGTTGTTCATTTTTCTTTCATGGGCTTTTTTATTAGTGTCGTTTCCTTTCTTCCAAAAATTGTGCAGTGCCGATCTATAATGCCTCGGACATGACACAGGCTGCTGTGGTTCAGGATGATTTCATAAGCGTGACTTCATAAATCATTTTAAATTAAACACATTATTAAGTAAATACTGCAGTATACTGTACTATGGTATAAAAAAGGTTGGAAAACACTAAAGCATTTAGGAATTTGACGACATTTTACTATAGTATTTCCCATAGTAAATATAGTATACTGTACTCAGGTATATTAGATTGATAGGCTATTCATAACTGTAGTATACTTTAACATTCACTATAGTATGGTTCAAAAACACGAAATACTTCAAAGTCAATATAGTATACTGTAGTGTATAACTATAGTAGATTGAAACGGCAGTAAATACTGTAGGATACTTTAATATTCACTATGGTATGGTTCAAGATAACACTAAATATAATAATTTTACTACAGTGTACTATATTATTTACCATAGTAAATATAGTGTACTGTAGTGTATAACTATATTAGATTGATAAAGTGTAGTAAAAACTGTAGTATACTTTAACATTCACTAAAGTATGGTTCAAAAACACAAAATATTTCGAAATTAGACCACATTTTACTACAGTGTACTATATTGTTTACCATAGTAAATATAGTATACTGTAGTGTATAACTATAGTAGATTGAAACGGCAGTAAATACTGTAGTATACTTTAATATTCACTATGGTATGGTTCAAGAACACTAAATATTTAGGAATTAGACAAAATTTTACTATGTGTTCAATAGTATTTACTATAGTAAACATAGCAGACTGATCAACTGTAGTAAGAACTGTAGTACTTTAATATTCACTATAGTAAGGGTTAAAAACACTGACGTATTTAGGAATTTGACTAAATTGTACTTTTGTATACTGTCGTATTTACCACAGTAAATATAGTTTACTGTGGTGTATAACATAGTAGACTGATCTACTGTAGTAAAAACTGTAATATACGTTAATATTCACCACAGTAAGGTTCAAAACATGGAAGTATTTAGGAATTTGACTACATTTTACTATAGTAAACACTATAGTAAACATAGTATACTGTATTGTGGAACTATAGTAGGTTAATAAACTGTAGTAAATGCTGTAGTATACTTTAATGTTCTACTATAAGGTTTAAAACACTTTAGTATTTAGCAATTTGACTCAATTTTACTGAGGTCGATATTATAGTATTCAGTCTGGCAGTTTTTATTTTATTTAGTAATTTACTCACAAAATACTTTTTCAAGACTTGGAGTTGTACGTTTGATACTCGGATGCTGACGGGTCCAGATATTCTAAATAAATCACAATATAAGTCATACAGACATCAAATGTGGGGAAATTAGAGCAGATTTGTCCTAAAAAAGGCTCCAGGTGAAGAACGGCAAATTCAGGGTGCGTCTGAAAAAAGAGACGAGTGAATAAATGAGGCAGAACGGTTTTCAGTTAAAGCTTTTCTTCCACCCCCAAAAACACCATTTATCTCGCCTGAAGTCTACATTTTTCTCTGAGAAACAATACAAACTCTATTTCCCCTGCGGAGCAGTCAGCATCTCAAGCTATCGATTTCTCCCCGAGCCGTCCCGTGGAAAATGGCTCCCGAGCGGAATGCCGCGAGTGACACTCGGCCCTGAACCCTGTCCCGGTCTGCCGGTTTACTGAACGAGCACGTTTGTTTGTCTCGTGCGTTCGGGTGACGGGCGAGATGAATAGGCCTTCTGCGAGATCTAGGTGGGGTGCGTGTCTGTTTTTGTTCGGGCTGTAAACAGACTGGACCAGCTGTGGTTTTGTGTTCCCGCCCTGTGTCCTGGTGATGTGCCAGCAGCCCGTCCCTGCTGAAGTTCACCCACAAAACCTGGGATTTTTCTGTGCGCAATGTAGTGCGTTTTGATTGACACAATTTGTGCAGATGCAGGAAAATCCGGAGATGTATCTCATCCTGGAGGCGTAACGTCTTTCAAGTTCGGTTATGTTCCGTGAGCCGTGTTTTCCGTATATGTGGCGCGTTCCTCTGGCTTTGAGTCGTATGTGTAATTCTTTTATGATGAATGATAGAACTCCTAGTGACACCCAGGCAATGACTCAGTCATCATTCAGTGTTACGACATCACCATTTCACAATAGGTGACAATTGACGGCTTGGAGCTTAAAGTAACTACTGTGATATTGATGTTTCATGAGTTCCAAACCTCTAGACCGCTGAACCCAAGTGGATCACGGACAGTTGAACGACACAGGAGAAAACAAGAGGAAAATGTTGTTGCTCAGTTGTTGCTCTTTAATAGCTCATGAGATTTGATCGAGTTCTTAGTGCTTTTCAATTGTATATCAACTTAGTCTCAGATGTTTAATCAAATGAAATGAGTAAAATAAGTATGGAGATGTAAAAGGATTGTGGATTGTCGAGGTAAAATTATTTGGATTTGGGTAAATCTGATGAGTAATGTTTGATCGTCAAAATATAGATTTTTGATTGTTGTCTCTTCTGTATCTGAGAATGCTTAATCTTAATATGTGAGACGCAGATGAGACCTAAGCAAGTCCATTTGCTTTCCATTTATATCATTCATTGAAGTCTATAAGGATCAGAATAGCATGTTTTGTAGAGTTCCACATGTTCCCGAATCAACAGGAATCTTGTTTTAGGTCCAACAAGGATTTTGCCCCGAAAACATGTGGAACTTTGCAAAATCAGGTTTGGTATTTTGACAGATCATTAGTGTAAATCATGTTTTTTGTTGCACTTCCTTATAGAGTCACCAGACGCGGTTGAAAGCTTTCAACTTACATTGACCACCTGATGTTCATTTTGGACCGTGTTTGTAGCACATTATGGCCTGAGCACATAAAGATGTTACTTTGTACGGTACGATGTTGGCACAAGGCGTCTGGGGTGAAGTCACGACATCTGTGTTGTAAGGCAAGAGTTTTACACCTGCAGTGATGAACAATGAAAGACACCGTCCTTAAGTCTTCAAACGCGAGAGTCTGACTGAGATTTATGAGGTCGACGTGAGTTTCAAGAGCACGGGACCGTTTGAAACGATCGCCTGAAGCCATGCTTGCCTTTGCAGAAGGGTTAATGTGTTCACCCCCCCCTCCCGTCACAAACCTTCTGTGTTTTACATGCAGAGCTACATGATATACAACCTACAAACTCACAGCCCTTCAGGCTCAGATGTGTTGTGTTTTTTGTGTTGTGTTTAGATGTATTTATTCATTTATACACGCATGCATCCTTTTTAAAACACTTAGGTGAAACTGCGTCTTGTATTGTGTTGTGATGACTGTTGGTTTTCATTGCATGGTGTTGGTTTACATTGTGATGTGTTGGGTTTTGATGGGTTATTTTGTTGGCTTGTATTGTGTCTTATAGTTTGTTTAGTGTTTCGTTTTATATTGTGATGTGCTGGTTTGTTGTGTTTATATGATATGTGTTGGTTTGTGTTGTGGTGTCTATTGTGATGTGTTTTGGTTTGTGTTTAATGTGTTGTGTTTTGTGTTATTATGGGTTTTATGTTGTTGGTTTTTGCTGTTTTATGTTGTATTGTTGTTTTGTATTGTGATGTTATGTATTGCTGGTTTAAGTTGTGATTCAGGCTGTATTGTGACGTGTTGATTTGTTGTTTTTGTATTACGATGTGTTTTATGTTGTTGGTCTGTCCTGTGTTTCATATTGTGATGTGTTGGTTTGTGTTGAGTTTTGTATTGTGATGTTATACATTGTTGGTTTACATTGTAATTTAGGCTTTATTATGAGGTGTTGTTTTGTTGTGTTATTTTGTAATATGTTGTAATGTTTTTGTATGTTGTCGGTTTGGGTTGTAATGTAAACTGTAATTGCAGTTAATGCAACTAAAGACTGTCATTAAACTCGCTATACAATCTTTTCTTGTCTCAAGACACGTAAGTTGTAAAAAAACAGACACATTTTCTTCAAAGAGTCTTCAAAGCAAACTTCCAACAATTTTTTTGGCAAACAGTCACGATCATTATTGCACAATAAACCCTTCAAGATGAAATGAGAATGAAGTTTATTTTGTGATGATGACAGAATAATTGTATATTCTGTTTTACATGACGTTCTGTAATGTTGTAGCTTTATCGCTCGACGTTGTGAGTTTGAGTCTACTTTAAAGTGTTTTCGTTTGACACAGATGAACTTTGAAAGGGTTTCTCTGCTTCTCAAATGTTTTCAGATCTAAACATAGCTCTATTGTTGGTGTGTTGTGGACTGTGGGGGAGGTTTTGTTACAGAATCTGTGATTATGGTGTGTGTTCAGTGAAACAGGCGAGGATGGGGATGGATGTGAGTGGGCAGGAGCTTCGCATGACTCGCATAAACAGCTTCAGGAAGCTTGACCCGAGCGAAACATTGTGAAAATAGAGCCCGGTCCATCTCTGAGGATTGCAGAATGACTCTATACTGTTTGGGAGGTTAGGAAGGTATTTGTTATTGTGTATCGTTTCTGCTGCTGAGTCGAGCTGACGGAGAGCTTGTGATGGTCAGGCTTCAGTCTCTGTGTGATTCAGAGGTCGCCAGCAGTGTTAAGGTATCGGAGTAACTCACTACAAAACTGAAGAAACAGAATTCTGCTTTTCTACTAGTGTCTGAAATAAAACCCTTTAAAGATTTGATGCCTAACTTGGCAAACTTTGATATATCCACCGTGCATTATTTATAGAGGCAGTAATAGCATCATCTTGGTACCTTAACAATATTTTGTTTCCCGGTTGACTGATATTAGAAGTATTAAACTAGATGTGTAATTTATTTATTAAGCGATTCTTGTCTGTAAAGAATTTTCTGCCATGTGTCTTCAACCCAGCGTTGGGTAAAAAAGGGACGAACCTAACTATTGGTTTGTAAACTAACCTACAGTACGCTGGGATTGTTATAAGTGACATACATAAACAAACGTTACTGCGCATGTTTGCTTTTGTGACCCAAATTTAGTTTCCGGTGCACATCAGCAAAGAATAGAGTCCCTTTGATTATTTCCAAAATAAATAACAGGTCAATTTCATTAGCTAGTAAGTTAAAAGTATGTCTAGTCAGGGGCGGTTCTAGAGGGGGGCCAGTGCCCCCGTGTCAGCAGACTTGGCCACCCCCCTGGCCCCCCTAAATCTGGAATGATATTTCACCAAAACAGAGCAATTTTGAGCTGAACTTGTTTTCAAATGAAAAATGACTGAAAAATAATCATGACAACAAATGTTTGCGTTCCCCCTAAAAGCATAAGTGGCCCCTGCCTGGCCCCCCCAGTTACAGTAGTCTAGAACCGCCACTGTGTCTAGTCAGTATTATTTCGGGTTACCAGTTAAAGAACCGTTACTTGGCTAAGCTCAAATGCGATAAAGTTACACGACCCATTCACCAAATTGTTTGTTTAATGAAATGAATATTCAATCAAATTCAGCAGACTGTTTATTAAATACAATCGATATACAATAAAATATGAATATAATTAAAATAAATTGAATATAATATACATAGTTATATTGTGAGCCACTAGCCAGACCGATTAACAAACACAGACCTAAAGTTAACCTCAAGCCAGGTGTGTGCCGCCGATGAATCCGTCTATAGATAAAAATGTTACATTACTTCTTTGGTCACTCGTTCTCTTCTCTTGTTTTTTATAGCTCTTTATTGCATTAGCAAAGAGTATAGATACTAAGAGGCGAAACTCAATAGAACATTGCAACACCAGCGCCCTACGCTTCCGCCATTTTGGGGTGAAAGCACCTCGGCTTTTTGCTATTGCGATAGCAATATTAGCTGCTTTGTATAACATTAAAACATTACAGCTGAAATTCAACCTGAATGATGATAATACTTGATGACAAATGCCTTCTCGCTAGCAACCAGGTCAGTTATCAAGCATTTTCACCCCAATATGGCGGCTGCGCTGTTTCACCTCTTGCTATCTATACTCTTTGGCAATAGTGTTTAACAGACACATTTATACTTGTCATATCCCTTACAGAAAAGTGTAAAATACACATGCAATCACATGTAAAACTAGCAATGTTATCCACATAAGTTTTTACATGGGATTCAAGAAATACAAAAACAAGTTTAACGTACGATCACATGTGTTTTATGTCGTGTTAAAGCACATGTGGATAACAACTCTTATTGAAAGAGACGGTTCATTCCAACTTGCCGTATATGCTCCAAGTTCCACATCCAAGTTTTATAATTGGGATTTGGGATTTTGCAAAACTAGCTTTACTTTTAATAACAGCAATTATGATCTGGCCTAAGCTGTCCCATTTATTCTTTACGATTCCTATCTGTAAACTTGCCTCAATTTGAATTCTTTGGAAATGATGGTGTGGATTTTGGCAAGCCATAGTTTTACAGCAACTTGTCCAGCGCCGGTCAACATACTTGGTTGTCCCGTATCACAGCCATGCAGACAGACCCGCCATGAAGATAAGAAGGCCATTCGGTGCGTGATGCAAAGGTTTGCCGCAGCGGCCAGGTTGTGTCCTGAGCTCTATTCAGAGTACTGCTTTGTGTCTCGGTGCGTGGGTGGGCACGGCACTTTCAATTAAACCCTTTAGATGTAATGTCCATTTACCCATCATCCTTTGCGCTCCGTTTCCATTTGTCTTTGAAGTATTCTTCGTAGGTCAAGTGAGAGTGATGTTATCAGTAGGAAGGTTGTTTTCAGTGCCGCCAGACCCTGTAAACTGTCATAATAATGTGGAAAGACAACTCGAGCGCTTGAGTATTATGTTAATTCCTTGTTTAATTGTTGTTTCTTTTAGTCTCTTGAACTTAGCTTGTACCGGATGAACACGAGTGCATCCAGTGTGTTTGCTCTTTGTTTCAGGCTTTGTTTTTGGCACCGTGCACAATTTGGAACGCTGTCCCTCTCTAACCGCCAACGTTTTACGAAAAGATTCTCATGTACTTGGAATAAGAAACTAAATAGCAATAAGAAACCGCCCCAAGAAAAACATGAGGCACCTCCCTACACGTTGTTCTGCTAATGTTGCTCAGCGAGAGTCAGGATTTATATTTATATATCTCATTTAATTTCAATTCTCCATCGCCACAGTCCTCTCGCAGTGCCATAACTCATCGTAACTCCTGGTGTAAGTCAGATAAGCAGTTCAATATTTAATATGTATCGCACAGATCGCACGTTTGGGTTTGATGTGGGTCTCACGGGCAGATGATCCACAAGCCCACCGTTGCTTATACCGTGAACCGGCTCGCGGTGGGCTTACGTTACACGTGTTTATCAACACGCTGTTCATCATCCCGGCCCGCGCCGGCCTCCTCGATCTGAATTGCAAATCTGGTCGGTTAAAATCAATAGACGCGCAGCTCCTGATTCACGCGTGTGGGAGTGTAATTGGACAAAACATAAGGGCTGCTATTGCTTTTGACAGGTCATTTATCCCACTTTGTTTAATGGTAAGTGTGGCTGGCAATAGCGTGGCTCCAAAACGTGTCTGTTTTCTCTTCGACGTGTGTCTGCCGTTTAAATGTTTGATACCCAGGTGTTTACTTGTTTATGGATGCATAAAAGCACAATCAAAACAAAGATGTTTAATATTTCATGATGTGGATTCGCTGGCTTGCAGATATAGTACAGTGTTTAACTAATGATGTTTAAACGCAAACTGGGAATTCTTAGACTTGTGTGGAGTGCCGTGTTGGTTTGGGATGATCGGAAGAAGAATCTCACGAATCTTACTGACTTTCATTTTCAAGATATTTAAACACAGTCACACAACAGAGGAGCTTCTGTGACAAGACAAATACTGACATCATTTTGACTGATGACGCACATTATTCTCTCCATGTAAAGAAATAACATTTCTGAATCTCAGCTGTCAAAACAAGTAACACATCAAAACAAATGAACATTTTGCTGGTGTCGGGATGTCCTTTTAGATAATGTCATAAAGAGATAGATATGGGGCCGGTAAAGATTAATCGCGACTAATCGTTTGCAGAATTGTTTAGATAATATATATTGGTGTACTGTTAATAATGAATATGTATAAATACACACACATGCATTTAAGAAATATTTACATGTGTATATGCATTTTTATATTTATGTTTAATTAATATCATATATAAATATAAACATTCATTGTATATGTTTTTTCTTAAATTATACAGAAATGTTTGAAATCATATTGAGATCTTTAATAATATAGACTTTTGATTGCAGACTTGACAAATCTGAGCTCAGTTTGACACATTTGACATCTCTTCTCAAACTCTAATTTCTGACTCTTTTCTCAGTAGAAATATATTTGATGCAGATGAGACTCAAGTCCATTTGGCTTTCATTTTATATGTTTAGGAAAAATATTTGTGATATTAAAGATATAGATATCTAGATATTGCAATGATATGATGCTCAGTAAATGTCTTTTCTGCAGTGGTGTATTTTGTAAATTGTCACCCATCATGATGTTAGACTCTTGAGTGAGATGTTGTCACCGTATAAGAGCAGAACCATGAGACAACGCCTCGTCTCCGGCTGACAGAGCTGAAATCTGTGTTAAGCTGCTCTCAGATGAATGAGACGAGACGGCCTGAGGAAGAGAAGATGCTGTCTGCGCCGTGGGAGCTTTACAGACTGTCATGTTTGCTTTGCGTTAAGATGCCGTGTGTCAGCAAACGTCTCTCTGTCAGCAGTCGGCCGTGTGAAGAGAGGTCAGAAATATTCGGACATTAGCGAGAGGAAACGCCAGGAATTTAATGATAATGCTTCTTTAAAGAGATTTTAGATGATAAAATGCTTTCTCATACATCAGATATTAATATTAATGCAATGATGACTGTTTTCCATAATGCATGTTGATTCCCATGAAGAGTGTAAACAGATTTAAGGATAAGCCATACAGAAGATGGATAGATGAAAAAGAACCAGCTTTTGAGGTTCAGCTCTGCCCGACTGAAAGCCAGAATAGTTTCAGAAGTGTTTACTTCTGAACTTTAGGGAAATGCTGTGTGCATTTATTGTGTCCGCAATCTAATGCAATTTTAGGGAACAACAGTGTTTTTCACTCAAACTCAAAGTTTGTATTGCATTGAATCTGAGTTTGGAAAAAACAAAGATTGTGGAGAAGACGACTAAAATCAGTATATAACTAATGTCTGGAGAGTATTTTTCACTAGTGATTCTGATGTCTGTGTCCGTGTTGGTAAGAAACAGGCTTGACTGAAACCAGCCTGTCATTATTTTGTATAAATGGGTTGTCTCTGTTTTCCTCACTCTTTCTTTTATCTGCTCCTTTCCAAATCCTCCAGTTTCCCAGCAGCCCCTCTTTACTTTGTTTTAGTGATTACAAACTATATTCTTTAAACCAAATGTTCCTAAACTGCTCTTTGTTGGGCTCTGTGGTTTTATAAGAACATTTCGTATCCACTGGACCTTTCTGTTTCACAAGACTGAGATGGCGCTTTAAACAACAACCTTTTACAATGTCACGGCTGCAATTAACCCTTTTTATCACCTTTATATCTTGAATTTAGTTGAATGAAAATGTAAAAAAATCAATTTAGTTTAACTAAAACCTCACTAAATATTGTAAGATTTATAAAATGTATAAAAAAAAATATTGGGTGGGGAGAGAGAACATTTTTTGTAGTTGACTGGATGTTATCCAAAATTGCACCCATCCTGCTGTTGTTATGTGTCAAGTCTGTTCTTGAGCCGTACGTAAGATTTATGCCGCAGTTACATTATGTAACATTTTCAGATACGGTGTCCAGCAATTGCTCAATTTGCTCAATTCAAAGACGTTTGCACATGCGGTACCAATATGACACGGACCGCTGCGAAATTGACATCAGACCGGAACTTACTGTAACTGATTAGTCTGATTTTGTAGAATAGAGAAAAGTGCATTTCATCTGCTTTTCACTTGTTGGGCTTGAAATTGATTTAGGAGTTCATCTGCAGCCGGGTGTAACATGCTTGTGAATCGAAAATGGCTTTACAAAGTCGGCTTGCCTGACATCTGTGTAGAGCTGCTGAAAACTGTTGAGCCAGAGAGACCAGAACACCGTACATCAGTCTGAACAAATGTGAATGTTCCTCAAAAAATGTTCTTTTGTGATTTACAGAAGCAAGAATGCTTTGTAAGTTTTGAAAGACTTGAAAGTGATTTTTAATTTCTTTGTAAGTCACATTGACTCGTACAAGTTCTTATGAGCCACACAATCTGTGTTCTCAGCTCTTCCTGTTGAAGTGATTTGAAGAGTGTTTGGGTGAAGATTTAACATCTTCCAGACGCCTCTCGCTCATGTTTTTGGTAAAGCCCCTGAGGGCATCCGAGGGGTAACAGGGTTGACATTCCGTGTACGGCTGTTTGGGTAATAAAGTTGGTTTCCCGTTTTGTGTCTCCCTCAGATGGACGCTCTTCAGAAGGCTGTTTTACATCACACGTTTGGTGTTCCTGCTTCTACTAAAAGGAGATGTGTGTCGTGCAGCGTGTGCCAGCTGAGGTTTAACTCACAGGTGAGAGAGCTGGAGATCTCTACAGTACACACATGATGCTACTGACACACACTCCCACGTACTTAACTTCAGAAACACACTTTTCTTTACAAACAGGCTTTAACTTTGAAATTGATTTGAGCTTAGAAACTGGCTTTAGAAACTGGCTTTTTTAATAAGCAAACTTTTCTTTAGAAATAATTTTTTTTTAGAAACCGAGTTAAGAAACTGACCTGTTTTGTAGAAACGGACTTTTCTTTAGAAACTGACTTTATAAATGTACTTTACTTTAGAATCTAGTTTTAGGGTGTGTTCACATTTGTAGTGCGGTTCTCTTGTTTTTTTTTTGGTCCAGACCTTTGAAGAAAAAAAAGACATTTTAGTCCTGGTCTGATGAGCGTTTACACTGGCCTTTTAACAGCGAAACCAAAGATACCAAACCTACCAGCAGAAGTATAAACTCACAAAGGTGATTGGACAGCTTTTATGATGTATATTTTGATTTGAACCATTTTCATTTTGTACCAGACATACAGAAGAATGCTGTGTGCTGCATGCTCAATGTATGCGTGCGCATATGAGGGTATTATAGCAAGCCGGTAACTCGCAAAGACCTCATGAAGTGTTTAAAGCAGTCAAAACAGCGCCAGGAATTTCTCCGTTACACGTACAAGCGCAGATTTAATAAACACTCCTTTTATGATACCATATCACTTGATTTTCGGTTTGGATCTTGTTATCATTTCCATTGGTCTGTGTTGCATTCGTATTTTAATAGAACCACGCCAGAGTTAGTTTGAAAGAGTACCAAGACCCATCTTTTCAGCTGTGCTCGGATGCAGCATTCACATTTACACAAATAAACAAAAAATATCTATTATTTTTTTCACTGGATATCATGTAATGACCTAATGCAGGCAAAAATGTTTATGAACTTCATTGCAATGAATTGAAATTTGGCCAAATTTTGCATATATATTTATTGTTCATATTTATTGTTTTTGCCTTTAATTATATATGTATAGCAAAACAAATTGCATACTTAAGGTCATAATTATTATTTATTTATTTCTAATCATACAAAGCACAATTATTCAGACAGTTAAATGTTGTCAAGTGGCATTAAACATTGTAGTATCGTTGCCGTGACCCTGCCTGCTATACTGCTGTACATTATCATCCACGGCGAGCATCACTGTCCCTTTGGCCAATCAAAGTCAACCTCAATGGCTGTTTTATTTTCTACCCCTCATCCATCAGCAGAACTGCCCGAGTGTGACTTGTTTCACCAGAGCCATTCAATCCAAATAGGATTATTTAAAACAACATTTCCCATATCCTCTCTATTAGAATATTCATTTACTCTGTCACTGTCAGATATCAAACTGTAATATCTGTGTGATTGAGGCCTATCTAACAATAATCACAGCTCATCGTGGGCATCAGTCACAGAACGACGGGGCGGAACAGCTGCCGACCAATCCCATTTCCTGCAGCTGTCCAGTAGCCAATCACAGACAGGCCCTGGTAGAGATTAGGCATTCATGGCACGGCTCACGGTCAGTGAAACTCATTATTATTGGTTGCCTGAGTTCCAGCTCGGGAATCGTGGGAGATTCTTGACGCTGGCCATTTTTAAAAATTAAACGACTTGTGGAGAGTTACACGGACGTAGACAGTCCGGCCAGACGGTCCTGGCGACTATTAGAAAGAACGTTTGGTTTGGTCTATTTGAATGCGAGACGCTTGGTTATGCATTTTTCCGGGTGTATGAATTATAAATACAGTATATAATGGCAAGCGGGAGAGAAACCTTGTTAGTTCCCAGAGTGCTTTTCTCTTCGCCTGCCAAACGCAGTGACCGGGTCTCTAATTTGCTCGTCGGTTGATTGATTGATGGCATCATTTAACTGAGTCCCATCGCAGGTGCCCGTCTTAGTTAAAGGCTCACTGAACAAAGCCCACTTTCTCCCACTCGGGCGTCAGCTCTCACCCGTCACAGAGACGGCTTTTCCATGTCACGCCTGTGATGAATGTTGGATTGCGGCATAGATTACACGTGACATTTATCTGTGTCACTGCCTTCTCCTCTGCGATTGGACGACGGGACGATAGCTGGAAGCTGTCGGGCAACAGCCCATTTATCTCGCCGTTAAAGCCATTTTCATAACAATATCCCGCTCAAATGATGTGTTACTTACAAACCTTGGTGATATAAATCTATATGAATGTAATCCGTAACCCGTGCTGCTATTTGTGCAAACACAATATATCAAAGGTGTTTAGGTGTCGTGGACTTTTATTGCTTTGCGTAAAAACCTTGTTTTTACCAAATGACTGGTAATGGAAAGCGATATTCTGAAATGTTAAAAAGTGTGAGCCTGCGGCAGGCATCAAGTGTGAGGAAGAATGGCTCGGTTTAGAAATAAGCAGGATGACACATGGTATACGTTTGGTTAGTATCACAGCTGAAAGAGAACATTGTCTGAACTTTAATAAGCTAATAATGTTTACATAATGTTTGATCAACGTTGTGTTCTACGTTATAAAAACATTAGTCAAAACGTTAGTATAATGATGTTATTTGTAGTTTGTTAGTGGCAATGGAATGTTTGCAAACATTTTTTGTCGATCTGTGGTTTTGTGATGTCTATCATTTGCCTCACTGTGGCAATGGCTGTCTTATTTATTCACAGAAGTGTTTGGTTGTCTCTTGATCGTGTACTCACCGCCGCGAGCAAAGTCAAATAGACATCCGCGAGTTGCCGTTGAGGTAAACAAGAGCGAATGAAAGAAGTTGTGTATGGCGCGGTCCAGGAGAGAGTCATGATAAATCTAGTGTGAAGGAGATCTCTCATGACACGGAGCTCTGGAATCTTCCAGCATTGTGCCTGTGCTTATTAAAAGATTTTGTTTCAGATGTTTTATGTATGGTGCTGCGTCAAAGGGATAATGGCCTCGTGAGAGAGGATCTTCCTTACTTTCTGTCAAACTTTTTTCTCGGCTAGTGAGGATGTGTTCCAAAACTGCCATGCTGTCTACCTCCCACATACAGGCAGGCAGCAAAAATCTAATCCCCAATTGAAAATCCACAGTTTTGCGTCTTCTCTCTCGGCCCCGACAGCTACTCTCAGAAATGATATGTCAGCATCACTTGCATCGTCCTGATGCTCTCATCATTACTATAGTAACCCACATACACTGATTACTATAGCATGGTACATAGCATGGCACAAATGCACTCACATAAGCAGAAATAGCAGACATTTATAATGTCTAAGAGGTTCAATTGTTAATTGCATCGAAGTACATTAATAAGGGCTGTCAACATTAAGGCGTTAACACATACAATACATTTTTTTCAGATTAACGCGTTAAAAATATTTGACGCAAGTACCGCAGCATCCATTAATTTATCCGTTAAATTATAAAATCTGTTATAAAAACTGATTTAAAACAGTTGCTTGTATGCTTTAAGTAATTTATAATTTATGCTATAAGAATTGAGAACTTAATTCAATTTCTGTATATTTCCTACCTCTTATCATTGAGACACGATAGCTCTCAATTATACTGTACTTCAGTGTTTAACGGCTATAATTCATGTAAAAAAAATTGCAGTACTAATATCAGAATGTTTCTTTTCATTCATAAAATGATGTTATGTATGACATATCGCTTATTGCTCCGTAAACTCTTTGTAAGTCGCTTTGAATAAAAGCGTCTGCTAAATGACTAAATGTTAAAGAAATCTTTTGTTTCTACATTAATTTGGAGATTAAATGTGAAATGATTAGAACGTAAAAGTATATTTAAAACATTCATGTTATGTGCGATTAATCGTGATTAATCACAGAATAAATGTGTGATTAATCAGATTATTTTTTTTAATCGATTGACAGCACTCATTTTAATGGACACTTTCAGTATTATAAATACGAATACGAAATATGCTAAATATGGACATTTTCTGTGTTCATTTAAACCAACGGTTGGATTTGTCCATGTTTGACCCGACCATGGGCTGAAACAACCCAGCCTTTTTCTATACTCACATTTTTTGTGTTTCCAGTTCAAACATCTTTATAGCTATTTTAAAATGTAAAATAATGTAATATAATGGGTCTCGTTCACTAAACGTGTGTACCCACAGATTTGTGTGTGAGATTTGCACACATTGTTTTTATAAACCATGATTTGCCAAATAGTTTTATACTAAAGTTTGTAATGCAAAAAGGACCACACATGTGGTGGCCTTATTAACATGGGAAAAGAACTTTACAAATAGTTATATGTTATTATTACATTAATTATAACATTTTGTATGTTGTTGTATGTTGTGTTGTTTTGTTACATTATGTCAACATCGGCGAGGTTCTTTCTTTGCGCTTTTGCTTCAGTAAAACACTTCTCCATAAGTTTCTCTGAACAAGTGCTGCATTGCCGAACTCCTTTTAAATATGCAAAAAAAATCTACATTTTCATTTTTTAAACCCATCTGGCAAATAGTTTTGACTAAAAGACAAATATAAAAATAAGTAAATGGATACATTGGATTTGTTCTGCGAATCTACACGAATAAACTATTGTAATTCTTTAAAAAGAAACAGATATTTTCCTAACATGAAATAGTGGTGTGAAATGATATGGTGGTCTGCTAGGTTTTAAAACGGAGCCAAAGACTCTGAAAGGAAAAGTAAAGCACAAAGCACAGCATCCGTGGTCCAGGCTTCCTCTGTTATAGCGGGCAGCTGCATTGAACATGGTCTCGGGCAGATCTGAAAGGCTTCTTGTCATTTGTACCCTCACAGATGGGCGCTGTTCAGGGACAGAATGTGATGGTGCCACATTGCAGTTATGGTTCCAGCAGATTGTTCATAGCTCTTTTACCTCGCTCTCTGATTCTGCTAACACCTGGTTCCGGCTGGCCCTCGGCACGGGTTGGCCCTTTCTCTGTTCCCTAGAGTCAGGCACTGGCCCACTACAAAGGCACCAAACACGCCAAGAAGCTGAAATCCTTGGATGCCCCAAAATGCCTGAAACATAAGAGCCCGCCGGCCACCAGAGAAAATACCAACAGGGAGCCGTCTATAGGCCTCTCACCCGCCACGACGGCCAACAACGACGACAAAAGAGGTAAGAGATTGATCTCATGTGCGTTGTTTGTCACTATACTTCACTGTTATTCAATATAACAACCTGAATGAGTCCCTAAAAATTATTTTTCAAATGATCTGACTATTTTAAGGTATAAATGATCAAATGGGCGAGCCTCTTGCATTTTTTCAGAGATTGTAAAAATCGTTCTGCAGTTTATTGCTGTCTAATGCAACCGAGGATGAATTTAAGTGAATTTGCCGGCAGTGTCAGAGCTGTTGACCTCTGCTTTCTATTTCTGTCATAAACTTCTCTGTCTGACTGGAACCAGAAGATACGCCCGAAAGATCAGATGTATTATAGACACAAATCTTGCATTCATTACACCAATATCTCCAGGATTGTGCCAATGGAAAAAGGCCTGATGCCCAGTAAGGGTTCTGGTTTTCATCGACCTTTACTGGTCTTGATGGTCGTCTGCTTAATAAATGAAGAATGCACAACTTAAGTGCAGAGTATTTTATTCTTTATTAGCGATCCCGGTGTTGGATTAATTCTCTAAGGATTTTAGCAGGATCAAGTCTCATAGTCGCACAGAAGCACATTTTGGAATTAGATGCACTCAATCCATCTGGAGCCTGATGTGGAGCCAATAATTGACTCCACTTTTTCCTCTTTTCCAGCTTTTACAATTTCAAAACAACTTTACAGTAAAGTTAAGGGAATCGCAATGGTCATTGCTTAGGATATATAACGTTGTGTTTTACCTCTACAATCTAAATTCATTTTACACCTCCATACTCTTCACGTCTTTCAACAATTTCTCATTAATCAGCAGTTTGAGGAGAAACGTCTGAGACTAAGTTAAAGGGACAGTTCACCCAAAAAGAAAATTCTGTCATCATTTACTCACCCTCAGATTGTTCCAAACTTGTATAAATGTCTTTGTTCTGCTGAACACAAAGGAAGATATTTAGAAGAATGTCAGTAACCAAACAGATCTCATTCCCCATTTACTCCCATAATAGTGAAAATAAATACTATGGGAGTTGATGGGGGTTGAGATCTGACATTCTTGCAGATACCTTCCTTTGTCTTTAGCAGAACAAAGAAATTTAAACATTTTTGAAATAACAAAAGTAAATGATGACAGAATTTTTGGGTGAACTATCCCTTTATGTAAGGGATCATCCACGGCTAATACATTTTAATGCATGATGTGGATGCCAAGAACCACCCGTCGCGAGGTGCATTAAAATCCTTTAATACATGGCTAGCCGTGGATTATCCCTTGAATAAATCACACTTTGAAACTCAGATGAGCAATAAAAGAGCGACATCTGAGAAATAACATTTTCCTTTAAGTGTGTGTTGTACCTGTATGACTTTCTCCCTTCTGTAAAACCCAAATGGGCTTGTTTTAAAAAATTAATGAGGTCCAGTAAATAATGACTGAATTGTTATTGTTGGGGGATTTATTCCATTAAGACACGAGCGTAGCCTGAAGTCAACACAAGCCTTTAATATCTTAAAGCCCGTCTTTCAGAAACCTCTGTGAGCCAGAGGAAAATGCCATTTGTTTAGTCTCGTAGACATGACAACAAATAGGTAAACACGGAAAGATGAGCTAACGTCAGCACTTTGTGTTTTCTGTACAATGTGCATACCCACAACACTGTTCTGTTAACATTCGTTTTTTCCTGGTCAGCTCTTGTCTCTGGAATGAAAATCAGTGGGTTGGAACCCACCCCGCTGTTATCGGAAACCTAATCGAGCCGGTATTGTTTGCATTAATAAGGCGTGTGATTACAGAAGGGCACGGTGACCCGGTAGAGTACGTGAGCGCTGGCCAAAACCGCCTGATAAATCACAACACGTCGCACTGAGCGAAGCACACCAGCCGGCCGTCTTCACAGCGTTTGCGGCGTGCCGGGCGTTTGTTTGTCAAAACGCCGTTCGGTAATGAATATTAATGTGTGGGGATGTCAGCGAGATGAATTGAGGGGGCGGTTGAAAGCTGCATTATCTGGAGTTTATTTTCCGCGTGTAATGAAAAGCAGAGACTCGGGGGCTAATAAGGAGCTCCGGAGAGCGGAAAGCGCTGGGGTGATAGCGTGCTGTTTTGGAGAGGCTGTTTAATGCGTTTAATTTAAGTTTTTTTGCTTTTCGCTGTTATTAAATAATAGTGCTGGAGGTGAATCATGTGTGGGAAGAGAGGTGTGTCGGTGTGTCCGCAATCTTAAGCTGCAAGGTTTTTGGGTCAGATTTCTCAGCCTACAGTATTTTGGTCTTCTTTTATAAACCGTCCTAAATCCAATACACAGAGCATTGGAGAAATGTCAAACACACTTTTTGCAGCATTTTTTTGGCTTATATGAAAATCAACAAAAATCTATGTACAATATATGTGTAAATGGTTTAGTGATTTCTGTTCTTTTTAGTAAAACCAAATCTGCAGTGATATTCTAGGATTGTGTGTTTGTAACTTCGTTGCGATACACTTTACTTTTATAACACCTTTTACCCTCCTGGGCAAACTTTCATTAGATGTTGGTACATGGCTGTGGGGATTTGAGCTCGTTCGGATACGAGAGCATCGGTGAGATCAGGTGCTGATGTTGAGTGATGTGGTCTGATTTATCTTAAATGTGTTCAGTGGCTTGAGGTGCGGACCACTCACATTCTGTAAGAGCATTTCAGGATGGACCTTTAAGCTGTGCTGTAAAAGCCTGTATGCAAACCGTTGCTACAAAGTTAAAAACGAAATAAAGTCACAAAAATGTCATTGTATGTAGCATTAATAGCCAAACCTGTAGAAGGGCTTGTGAGCAGTTTCTTGGCGGGGAGACATGCGTTCATTATCACATAAATACATCATTTACATGTTTTAATGTAAAATATAGTCAAAAAAATACTAGTTGTACTTAAGTATTGAAAGGTAAAAAACAACATTTATTTATGAAATGCAGTGGAGTACAGAGTATGATTCGTGTAGTTGCTTCAAAATGAAGTGAAGTAAAATATTTCCAAAGTAAAAACACTTAAAACACTTAAAATTAAAATACTTAAAGGACCAGTGTGTCATTTTTAGCGGCATCTAGTGTTGAGGTTGGGCGTTACAACCAACGGCTCACTCCACCCCTCCCTTTCAAAGCACTACGGAGGCTGAGAGACCATTTTGCTTCTGTCCAGAATGACATAACATATTTACGTAACGCGCTCTGTAGAGTTTGTCCCTTTAGGGCCACTGTAGAAACAACATGGTGAATTCCATGCAAGGGGACCAACGGTGCATGTAGATAGGAAGAGATCATTCTACGGTAATAAAAGCATAACACTTCATTATGTAAGGTCTTTATACACCTCCGAACACATAGTTGTGTATATTATATTGCATTTCTGTCAGTAGATCCTCCAAAAAACTACACACCGGACTTTTAAGAACTATCCACCTCTGTGGAAAACCATTTCCTTACTATAGTTCATGGCAGTAAGCCAATAATAATGATTTATAAGTTGATCTCTCATGTAGGATTTCTCTGGAAGTGTCAGTTTGACGTCCGCTCATGTAAAGACAAGTACCTAAAAACCAGAATTTTATGTTTCAAACAGAGATGGCCATAGGGAGGCAAATGTCAATAATCGAAACTTTAGACTCTCAGATAGCTTCTCAACTAAAAGAACAAAGAAAAATGAGTCTGATACGTTCTGAAACGACCGAATGGGAACTGGAAATGCACTGAATGCACATTTTTGTCTTAGTTTACAGTGCAAATGTCTAAAAGTTCTTGAATCAAGATGCACTTTGTTTTGTTTTTAGACAAAAACAAACAAATTATGACATTTCAGTGAATTTGTGCCTAAAACAAACGAAACAAAACTGCCAATGGTGTAAGAAAAATAATCTTGAATTAAGGTTTACCTTTTTCTTAGTGACTAAATTCAAGATGATTTTTCTTACCCCATTGGCAGATTTTGTTTTGTTTGTTTTAGGCACAAATTCACAGAAATTTCATAGACTTATTTTCCATGGTCATTTTGCTCAACAAGAAAATGCATCTCGATTCAAGAATGTTTAGACATTTGTACTGGAAAACAAGACAAAAATACCAAGTAAGAAAGTCAGTTTTTGCAGTGTGGCATGTAACCAGTATCAACTACTGTGAGATCAGCACAAATGGAGCCCATCAGAAAGAAGGAGAGACGGAGTGATGACTCTTTCGTTTGATGTGATGCTGAGGATGGACAGAGGGCAGAGAGTCTTGTTGAAGATGAGAAGATGAATCAGCAGATATCCTGTAGTTGTGTGTGTGTGTCTAACAGAAATACCTTCACCATCTCGCGGTTCCAGTCCAGTGCTGCAGGAAATGTACCCTGATATTAGCTATTAAAGTGCAGATTGTCAAGGGAGGCACGCCAGCTCACACAGACACGCACTGAAGGTAGAGAGAGGACCAGTCAGGGAAACCGAGCCCTTTGAGACGCTCAAACCGACAGCTGGGGGTTTTTCATGTGATGCGTGTTCACTGTTCAGGGTCGAATTATAGACGCAGCCGGTTAGTCCAGAGGACTTCAAAACTTTACTAAGAGTCCCTCTGTGCATACTGTACAGCAAAGGGAGCATTTTATATCAGAACGGGCCGTGAGGTTTAAGGGGGCACGCTTGAGGGTTTTGTGGAGGGATTTGTTATGACAGCATGCGAAGAAAAATCGGTTTAGAGTAACATTGTTATATTTTGATGGAAGGTTATGGAAGCAAACACTTCTCTCTTAAAAAACGTGAATAAAACACCACAAGACCAGAAACGTTTATTAAATCAGATGTCTGTTAAAGTTTTGTTTTAAATGAGATTTGGAAAGCACCAAATGAAGAGTTTTGCTCAAGTTTTCTGCCTCTTTTATTATGTCTTTTAGTCTCATGTGCCTTTTCTAGTGCTTGAGATGAGTCTCAAACTGGGCTCAGAGGTCTGCAGTTAAACGTCAGATGTTCAGTGAAAAAGAAATGTTAGTACTCACACATGGGTCTTTTCTACTCTTCGGTGCCATTTCAGAGTAGTAACTCTATAAACAAAATGCTAAACTTTCCATGACTTGGATCATCAAACTATAAGGAGAATATACTGGTGTTTTTTACCATGTGACACAGGCCAAATGTCCCCCCTGTTACAGGACATTCTAGGTGTTTAGAATTAAAAGTAAAGTAATATTTACATTTCTAAGAGCTTAAATGTCTCTCAATTTACCCTGCAACTGTATTTCCAAAAAGTGTTACTAAACAAGTATTATATAAGAATGTTATGTTTATGCTACATTGTAGTTTTAAAGTTTGGTCTTACTTTAGATATATTTTATTTCTAGACCGACATCATTGTATGAGCTGTTAAAATGACTTGTAAAAAAACGGTTGACTTTATAAAGGTCAGACGAACCTTTATGTAAATGGTCAAAAGGCCTTCTGACCTGATCATCTACAGTATGTTATTGGGCAGTGTCATATCACTAAACACATAAGACCTCTCTATATCAGTGTTTTTACCCTGTATAAAGAGAATTTTTATAAAGGAGATTTCTGGCGATTCATAATAAAAAGAGGGCTGTGACAGGAACGTGTGGCCCTCGGGACTGATCTGACGTGTCTGTGTGATTCATAATGGGCTGTAATCATTGTAATGAGAGCACTTAATCCAGGATGATGGGGAAAATCACAACTCAGGGAACTTTCTGATGAGTGAGTATGATAATGAGTGTGGAGGGATTGTCTCTGCCCCTCTCGTAAAACACCACAGACTGACAGCACGCTCGGCACATCAATGTCATGAAGACACAATCAGAAATCATCCTCTAAACACTAGCAAACGCTTTTAGGGATCTTATATTTATTTGCCTATTATTAACACAACACACAAACACAACATTACCAGAGAACACTCACTTGAACAAGTTATTTTCATATCTGTTTGCATTTATATCTGTCTCTCTCTCTGTCTGTCTGTCTGTCTATCCAACAGTATCTCTATTTATCTGTCTGTGTGCCTATAAGTCTGTCTGTCTAACTGTCTGCCTGTCTTTTTGTCTGTCTGTCTGTCTAACTATCCATCTTTCTGTAAGTCTATGGGCCCTATTTTAACGATCTGAAACGCAAGTGTCAAAGCGCGAAGCGCAAGTAACTTTGTATTTTCCCGGCGGGATAAATGGCTCTTGCGCCCGGCGCAAATCTAAAATGGGTCTGAAGTAGCTTCATTATTCATGGGTGTGGTTTGGGCGTAACGTGAAATAAACCAATCAGAGCGTCATCCAACATTCCCTTTAAAAGCAGGTGCGCAAGTTCCATTATGCATTCCTCCTCACTGAGGGAGAGATAGGTCTGTCTATACCCTCTCCCTCCGGCGTCTAATTCGTTGTCTGTGCAAAAGACAAAAATATGAGCAAGCTCAATTTAACTGGTAAGTTGAAGACTAAGGTTTTTAATGTACTTACATTATGGTAAAGGTGATTTCACAGTCTTTTTTTTTTCAGTCTTTCAGTTTTTTCAGTTTTTCAGTCGTTTTTTTTTCCTGTTCTTGACGGACAAACCAATTTGTCAGATGTCCTGTCTTGCCACTATCAACAGGTCTGATCCTTAATTACTACACTTTGCCTGAATAATTTGTAAGCTAGATTTATGCCAATTTTTTCACATCTTCGTGGCACACCACAATGATTTCCGTCATCTCATGTGTTATATTTTTTAGTGTAACTTTATGATTTGCAAAAATAACTGTCATCTGTGTAGATTACATGAGCAAAGTGTATGCGCGTTGTGCACGCTATACATCAAGCATGCGCCCTTAAAATAGCATAATGAACAACGCGCAACGCGCCACTGACTTTAGACTAGGTTTTTTCTGGTCAGTGGCGCAATTGTTTAATGGAACAGCAAAATAGCACCAGGGATTGTTTGCGCCGGAACACACCTCCTTTTTTGCGCTGAACCGCCCAGGGAGCGCAAGTTCATTCACTAGTTTAGCGACGTGCTTCTGTGGAGGGAAAAGCACGCTTTGCGCGGGTGCAAAATAGGAATGACACATGCGTCGGTGTACAAAGTCAATTGCGCTGGGTGCAAGATAGGGCCCTATATCTCTGTCTATTTAACTGTCAATCTGTCTTACTAAATGTCTTTCTGTCTGTCTATATCTCTGTCTGTCTGTCTGTCTATATCTCTGTCTGTCTGTCTTTCTGTATCTATGTCTGTCTGTCTGTAACTGTGTCTGTCTGTCTGTATCTGTATCTGTATCTGTATCTGTATATCTGTATCTGTATCTGTGTCTGTGTCTGTGTCTGTGTCTGTGTCTGTGTCTGTATCTGTCTGTCTGTATCTGTGTCTGTCTGTCTATCTGTCTGTATCTGTGTCTGTCTGTCTGTATCTGTGTCTGTCTGTCTGTATCTGTGTCTGTCTGTCTATCTGTCTGTATCTGTGTCTGTTTGTCTATCTGTCTGTATCTGTATCTGTATCTGTGTCTGTCTATCTATCTGTCTGTGTCTGTATCTGTGTATGTCTGTCTGTATCTGTGTCTGTCTATCTGTCTGTCTGTCTGTATCTGTCAATCTGTCTGTCTATATTTCTGCCGGTCTGTCTGTCTGTTTATCTATCTGCTAACTGCTTGTCTTTCTGTCTGTCTATTTATAAGTCTATCTGTCTGTATCTCTGACTGTCTGTCTGTCTGTCTAACTTACAGTTTGTCTGCCTATATGTCCATCTATCTATCAATCTATTTATAAGTGTGCCAGTGATAAAATTACAGACAGATTTTGAGACTAAATGTAAATGTAAATGTAAATTGCATTTTTACATGTTGTATAAAGAAACTGATGGCTAGACAACTTTAGGTAAAAGAAATACGGGACAAGTTTTTTCAGAATAAGTCATGAGGAAAAAGTGCAGAATTAAGGGATAGTCCCGGGAAAAGTGGGTTGCGTGGTCACGACCTACAAAATGTAGATTGATCACAGCCATTATGGTCATTAATGAGGGACAATTGATCTGTCTCTCTCTTTCTCTGTCTTTTCTAGTTTATCTCTGTCCCTTTCACCTCCTGTGGCTCAGCGGTCAGTGTAGCGGGGATATAGATTATTACTACACTGGCAGACAATCAAAGCGGCCGCTTCTCTCACAAATTACCTTTTAATGACTTATTTTCACACACAAATGGTGTTCAACTTAATCACACACACAATTAAAGACGCACACACACACACACACTAGTTGGGCAGCTCCGTGTGTGGGTTTTAGAGGATTCATTACGTTTAATGCTGTTGTTCATCAGTATGTTTTTACCTCATTTATATAAATAATAATGTATTCTTTTGAGTTGAGTGTACATTTATCAGCTCAAGTCTCCTGAAGTCTGCAATCCCTAACTTTTGTTTGTCTAACTTTTACCCTGACTGTGGTTTTCATAATGATTACACATCAATTCACACACATGCACACACATTGAGTGGCCTGCGGTCGTGTCTATGCCAGACTTCCTGTTTGTTGGTGGACTTCCTGTTTGATGGTGGGCTTCCCGTTAATGGCTAATGCTCCGGTCAGCACTGCGGTGTGCCCGCTCATCTCATTTATACTTCTACTGAAGGTGATACTCCATAAATGACCTTGTAGGCGTCTGGCTGTGGAGTAATGTCGAGCAGAGCTGTGTTTAATATGCCTCTTCATTGCAGAAATAAAGCCGAGACCTCCTGCCGGATGGAAAATATTCACAAGGCAGTTAACTGAATTGCTCGGTCTGTTCACATTATATATTTACTGTAGCTGCACATGGGTTTGTCGGTAAGAGAGAGATACTGTATGCAGGTTTAGAGTTACTGTAGTTTTATGAATGATCAAAAATATATGAAAAATCATATATCAGTGGGGTAGTAGTGTCATTGATAGCACCCTTAGGAAAACGAACCATGGTTTTGTTATGGTAAAAGTGTATTAACTATGTTTTTTGGCAGATTGATTATGATACTATTGCAAGTTCTCTTTTAACTTTGTCGATAAACTATCTGAAGGCACCTTTAAGCTCATGGGCAATTCCAGCATTATGGACGTGACATAAAAAACACGACAGACTTTTTAGGATTTCTGTGAATTGAAATGCACAAACCTGAAGGAATAATACCCAATGAATGGAGAAGGGATGTGTCTTTATAGAACATCAAAAAGTAACTTTATATGTGTTCATTTATGAGGAATATGTACCATTATGGATGTGACAATCCTGCAAATGGCACTTACCTGATTATGAAAAATCACACTCTTAAAATAAAACAAATGCTTTAAAAATTTGAAGAGATACCTGTTTGAACCACCAAATGTTGAGATCTGTGCTGTTAGCAGAGTAAAAACCGTTGGTCAAAACTTTCATCATAAGGTTGACATTTTCACAGAATTGCCGTCATCTATTGTAAGACTTGCAGTAATCTTGTGTCTTTTGTATTCTATAATATAACATATAATAACAGCATATGTATATATACAGCCTCGGGAAAAAATAAGAGACTATTCTTAATGTTCATTTAATCATCATTGGTAGATGTATTGTGGTCCTTCCAGTCCAGTATCTGTTTAATTTCAACCAAATAAAACCTCAGGCGTGACATATTCAAAGTCATCCAACAGCAATGTGAAATACTGAAAGCTTGACAAGACACATGAAAACTGTGATTACAAATCCAGTTTATCACATAAAACAATAATTGTTGAACTTTTCCTAAATAAATGTGAAAATATGACTATAGTATTGTTTAGAAGTGAATGTGTTTTCTTTGCAGTATTTGAGGTCTGAAAGAACACACAGCATCTTTTCTGTTACTCTCACACGTTTCTCCAGTTTTCATTTTCTGCCAATAAATGCAGATAGAAACTATATTTTCATCTGAAATTTGGGAGAAATATTGTTAGTAGTTCACAGAATAAAACAAAGATGATCGTTTTACCTTTAAACACATATAGAAATAGTAAATTCAGAAAGACTGAAAATCATTTTGTAGTGGACTCATTTTTCCCGTGGCTGTATGTGTATGGGTCTGTAAATGTTTATATATTTAATATATTCTACTTTTAAGGTTATATCCTTGTTTATTCTGTGTGTGTACAACATGTGTTTTTCTTATTTAAACACAAATAGTAAAAAGTGCTATAAAAATAAATTGGACTTGTCTTGACCATTTGTGTCACTGTAGGTTTACTACACGTACCATGGTGAAACCATTGTGGTGGGACCTTAGGACTGTAGTTGAACCATAGTACATTTCCGTAAGTGTTAATAATGGAGCACACAACATCATGGTGGTTGACATAAAAGCCCCATCATTTCTCCAGAGAACTGAACTTTCATCTGAGAACTTTCAGAAGAGTAATTGAATGTCCGTGTGTCTCCTCGCAGTCTCCAGTCTGTAGTTGAGTGTCCTCTCACTTACAGCGGTCAAACTCGGCTGAAGTTTCCGTGCCAGAGCAGATTTAATAGAAACTGGAGTGTAAATGAAATTCTCTGTGTGCTGAGGCGTCGTGGTCAATGATGCTTTTCTGGCGCTGGAGAAATGGCTTCATTCGCCGCCGGCGCAGCCGTCCCACTGCATGGCTCAACAAGCTAATCTCATTTAGCCAGCTGGTGAGCCTTTCAACACGCATGAGGAACTCCGGGCCGGCGCTCCAAATGCGTATGATTCTGTTGGACGGCGGCGGGATGGGCCGTGCGTCCGTGCCCGTCTTCTTTTAAAGCGACGCTCCGGGGTAAATAAGAGACTCTACTTAATGGGTCGCCAAAATAGAAGGACGTAATTCAGTATCGATCGAGTCGCCGCATGTGCCTCCTCGGTGTTATTACTGTACAAAGAGTCCAGACCCCTTCAGACATTGATCAGTGCCCGCTGCCAAATCCAGAGCTCATCTGAGGCCGGTTAATCTTATTCTGGGTAATTCATTTTGATGTCAACTGTTTTAGGTTACGCCGCCGCTATCGATCCCAGTATTTGACACAGTTATTTTCCAGACGTTATCTTTCCGCATGGATGAAAGGAACTCTTCTAAGCAAAGTATAGCTAAGTCCATCAGCGGAAAACCTGGCCACGAGAAAGACGTTTGATGGAATAAAAAATGTATGTGTTGTTGACAGACGTACTGAAGGTTCCAGGGGTCGAGAAGTCTTCAGTGACATCATGGATTTTGTATTTATGTGTATTTCCTGTGTACTTACTCATTTACAGAACAATCCGATACTCAACCATCGAATAGATGCTTTAATGTGTTTGGGATTTGTTGTTGTTGTGCATCAATAGATTTTAAATAAAGCTCTTAAGATCTAATGGTGTTAGTAGTATCAAATTAATTCCAGATGTTTCTACTAAAATGCTGTGAGGAGAAATAAAAATAGAAAGAAATGAAGCGTTTGGAGGTGTAAAATGAATGTAAAATAGTCTGGATTTGAGTCAATCTGATGAGAAATGTTTGAGTTCATATAGAGATCTTCAATAATATGACACATTGTTGACATCTCTTCTGAAACTCTAATGACGTTTGTGCGATTTCTGACTCTTTTTCTCAGGAGAAACATCTGAGACACACATGACACTTAAGAAAAAGTTTCCATTTGCTCTCCGTTTTATCTCATTGATGTCTCGAAATAATGGAGAGATTAATGAAATCTCATTTGTCAATTTTCTTATGGGTAGGCACATTAGATCAAAAAAACTTTAGGATGTTTAATGTGTGTAGGAAACATCAATATAGATTTACAAGCATTCTTTACCATTAACGCTAATAATAAAATAGATTTTTTGTGTATGAACGCAAAGATTTGATCTCACCTTAATCAGATCAGTCTGGAATTATTGTGCATGATAGAAAAACAGAAACTAAATCCTTAAAAACTGTTATAACAACATCTGCATTCACAGCCTTTTGTCTTTGGTACAATTGCACAATTTTTAAGACGTGACTTGATTTATGTAAATAGATATGAATTGATAGGCATTCTGTGGATGGGATTGTTTTTGAAATATAAGTGTTTTAAATTTCAGTCAATTGTGTTTTCTGTAGATGAAGGTCCTGGAGAGCTCGTGGCTCCTTCATCTCCCTCATCCACCCCCAACATGAGCCCCAGGGAGGCGGAGTCTACTTCAGTGTCAGGAGGTGAGGACGGCCCCTCCCTCGCACCCAGCCCACCACATCCGACAGAACAAGAGAGTGAAGTGACATCAGAGATGGAGTCAGAGGAGAAGAAAGCCCTGCGTCTGCTCTACTGCTCTCTCTGTAAGGTGGCCGTCAACTCCGCATCCCAGCTGGAGGCGCACAACAGTGGTGAGGAACATCTCTATGCGCCATACACCACCATAGCCAGTAAAAACTCTTTCAGTACTTCAATTTGGCAAGAAACCTTCGAGATAGACCCGCCGTGAGCTCAGAGCCTGTTCAAATGATGTTGACGCTTAATGGTCACCCAAAAATGAATATTTTTGATCATTTACTCATTCTCATGTCATTTCAAACCTGTCTGACTTTCTCTCTTCCGAAGAACACAAATGAAGATATTTTGAAGAACATTGGTAACCAAACAACATCGATCCCCATTGACCATCGTATGAACACAAAACCACTGAGACATTTCTTAAAATATCTTCTTTTGGGTTCAACAGAAGAATGAGTCACATACTGGTTTACAGCCACACGAGGGTGAATAAATGATGACAGAATTTTCATTTTCGCATGAACTATCCCTTTAAATTTCCGTATTTACGCATCTTTTAGAGAGGCAAAAACTCACTTTTATGCACTTTTATAACTCGGGGCGTATTAAAAGAAAGGCAGCACATAACTTAACACAGCGCAGCACAAAATATATTCATTTATACTGAGGATTAATACATTGAAACAACTTACAGCGTGCCACAAAAAATATCGCTTTGATAAATGAAACGCAGCAGTCCTAAAGACTAGATGCATAGCCCGGTGCGTACGGGATTGTTTTCTCTGGCAAAAGTGTCTCATTAAGATGATAAATGTTTTGAAGCTGCCATGTTCTGTTCCTCAGGCACCAAGCACAAGACCATGCTGGAGGCTCGCAGTGGAAGCGGTTCCATCAAATCTTTTCCCAGACCCGGGCTAAAAAGCAAGCTGTCGACGCCCACCAAGACAGACATGGGCCTGCAGAACAAGATGTTTCACTGTGAAACCTGCGACGTGCACGTCAATTCAGAGACGCAACTCAAACAGGTGCACATTTGTCCGCAAACGCTAGCGGCTGCCCGGAGGAAAAGTGTTATTGCTCAGATGTTTCTCTTTCAGAGCTCAGGAGATTTGATGGAGTTCTTCATTTAAGTATCAGCTTAGTCTCAGATGGTTCTCCTAAAACAAATGAGAGTGTAATAGTTGAAATACATGACGAGTATGGAGGTGTAAGAATCAATGTAGATTGTTGAGGTCAAATAATCTGGATTTGAGTCAATTTGATGAGAAATGTTTGAGTTCATATCGAGATCTTCAATAATATTGACTTTTGAACGCAAACGTGATAAATCTGAGCTCAGTTTGACATAATGTTGACATCTCTTCTCAAACTCTAGTTGCAGAGACATCTGTGAGATTTCTGACTCTTATTCCGAGACGCAGAAGAGACTGAAGCAAAAGTTTCCATTTGCTCTCCATTTAATCTCATTAATGTCTAAGAAAAATAATGCAGAATCTCGTGAAATTGCAAAATCAATGTTGTACTTGGAACTTCATTCGTGTCTAAAAAACGTGTTTTTTGTTTAGCACATTAGCAGCAGACGCCACAAAGACAGAGCAGCGGGGAAGCCTTCCAAACCCAAGTACGGTCCTTACAGCAAAACCCAAAGAGGACAACCCAAGCAGACGGTCAGTTCCTGCTTCACTTTAAAGCACAGAAAAAATCTGATATTAAAATGAACACGCCTCATTAGAATAAACCCCATCTGTCCTCTACCCCGCAGGTGAAGATGGCAGTAGGAAAAGACTTGTGTCCACCTCTGACAGGCAGTATAATGTCGTCACACCTGGCAGCTGTCGCCGCGGCAGCCGCCGCTGTAAGCTCCGCCTTTCCCCTGCGTGCCTGCCATAACCCCGCCCTCTTTCAGACTCAGACCCTGCCAGCCACGCTGCTCCGCCCGGCCCCGGGGCCAATCAGGACTGCTCACACGCCTGTACTGTTCGCCCCTTATTGACCTTTGAACTCTGACCTCACATGCTTGGATCATCGCTTCTGTCCCTCCATAACGCTCCGATCACACGGGGCGTCAGCGTTAACGCTTGACGGAGGGCGTGTCTGAAGCGTGGCCGACGCGATCGTCATAGTGACAACAGCCAGTTAAATTGTTCTCCGGTCTTGCATGAACGCAGTTGGCTAGTTATTTGCATAAGGTGATCTGATTGGCTGACGCCTGCGTTGGCGCTTGAAAAGTTGAGAAATGTTCAACATCTTGCCGCAAGCAATCTGGGTGAAGCAACGCTGACGGACCCACAATTCAGTTCGGCAACGCATGACATCACCCATTCAAAGTAAATGAGAAGCGCTGACGCTGACGCTCCGTGTGAATCCAGCGTAACACGGAGGACACACGGCCCGCATCAAATGCGACATATCACAATAATTTGAAAGCAAAACACGAGCCAGGTAACTATGCATTGTCCTTTTTATGTGACACACTGAAGCTATAAATGTTCCGGTGAGTTGTTTTTCATTATCTTCACGGGACAACGTGTACGACATCACAGAAAAAGTTGGATTATTTTTTTAAGATATGTCGTTATAATTTACTCGCTGTCATTCCGAGTTGTATTATTTTCCGTCTTCGGTGAAACGCAAGAATTGATGTTAGACAGAATGTCCGAGCTGTTTTTAATACAAGGAAACTAGGCGATTCATACATAATCCAGTGTGCTATTTTTCAAGCCTTGCGCCAATGAGAAATGTTTGTATTGGATATGTATTTTCTGTTCGTGACACAAAACTGATGTGTTTTCATTTCATAGCTCATTCATTGTAAAAAAAGAACAGCTTGGACATTGTGCTTTGTGTTTACTGAGGCAATAAAATAATACCGGTCTAAAATAATATGATGACAGTGAGATGTCGACAAAAATGGGCGAGTTATAATTTTACATTTTAAGATGAAATTATAAACAAAGGGTTTATATTTGACTGCTGTTGCACTTTAAGCTGTTGTTGTTGTAGATGTTCACTGCTTTAGATGACTAGAACCCTCCTGGTTTCAGCTGTTTGTGTAATGAGATGATCACTGCTTCATTCAGTATGTAAATGATGTGGGACAGGCTTGGTGACGGGTCGGTGTCGGTGTGTCACATGTTTGGGCATTTGAGCTCCGCCCTAGAGAACACTGCATTCATATCACTAGGAACCATTTCACAAGGACATTATTACTTACTGAAAATGCATAAAGACACAAATGTGACCCTGGACCACAAAACCAGTCATAAGTAGCACGTGTATATTTGTAGCAATAGCCAACAAAACATTGATTGTATGGCTCAAAATTATCCATTTTTTTAGGATTTTAAAGGAGTAGCTCACTTAAAAATAAGCTCCCATTGACTTTCCATAGTCATTTTTATTCCTACTATGGAAAGTCAATGGGGGCTTATTTTGAAGTGAACTACTCCTTTAAGTAAAGATCATGTTCCATAAAGATATTTAGTAAATTTCTTATCGTAAATATATCAAAACTTTATTTTTGTGAGTGGATGCAGCCAAATCGCGAACAAAAATGGCCGGAAACACGTCTACAAACTTCCCTCGCCACTGCCCGCTCTTTGGGAATTATCCACTCAAGTTTGGTATCAATGCAAAGCTTAAAATTTCTACTTCGGGTTCTTCTATTCTCCACAATATCATTACTGCGGTAGGCCAATAGAGAGCATTGAATCAAACCTGTTTCTTCGTAGCAATGGCCTGCTAAGGCTCCTCTTATGGACAACTTTAAAGGCCATTTTCTCAGAATAAAATTTTTTTGCACCCTCAGAGTTTGAAATAGTTGTATCTTGGCCAAATGTTGTCCTATCCTAACAAACCATTCTGTACATCAATGCAAAGCTTATTTATTTAGCTTTCAGATGATGTATAAATCTCAATTTCAAAAAATGTTGTGGTCCAGGGTCTCATATCTTCAATCTATCTTCATCTTAAAGCAAAACTTTTAGCTTTAAAATAAACTAAATCGCTGATTGAGCCAGTACATAAAAACATTTGTGTCCGAAACGTTCTGCTTATCTTACCCCAATTCCCAGCAATTATATTTAATAATAATGATGATTTATATGCTGGGAACAATTTTGCAGAAGTTCAACTCGTGTAGAGATACACATATAAACTGCGATTTAATATTCAAACTGTTGGCGATAGAGAGGCAAAAGTTGATTTAATATTGAGCGATATGTAAACCATTCACAGATCGATCTTCCTGAAAACTGTAAACACCGCACCGCTGTGTTTAAGCATCTCGAATAACTATTTTGGGTTAGTAGTTTATCCAACCAATGAAAAATCTGTATTTGGCAAACCCGTTTCAAATCTTTGTTTAACCGTGAGAAACACTCCACCATCTTTAACTGGAACATACAATGCCGTTTCCATTCAAATCAGGTCATTAAAGAAACGTTCATGTGTTCTTCACAGAGCAGATTTCAGGTCTTGTGTTTGTGTGTTCTACGATGAGATTTTCACACACTACATTGATTGAATGTGTGTTGTGTGACATGTTCATCCTGTGTGTTATTGACAACATGAATATAATTCTGTTTGATTTTTAATGAAATGTGTACAGTTAGAATTCGTGTCTTTGAGGGATGTATGAGATGGAGAACTGTAAAAGATGCCGATCCAAAGGAAAGCTAAAGAAATTTGTTCCAGCTCACATTAAGCCCTACTGTAGTGTGTGTGTTTGTGTGTTTGCGTGTGTGTGTGTGTGTGTGTGTGCGTGCGTGCGTGCGTGCGTGCGCGTGTGTGTGGCAGGATGCAGGGGAAGATGAGTGCTTGATTTCCAAAGTAAAATCCTACTGATTCATGTCAAAGCAAGGTTAAAAAATATATTGGAATGTATGCAAAACAGATTATGTAAATTTGTAGGAGTGTGTTTGTTTGAGTTTGTGTGTTATAAAATGCCTTTCACCGGAAGATGTCCCTGGGAAAAATCTAATGAATATAACATTAGCTGCTGCGGGGTCACGACGCTTGTCTGTCTCTTCTTGCAATGTGAAAACAAACAAACAAATTTCAAATAAAGAATCCTGCTTTGTAAACCTGTTTATTTGTCGAATGAATTCACTCACGTAGAGAGATTCATGACACGTGCCTTTTTTACATACAGTAGCGGAAAACAGCTTAAGGTTCCTATAACAAAGCACAGTATCATTTCAGAAAACGTTTCATTTTCTTTTATATTTCACTGTAGATAGTTGGACAAAGTTATTGTTTCAGCGAGAGCCATTCCTTGTATGGTTTGCGCGGAAAATGATCTCGACTTTGCTTGTGTTGGTTCACGAGACGGTAAAAGTGAGTCATACGTGCATCAATAATCCCTGCGATCTAATCGTACTTCTGCTCAACCACGACTAAAGTGTCTATAAAAAGCCAAGCCAAACATTGTTCTTGATCAAGTGTGCGTTTCCAGGTGTTGCGTGCTGTTCAAAACCCTCCTGTCATCAATTTTGTTCTCTGACATCCAGTATGACTCATATTTGTCATGCTAATAAGTCAAGAGCCGGGGAGCTGAGCAACCGTCCTCTCCGTGGACCTTCTCATGAACTGGATGCTCTTGCGTAAACCCCGTAATGAACAGTAAGCAGAACGAAACGCTTGCCGGTGTCTGTTCGCCTCCAAACGCTAATGCCGAACATCTGTATGTAGGAGTCTACATTGTTGTGTTTGAGAGAAAAATCAGTTTTCTGATAGATGTTTATTTTTGGGGTGAACCAGGAGCCAAATCAGATTTATCGTTTGAATTTTATTTCACTGAATAATCCGACAAGAGAATACACAGTACAACAGAGTTTAATCGAACAATGTTCCTGTTTTAAAGGGACAGTTCACCCCAAAAAACTTGACTTTTGATTTGCTGTCTATTTAGAACATTTGAAATATTTTATGTTATTAATTATAGCAGGATAATGCATCAGAAAGCTGATGCTATTTGTGGAAAGCAAGCATTACAGCGCATATTTATGTGTGTCACAAAAGACGTAACTATGTGGTGTTTAATCGGCGCACACGCCTGGCCCGAAGTTAACTTCCGGTCTGTGTTTGGTTATAATCAAACAATTTAATTTGATGAATATTCATTTATATTATTCTTTTGTTGTATTTTCATTATATTAAATACAATTTAGGCCTACTTAACAGTCATTGATTGTTTGTGGATGTCAACCGGAGGTTAAGTTGCGTTTGTTTATGTTGTTACCGCTGAAACCGTACAAATTTGTACAATGTGAAAAAAGGCAAATTGTACTAAAACATACAAACTCTGAGATTGTTGCATTTATATGCATTAGCCTCATCGTAAAATAGTTACGAAATGACAACAAATTATATGGTCACATGGTGTTGGAACGACGCAAGGATGAGTAAATAGTCGGTCAGATTTTATTTCTATATCAAATATTTATTTTGTAACATTGTTGGATTATCTCAATGTAAAAATTGTAGTGAAACATGCTTCAGTTTCAATCTCGTTGCTCTCCAGTTTCCCGAACGCATATGAATGACGGGATATTTTGAGAGCGCTGTGTCTTTGGCACTTGGTGTGGTAAATTTATGTTCAAAAATATAATTTTTTATCCTGCCAGCGCGCTTGAAAAATCCTCTCTGTGCCTGGGAGAAGATCTAAGGAAGACTAATAGAACATGACTATTGCTGAAACCCTCAGAGGACGAGCCAGTGAATTCCGCCGCTCCGGTCGTCCTTGATTTCTGATCGTGACAAATGCAGTTATTAGCATTCCGGTCCGAGAGGAACGAGATCTTATTCCTGCAGGCTTCAACAGTAACCTGCTAAATACAGCGAGGCCCGCAGATGCACAGAGGAAGAACGGACCCTGCGTGATGCATCATGGGTAACCTTATGGATTAAAGTCAAAATGTGAAACATCGGACATCTAATTCTGGCTGTTATCCTTCTAAGTGACAGATTTGATATCCTCAAAGACAATTATAAGCTTAACTTTACTTTTAAGGAAGAAGAATGGAGATAATCTATTTCACTGACCGAAGGAGATGTAGGCCTATGTAATGTGGAGAGAGAGGAGGCTTCAGGCCAAGAGAGGGCAACAGTCATTAATATGCAACTCATTAATGTGGGTTTGGAGGTAATGTAGCGTGCAGCAGAATTTATTGGATTTAAAATGGATGGGGGTGGAACTATTTACTCTGTCAACGATTCCATTGTGGTTGAAATGTGGTCGCTAGATTTCATTTTTTATGCCGTCCGGTGTTTCGAATATATTTTGGGAGTCAAATCTAACTGGAGGGAAAATTTACTTTTGGTCGTAGATGTATATTTGTGAAATTTAAGAACACCAGGAGTAAGTATTTCTGTTTATCTTTTTTTGCTCAGCAGGGGTATGCAGAATGTGAACTGCATCTGCAGGTACGTTTTTAAGCCGGTCACCTCAAGTGTGCCGCAAATGTATTTGTGAGTTTTCAGTGTTTTTATTTAGCAGCATCTAGTGGTGAGGTTGCGAATTGCAACCAACGGCTTACTCAACCCCTCCCTTTCGAAGCGCTACGGTGGCTGACACAGGACTAAGATGTCCTCTTAAATGAAGGCTTAAGTTATCTTTTAACTCTCCTGTAAAAGAGTAGACACGACTGCTAAACCTCGTGTACTTTGAATACTTCATTATACTTCTAATTACTGTATAACGCCATTAAAAGATTGAGTATACTATAAGTATAGACCAAATATATTGAGATTTTTCTGCCAGTTTAAGTCAAGTATACTTGCATGTCATTTTATTATATGAGAAGTGCATAATGCAGTATACTTAAAGTCTTGTGTGAAAGTATACTAATAGCACACTTGAATAAACTTCAGTTTTTGTAAGGGAAGAAACCAACAGAAAATGAACGGGTTGTCATTTCATATTGTCATGTATGACATATCATTTTAGATCTATAGTTTCGACCAAAGTTTCCTTCGAACTGCCGTGTGAAATATATACTTGAATACAGTCATTTTCACACGTGCATCTGTCAGTCACTGGTGACAGTAAGAGATTGCCGCCTTCCATATACGTGGTCACATGCACAATTTGCTCTGTTAACAAGGCAACATAAGCGTTAAATAGCTGGAAACCTGGACAGTATATATCACTAAGCGTGAAGTACACTTTTAGGCAGATCATGAGTTGAAACACAATAAAAGCTGTTGTGTAGTATAGAGGAGCAGAACATTATGGTGAAGTTTAACAGCTGCCTGCGGCTCCAGGACTGAAGCCATGACAGAAACGATACCTTGTTCTGTTAACCTGCTGAGCTCAAACAGGCCTCTAAGACTTGTTAAACCACAGTGTTTCTTTAAAGAGAACAAGAGAGGTCGTCTAAAATACTTCAACTTAACAACCCCAAACCAGAGCACTTAAGGGAACCATTCACTACTACTAGAAGATTCCTGTCGTCATTTACTCACCCTTATGTCATTCCAAATCCATTTTTTTCGTCTTCTGTAAAACACAAACTGATGGCTGATTCTGTGAGCTTTCATCTACAGTATTCGATGAAAGTGGATAGTGATTTATTCTGCCTTTCCTCCAAAAAGAAAAAATGAATCCAGTCATTTTTAAGAAGTTTCCTGGAGCTGTAGTGCATGCTGAAGAGTTTCCAGGGTGGTCACGTACTCGACAAATGTATGGCTTGAATGCACCGGAAATCACAGAAGAAAAGCGTCTGCCAAATGCATAAATGTAATTGTACTTCTAGCACTTTTCAAAATAAAAACACGACTTTTTAAACACTGTTTTAGAGAACAAGAGGCATACTTTACAAAGACTATAAAAACACACAAACAATAAACAAACAAACAAAAGACAAAATTATATTTCAATACACTGTGTGGTTCAACTAAAAATGTTTTATCAACCTTAGTTAATTCAACTTAAAAATATGAGTAAATTCAACAAGTTTAGTCAACTCAACTAGAAATTCATGAAATTAACAAAAACAACAAAACCATCTTTACAGTGTTGGAGGGTTCTGTTCTGTTTTGTTCAAAACCTTTATCTGACACTTTATCTGTGGAAAAAGAAGATATATTTTAGGATATTCGGATTCAGTAGTTGTTCATACAAGTCAAGTCAATGTGGTTATCAACGTTCTTCACAATATTTATTTTTTTGTTCTGCAGACGAAAGAAAGTCATACAGGTTTGAAATCGTATGAGGGTTAGTTAATGATGAATTTTGACTAAAAATGACTTTTAAGCGAATACAAAAGCCACCAAACGTTTCCAGTTTCTTTTCCCTTCCATACCTTTTCCTCCAAATTCATACACCATGCTTAATGCGTTTCTATTAAATTTTATAGTGTTTGCCTGAGGGTTGATCAAAGAATATGGCGGAAGGGAAAAAGCATAAAATTGTTCATTAAGGATACATCTCAAGGGTCTGGGAAAGGAAAGTCCAAATCTTTTCAGTTTATTTCCACAGGAGATAAAGTCTGTTTGAACAAGAGTGATGTAAGTTATTCATATATTGTCTGAGGCCTTACACATGAACTGTTGCTAGGGGCTTTTTCGCTGGTTTGCTTCAGAGAGTTCGACTGTATCCACGCAGATCAAGTCCAGTTTGATTACATGGCAAATAACTTCATCACAAACCCCATACGCTGTTACAGGCTTTGTCTCTTGATCAAGTCGCACGGCATTCACGACCTGTTTTAACAGGAAACACATGATGGATTAGTGACGTCAGCCGAAAAAGAAACGTGTCGCCGTTTTAATAATACTTGTATGTTGATGATATATTTAGAGAACAGACTCTTGAGACATGCTCTTCTTTGGAATAATGTGCACTGATGAATAACAACACCATGAAGAAGCATTAAAGGAATTTTACCCGAATAAATTGCCCCCATTGATTTATTTTGTATGAACATAGAACCTGTAAGACATCTTATAGTGTTTTTCAGACATAAACATAAAAATATGTTATACAGAATATGTTATTATTGTTATTAAATTTATATTACTTGTATTTTGTTTATTTAATTCTGTAGATTGGGTCTGTCTAAAGAAAATAAATAAAACACCACGTCTAATTAGATTCAGCACAAACATAAACACGCACTGAACATTTTCTCTCATTTTACTGACATAAACGTCATATTTTGATCTAAATCCAGTGTTGACTGTTTTATTCAGAAGTGAGTGAGCAGATTGAGAAGAGACGCTGTCACTTTCTGTGTTTTGGTTTGAAAGCCGGTCACTCTGAACATACTGGAGCAGAAAACAACCCCTTGCTTCTTTCATTCAAAAAGTGTGTGAGGTGACAGTAATATATGCGGCGAGCACAGTTATCATTTTAATAGGACTGCCGGCGCAGTGTCCTCTCAGGGCACAGGATGACAAGCGCAACAGAAGATGCGGGAAACAACACAGACGTCAACCGTGTCACCTTGTTGTTTCAATGTCCGAGCATTCACAAGAACCCTGAATTAACTTCAGCACTAATAATAAAGCACAGATGCCTGACACACAACACAAAACATCACACCTGCTTCATTTATTAAAGAAAGAAACATGTTTAGTTCAAAGAAGCATCATTAAAGTAAACGTTTTTTTTCTTAAACCATTGTTCATAAATCGTATATGAGCCGTGTCCTATTCTGTTTCTTTTGAACAATTCTTAAATCAAATATTATCAAATCCTTCACTTGCAGTGAGGTCAATGAGGTCACATGCTCCGGTCAGTTCACGTTATGGTATTATTTATCTCTGTGTTTATCATTGTAAATAAATTGTTGGTGTGTAAAATGCTAAATATGATTAAGTCACCGGTGTCAAACCTTCTTGAAATAGACAAAGCCGTGTTCTCAATTCCTTCATAGAAGTTGATATTGTAGTAAACCAAATAGGCCTTATTGAAGTTTTGTATCATGGTGATGGCAAACATTTTTGATTTTGTGAGGAAAAGAAAATAGCAGAAGTGTTGCACCGAAACATGTTTACCGAAGCAAATTAAGGCAAATAAACCTTTATTTTTCAGTTGTGTGAGTGTCTGGCTACGGATGTGCCATGTGGGCCCAAATGAATTGGGTCATGTCCGATTTGCATGCATATTGGTTTGGATTCAAACAAGCCACAATGGCCTCTGGGTAATTTGCATCACCTGCAAGCTAAATGGAACTGATTCAAACTGAAGAGCTGGACACCGACGCAAGGAGATCTCAGAGAGATCTAATGCTCTGAGACATTAGACAGCATGTTCATACCGGTCTCCTTCTCACTCTTTTACTGAGTTAAATGATCGTTTTTTTCCTCTAGAATTAGACACACGTACTTCGTAGAGCACAGCTGGGAAAGCATTATACTGCCATCTGCTGGAGAGAAAGTGCACGTGCAGGTAAGAGGAAACTAGAACCTTGTTCATAAAAGCAAGGTGGATTTTGTAAAGCACACTTTTCAAGGAAGTCAAACATTTATGTACAGTTCCGTCAAAAGATACTATAAAAGACTTATTAATAATTGATTTAGTGAAACGTGTGTACACATGTAATGTGATCATCTCTCTTATGAAGAGAAGGGACTTCATACAGTCAGTAAGTCAATGCAAACACGTATCAGACAAATGCAATGAGCTCATGTTTGTCTGTAGATGTCGCTTGCTTTTACATTTAGTCGAAGTAACATTAAGTGTAACTTGAGTGTCCAAATAGGGACATTTTCCACTTCCAAGCAGGCATGCAAAGTGATTTAATAATGAAGGGAAAACACATTTGCATACACGTTTGCTAGGTCAAAGAGTTTCAATGAGACTTTGCTCAAGAAAATTGTTGATGAAATTAGTTGATTTTGTAATTGTACGAAATGACAAAAATACAGAGTAATAAATGTGTCTCAAAAGTGAAGCATTTAAAGGAATAGTTCACCTTTAAAATGAACATTCTGTCATACACGCACCTGTGTGAATTCTTGTCATTTCACACCTGTGTGACTTTGTTCTTCTGCAGAACACAAAAGTAGATATTTCGAAAAATGTTGGTAACAGAAAACGGTTGGTCCCAATTGATTTGCATTGGTTTTGTGTCAGAAAATTCACAGGTTCACATCACAACAGGGTGAGTAAATGTGACAGAATTTTTATTTTCAAGTAGAACTATTCCTTTAAGGGTCTTGCAAAGTAAAATGGAAGGAAAGTAGATGGTGTCAATCATTGTTTATTACGTCTAAAAAAAAACTTTTTATAACAATTCTTGATGGATTTCACAAGAAGAGTTTAGCTTGACTTTTTTAGGGCGAAGTATCAATCATATGCTATCGGTTGATTCCATTTTAAGTCTTCATTCTACACTTATATTAGGAAAAACTGTACTGACATACTGTGCTAAATGTCTTCACAATAATTTAGTTTTAGCACCCTTAAGACCTATTGAAGACATTTGTAAAATTTGTAAGGGATTTGAACCAAATAAAGGATCCAGGATTCATCGACATGATAATTCAACCACGCATGAGGAAATCATGACCCAGATCCACAATCCATCTGGTTTACGTCTATTTGACGTCTGCAGGACATAGTTTGCTCATCTGCAATACGTCTTGGAGACGTCTGTAATACGTCTGCTGAAGATCTGCTGCGTAAAAAGATCTGCTAAACATCTTAGAAAGAGCAGCATTACATCCATTCTAAATCATAAACATCTTGCAGATATCTTCTAGATGTCTATATGACGTCTGACAGCAGACATCTCCGAGACGTATTGCAGATGAGCAAACAATGTATTATAGATGTCCTGCAGACGTCAAATAGACGTAAACCAGATGTATGTCTGCTATTAGGGGAGGTACAATAGCACGATACCAAAAATTCAGAGGTTTAGGATTCAGTAGGTTGAATAAGTTCTTACGACAGACATCTTTTGATTTTAGAACACTACGCAGCTTAATGTCACATCTTAAAGTCAACCTCAGGTATGGACACTGAATCTCACACATCATAAGTTTGGATGTATATAAAATAAAACTGAAATGTACTAAATCAAGCGGCCACATCATGGATATATACAATTCACCCCCTTTATTGGAAATATTCTTGTACCTGGACATTAAAAATCAATCAGTCCCTCAATCAGTGTTAATGCATTACATCAATGAATCAATGTGGTTTGAACACCTGGCGGTTAGTTGACCTTAGCTACCTGTGGTCCTTCAGGAGTGTTGTTTATAAGTCCACTGTAGTCCATCATGAAATCCTTTTGGATACAACAGGCAGCCACAATTTCATAACTAAAAAAAACGCAACTCAAAACTGTGCAATTCAATAGTTTCTTAGAAATAAAAACATTGAGAGCGTTTCGAGAGAAAGTACATAACAGACCATTGACTAAAAGTCAAGTTCATTTGTTAATAACACTACATACATTAAAAAACCATTCCAACGTGATTTTCTGTGAAAAGAAACGTCAAACTGGTAGTAAGATTCTAAAGGGAAGCTGTACACTGTGCAAATTTACCGTCTGCCAAGAGCTTTAATACACGGGCAAATGAAAATGGCTGTTTTTAAAGTCATGCAGTTATAGTTTAAAGTTCTTAACTCAATTTTCAAAAGACTGCTTTATCAAACAAACACCCTCTTTTATTTTGAGAGGTTTGCTTTAGTCGTACAGCACATATACTTTACATTTGCCTGCAAACATGCCTCAAACAAGTGCTGAAGACGTCTGAAAATTATGAACGACACTGACACAAATAATGCAGTGACATGAGTTGCCTGTGGCTTCCAGTAAGAAAACTCCTGGACATGACCAAGATGCTAACATTGTTATTTGTCTGACATCTGAATTTTATTATCAGGCCCACATGAAATTTGCATCTCAGACTTTTACACTCATCACATTTATTTCACACATCCATCATTCTTTGCGTGTCTGTTTAATGAAGTCAACATGATATATTTATCTCAGTTATCCAAGCTATTCAGCTGTATTTTTTATCTGGAATTGAATAATGAAGATTGTACGAGGTGTGATATCTCATGTCAATTTAGCAACTTTTCTTAAAAGTCATTGCTAAAAATATTTTTTAATAACAGTGTATTCAACCCAGAAACGTACATTAGGGAAGTAAATGGGGTGAATTGTGACTGCATGGGAATATTTTAACTATCATTTTGGCCGATTTATCACCGCTAACCACAAGTGTAGTACTCTACTGTCTACTCCACTAAACACAACGTGTAAATCGATTCCACAGAATTTTGCAGAAAATGCTGATTTCATCTGGGCCTGACCATCGCTTGTCCAATGCAAAAATAAGTGTAAGGAAAAAAAGAGATGGGAATACAGTCTAAAATAATAATAACAAGTAATTCATGCAGCAGGTTGAAAATGTTTCACTGACTGCCTTCCTGGATTTTATCTTTTATCGGTTCACCAGTCGAATCATCACATCCAGTAATAGATGCACCTGAAGTCAACAGGCCCGTTATTCTCATAATCTCATCAGAACTCAATGGCCCGTTCCACGAACAAGGCCAATGGCAATATGGGAGTTATTAAGATCACACAGTGGTAGAAGAGGCTGTCCAGAGAACATCAGATGTATAGAGAAATGTTGAACTAGAACGAGAAGGTCCCACATCCCAAATGAAAGCCCATAACATAGACAAGCTGCTGATGGAGTATCTGGATGATTTCTGTTAAAAACAGCAGTCGTATTAAAAGCCAAGCTGATTCAATCTGACCCAGGTCATGAGCAGGCCCGCGTGGAATCTGCAAACACCGAACAAAACCCTGTTTGTTTACTCGCAGCTCAGTTTAATGCAATTTATTTCGGTCTAAATCTATCGATTTTTTTTTTTTTTCTCCCTATTCGCCACTGAAAATGTCTCCAGATTCCATCTGGGTCTGGTCATAAACTCAGGTCATGTTCTTGCACAGCCAGTCGCTTCCACATATCAAACACACACCCAACACACACACACTCTTTCTCTTCTCTCTCTCTCTCTCTCTCTCAAGCGAGTTTGTTCTCTTGCTGAATTAAGTTAAAAATGTGTATTTAGCTTTTTGTAGTGATACATGCATCCAGTAGACTGCTGATTTACATATTTCCTTAAAAACAAAAAGTAAAAAAAGGTATTAGAAACACAGCTATACAGAGTCTTTAGCTAATCCGAGGAGCGAGGTTTGGAAGGAGGAGCCCCATGTCCAGATGTGATGGTGTTAGGAGGTGATGAGCGCTGCCCTTCAGTTGCTACAGCAGGGAGCTTTCGCCGGCTGTGCTGTTTCTGTTAGATCCACACCTCTGTTGCGTCCTGTGTTGGCAACGGCAGGTTGCGGCTCACTCTTGGGTAGTTTCTTTGCTGTGGGAAGAAAGACCAGAGAAATATTTCATAAATATGTGTCTTTATTTCAAAGTATCTGATGGAGAAGTCGTAAATGGTATCTTACCGATAGCCATAAAAATTTCATTCACGTTCATTGACGTCTTGGCTGACGTCTCCATGAAAAGCAAACTGTTGTCGTCTGCGTATGACTGTGCATCCTGCGTACAAACAAAAGTCAGGGTTGAGGAAACTAGACAGACTCTTGTAAACAGACAGTTGTTAATGTCTGGAAGTCTGTTGTGTGTTTATAAACCGTTCCACGGCTCATTTGTGAGATCGTCAGGACCCGGCTCCTCTGTGAAAACATCACAAACCTGAAAGTCCAATGCTCTCTTGTTGGCAAGATCTGCCTTGTTTCCAGCCAACGCTATTACAATATTTGGACTGGCTTGTCTTTGAAGCTCTTTCACCCAGTTTTTCGCACGCGCAAACGATTCCTGAAGGGAAAAAGCATGAGTTCCTTTAAACATCTACATGTGAAGAGCAAACTCCAGATAAAAAAAAAAATACTCTCTTTTTGTGCTTTGCTTAAAGGGTCATGCATTTAGCTTTCTATGTAAAGTGCATTTACAACATTTCTTCATGATCCTCGGGATAAACCAAAGCTATACAATGAATTGATTCTTTCTTTAAAAGAGAGTAAATCTAGCATGTGAAGACGCACTTCATTCGTGATGTCATACACCACTATGGCCGCCTGTGCTCCTCTGTAGTACATCGGGGCCAAACTGTGGTAACGCTCCTGGCCGGCTGTATCCCAAATTTCAAACTTCACTGTTGTGTCATCCAAACATACCGTCTGAGTCAAGAAGGCCGCTGTCGGTGACAGGACAGAGAAAGGGTCAGACCAGAATGAGGCGATTGCTTGTAATACACCAGAAATGATCATCACATCAGCTTTGAGGATTACAGTGTACACAGACGATGAAAGTACCTCCTATTGTGCTTTCCTGAAACTCGTGAAACTGTCCTTTGACGAAGCGAAGGACTAAACTGGATTTGCCCACGGCAGATTCGCCCAGAAGGACTAGTTTGAACTGACAGATCTTGTTGCCGGCGTTTGGCCCGTTAGGTCTCGTTGCTCCGCCTCTTCCTGCCATGACCCTAAACACCAATCTCCTGTACTGAAATCAAAAGTGTTTCTCTCAATCGGCCGCTCCCAGATCTGCAAACAAACATGATGATATTTAGTTCCTAGATTTTATTATTAATCTCTACGCCAATACACAAACTAACAATACTTCAAAGAGTTTTAGGACTTTTATAAAAGCACGCATAAAGAGCAACACGTAGCCAGGGGTGGAAGTAACGAAATACAACTACTCGCGTCACTGCAAGTAGTTATTTTTTTATACTTATGAGTATGTTTTTACGTCTGTATTATACTTGTACTTCCTTACAAATTAAGTTAATACTTCTACTTTGCTACTTTTAAAATCACACTCGCTACCGAGTACAATTTGAATTAATATTCAAACCTCTGACAGGCATTTTTATAGCCAATAAAGATATCCGACCGTAAACAAACCAATAGCTTTTGAACCGAAAAGGCACCTGCTGCGGAGAGATTTATAGCTGATCACAAGCTCAGACAAACCGGTTTTGAGAAACAAGCGGGAAAAGGAAAACAATGCGGGAAAGGGACACAATACGAAGGGTCGTCTGAGGTATGAGAAAAAAAGTGTTTCTACATTACTATGTTAAGAGGTAAAATTGTACATCAAGTGCTCCGCCCTTAGGGAACATAACTGCGATTGCAACGTGCCCGAGATTTCAAGCAATTTCGCTAACTGTAAATTAACAGTTATAATGTTGTAAATAAAGTTCAGTTTCTTGCACAAATCGATCGATTCACTTAATAAGACGTTAACAGGTTATCGGAAGCAACAGGGATAACTTGTATTTTGCCTCGGTGTATTTTGAACTTTAAAAGACATGAACCTGTTGACTTGCATTTTATGAAAGACCATGGACCACAACTCCAGGTAAAAAATCTTTACTGTTCTACCTAAGAAATAATGTTACATACATCTTAAATGGCTTGAGGTTGAGTAAATTAACAGCCAGCTCCTCTACAGATATGTCCTTTCAATGCTTATCCATATAAAATTATACAGATGTTTTTACTTTTACATTTTAAAATGATACATGTTTTTTACACGTATTTTGGGCTCTTATTTATTAATTTATGCATTATGGGGCCTGGTACGAATGATTGAACAGTGCTGGAAATGCATAAATGGTTTTAACAGATAAACAGATACATGTTAGTTTGTGTTTTAAACACATAAAATGGTTATTTTGTCTGAGTTTTATCCATTTATATCAGGTTTTTTTCTGGCTCAAATGAGGCGGAGGTGGTGCCGTCCTTATCTTTTACACACACATGCAGGCCTGCAGTTCCTTTAAGTGGCTGAAACAAAACTTATAAACACATATAAATTGGATGAAAATGACGATTAAGTTTTAAAAAACATTCGTTTTATTCAACCAAAAAGAAACGTTTTTAAATCAAATAAAGCTTTTTATTTTTGTGCTATTTTCTACATAAATCTCCAAATTTGATTATTAATAATGATTCATAATTCATTGAATAGCGCCAGCTAAAAAGTAATTAGTTACTGGTTCTTTGAGTTGTTTTTGATAAGAGTAAATATGACTTTTTCACCAGTACTTATACTTCTAATGAAATAAAATGTTTCAGCAATGCAACAGTACTTGTACTTAGTACAAATTTCCAGTACTCTATTTTCCACCACTGCACGTAGCTTATGAAACATAAAAAAACAATAAATATAGTACTTAAATACTTTTTGTATATTAATTAGGATTTTGCTTATTTAGGTGACTTGTTTCTGGCTCAACATCGTCAGCATCGTCTATCGGCCCAACCCTAGGTGACTTGTTACAGGCCTGAAAGAAAATGTGCAAATTTGCTGATGGCTCCAGATTAAACACCTTTACATTTACAGGTAGGTTTGAAACTAAACTTGTGGCTTACTTGGTTGACCAGAAGAAACTGTAACATACCCGGCCATAAATATGGCATATCTACAGCACTATTAAGCCTGCCAATGAGTCTTGAAAATACGTTCCTCTGATAAGATCTCTAGATTAACTTAGTTTATACTAAGAAAAAACACCACACATTGACGTATGTACACCAACACTGTTTAGGCTAAATAATAAGCCAACCAGAACCCCCAATTATGATTTATGTAACAATAGTTTCAGAAAGAATGTCTATTGTGCAGTAGGTCATCGCATCTATTACATCCATACCAGTGCAATCACGTGACTAAACCATGAACAACAGACACTGTTCAGAAACGGCAGACTCTGTTTAGCCCTAAATATCTTTTGTGCTTGACCCAAAAACCCAGTGACGTCAGTGCCATGTCCTAAGACAGCCAACAAACAAAACCAGGGCCTTGCTTAAAATGGAACAGCAGCTTACTACTACTAAATATACACTCGACTATCTTTTTAAATAGAAGGATAACAATAAGTTTTAGACAGTAGGCGACAAACTTGACATTTTCAAATATTGCGTGTGTAATATACCAACTATATACAATAATATCCGTATGGTCCTCCTGGTACAGTACGCTATTCTGTACATGAAACATCTCTTTAGATAATTTACTAGATTATACATGTTTCATAACAGATATGCACAGTATAGAAGAAAGTGACAGTGCAAATCACATTGAGAGAACAGTGATGATCAGACAACACTTACCGTAGGTAGACATTTAAAATAGACAACAGGGGCTCAATTATATAGAAAAAAGAAACCAATAATAAAACGACTTGTTGGCCAGTTAGCACGATCTAATCATTCAAAACAAACCGCAGCACTTTTAAACCGTACGGATTACAGACCACAAGAGTCAAATTCTACTTCTATTGAAAATAAAATAAATCGCAGTTGTGTACAAGAAACTAAAAGTACAAGCAAATGCACTTGTGTATCTAATATGACAGTCAGATGTGAAGCTCGATCTAGATACGCTAGCTCTGATGGTAACTGAGCTAGTTGAGCTATTTCTCCCTCGTTTTCTTTCTAAAACGCACATTTATTCTCTCACACACCCGTGATGTCGTGGTTTAATGGGGTCAGATGCGTTTAATACGGTGCTGGTGTGTTTTCCCTGCTGCTGCGGTTCAAACTACTCCCGAAAATGCAAGCTAATGCTGCTAATGCTAACAGAAAAACAGGCCGCGCACTCGGAAAACATTGCGCCCGACACCTTCCGAACGAACCGTTTCAAAGCGAAAACAGCAGAGATTATTGAACAACGTGTTGTTTATTAAAAACAAGACCAACACAAACGAAACGGCGAAAACTGTACAAATATTTAAAGCCCGGAGACTCGTACCTTCTCGTCGGTTCCTCCCAACTTCCCCTTCGCATCAAAACTGACGATGACGTGATCTGGCATCACTGCGAGTCAGGAAGAAATCGACTGATCCGTTTCTTTATTTGCATAACCGAGTTTTGTTTACTATAGTTAGGCTTGTACAGTTCATTTAATTTAGGTCATATGCAACACGTATTGATGTATTTTAATTGCACACGATCTTCTTGTATTGTGTCATTCTGTAGTGTTTAGTTTTTTATGCATTATAAACTAATGATTATTGTTTCCTTTTATTCAATTACCGATTTGTTGTACTGACGCCACACATCAAGTATGGCACAAATAATGATTCTAATGCTACAATGTAATTCAGATTAAAATATGAATTAAATAAGCACTATACTCTCTGCATAAATTTCACCGTCATCCCTCTACAAACTGTACCTGATATTTGAGACGAAAGACTATAAATATATATTGATTGTGTCTTATTTTTGAAGGATGTGGTACTAGGTTTATTGACTACGATCAGTCCAAGAAAGGCGAATTTTATGTTAACTTGGTTTTGTTGCTTGCCAAGTTCCACATTCGTAAATCTAAATTTTTGAAAGATACCTGATTTCAATCAAACTGTCAAAGAACAAAAAAGTTGTCAAAGCAATTTTTTCCTTTTTAAGTTACTTATGTAATTCTCGTAATGTCCCTCTGGTTCTTTGTTTTGTTTTGTTATTTTTGGTCATTTGCATTGTTTGTTCAAGCATCAATAAAAAAATTGAGACGAAGGACGGGTTGTGGCTAGAAGAGATACAGCTACATCCACTGGGCATGCGCACTTCAAAACCGCATCATTTTTGTCATGCTGAAAACAGTTGATTCATATTTTTTATTATTGTAAGGTTAGGTTTAGGGCTGGGTTAAGTTTAGGCGTTTCCAAGTGTAATTTCTTGTAATTTTAAGGCGAGATTTTGCACAACTTCCGGCCGTTGCTGTATCCCTTCTAGCCATAACGGTTGTGGCGGTTTTGACAGCTCTCTCCACTGGGCATGCGCACTTCAATGCCGCATAATTTTTGTCACGCTGAAAACAGCTGATTAATAATATTTTTTTATTGTAAGGTTAGGTGTAGGGTTGGGTAGGTGAAGGCGTCAGCTAATGTAATTTATTGCAATAATATGGCGAGATTTTGCACAACAGCCATAACCTGACGTCATTTCCTTTAGATCGTTGCCAGGCAACGGGACGCAGACTGGAATGAAAACATGTCTGCATGGTTTTGTAAAAAGGTATTGGACTGTAGTGTAAATAAACTGTATTAAAAGTGTTCCAGACATGAGTCTCGCGCATGAGACTGAGCGGAATCCATGCACGTGGAGACGCGGAGACACATTTCCAAGTATCCGTGCGGTAAGACTCGCTTCACTTTCATCTTTCCATCGATTATACTCACGACGCGCTGTGCCAATGTTCTCTGTATGGGTTTTATTCAAGGCAGGAAAGCTCATTCCAGTGGGTGACAGAGCAAAGACTTGTTTGGAGGAAATTACGCCAAGGGTGGGTCATTTGAAACAGTTTTGATATGGAGATGGATTCCCAGCTGAAAAAATGCAAAACACTGTACTGTAATGCATTTCTTTGTGACTGTACATACATCTTTTAAGATAACACGTACATGTTGTGTGTGTGTTTTTTAAATAATTTCCCTCAGTGTGTAACTCCACCTGTGGTCAGAAAGTTTGTCCGTTCGGCTCAGCCTGTAGGGGCAGTTCGAGTGTTTCATGGAAAGGCAAATGATCCAGATATCGCCAGTGCTGTAGTTCATGGTGTGAACACTAAATCATCCATAACTGTGAGTAGAACAGCCAGTCTTTATTAGATTATATGTTTTTAATATGTTTGAGGTTCAAACTATTCTATGCCTGCGTCATTTTTCAACCCCAAATAAAAAAAACGTTATACTTTATATTTTCTCTATATCATTAGACTTTATGTTTAACTTTAATAGAAACTATATTTCCCTTAAGGAAGCCTATTTTTTAATGTCAAGACAATTAAACACATTTTCCTCCACAATTCTAATTACCGTAATGCACAGAATTGACTGGATTACAGTAATGAGAATCTAATGTGAACCATACCATTGAGAATAATGGTAACTGCAAAAAATTAACATAAAACCTCAAGAGTAGGCTACAGCTTTTAGATCCATCGCAGTAATTCGAATTTCTGGGGGAAATGTGCTCAATTATAATATCACAGTGATGATAATGCCACCATGCAAAAAATCTACAAAAAATACTGTATCATTTTTGTATCACACCAAACCAAGTTTCTTTGAGACATATGACCTGTTTAGTACTCGGAGCAATAGTTTTATTCTTTGTGTACATGGATTTTTAGGCCGGATTAGTAATCAACCCTGCACCAAAGACACGCTTTCAAGAAAGCCTGCGACACCTTCAAGAAATCAATTATGCCACCAATCGGAAGGCTCCTCTTGGCAGGTCACAAGTTCAAGGGCCCGGTTTGCCAAGTTGGATTGACCCTGAGAAAACAACTTTTGGTGTCACAACCCTCAAATGTAAATCTGTTTATGAAACCTCATTAGCACCGTGACGATTGAACATTCAATAGTTACAAAATATAAATACTTAAAAAATGTTTAGGCATGTTTAGTACTATTATAAGAGAATTCTCTTAAAGGGATCATTCACCCAAAAAAAATGAAAATCTGTCATCATCTACTGAGCGTCTTATCATTTCCGCAGAACACGAGAGAAGATATTTTGAAAAACCGGCACCCGTTCACTTGCATTGGTTTTGTGTCCATCCATACAAGAGAAGTGAATGTTGTTCGATTACCAATTTTCTTCAAAATATCTTCTTTTGTGTTCTGTGGAAGGAAGAAAGTCATAGGTTTAAAATGAAAAGAGGGTGAGTAAATGATAAACACATTTTTCTTTTTAAGTGAACTATCACTTTAAGAGAATTCTGTACAATGTGTTGGACAGACATAACTACAGTAACACCATACATGTTGATTTTTACAGTTTCTAATGCTGGTGAGATCATCAATCCACCCAAAACAGCACATCAGGTGCAAAAGGAGGCTGAAGACAAACATCCACTCTACATTCGCTCACATGGCTCCTATTTTGTAGGTCAGTCAAAAAGTCTCATTTCTGAAAGTCGGTCTTTGATTGTAAACACTTGGATTTGGCTTTAATTCAGAAAACCGTGTGTTTTTGTTGCTGCAGGGGAGCGTGTGGACCGAAAATATAACCGCGATCACTTTGACACAGAAAGCCACTTTGGTGTCCCAACACCTCATCGCAATGACGGCAGGAACATCTCCAGATGTTTCCACTGGCTTTGTGACGCACAACCGTAAACTTTAACTTACACATACAAAATACACCATAACATAACAGCTTTCTATAGCTGAAGATCTAAAGTCGTACATCGTCAATTGGTTGTTAGGCACAATGACATGCGGTAATCACACATAAACTGTGTTTAATGAACATGCATTCTTAAAAGTGGCTGTCATTTTCAATATTCAAGTTATGATGGCATCTATATTCCATTTAGAGTTTTCCTAATGATAATGTAACATGGCAATGGCAGCATTATCAGAAATGAACTGTTTGCTAATCTTCGTGCTTAAAGAAACTACAGTGCAACATTAGCTTCCAAACGCTGCGATGACTTCAGAGAGAAGACTCAGCCGAAGACAGGCAAAGTTCATGACCCGTAAGTCATTAAGAATATTGTTAAAGGGATAGTTCATCCAAAAATGAAAATTCTGTCATCATTTACTCAAGGTCATGTAATTTCATACCTGTATAAATTACTTTGTCCCGATGAACACAAAGAAAGATATTTGGAAAGAATGTTAGTCATTTTCAGTTCTGGAACATCATTGACTACCATAGTAGGAAGAATTAAATGGTAGTCAAGGGTACCCCAGAACTCTGTTTCCTAAATTCTTTAAAATGTGTTCAACAGAACAAAAAATAAAATGTTAGTTTTGATGTCCCAGAACTGAAAATTGTTAACAATCTTCGAAATATCTTTCTCTGTGTTCATTGGAACAAAGACATTTATTACAGGTTTTTCATTTTTCATATCCCTTTAAATGTGAATGTATTTAATACTGTAGTTTCTGCTGCTGTATTGCTTTCTCTCTATGCATTCATTTCTAGAATTGCAGAGACATTAAATGTTCCCAAGGATCACACATTTGGAGTCTTGATGAAACCTGACGGCTTCGGTAATTTGAATCATCTCACATTCTGAATTTGATGTCAGCAGCTTGTATCGTACAGAATTTATGGTCATGCTTTCTTTGCGTGGCATTCGGTCTGTCTGAACCCGAGAGTTTTCCGTCTCTGCTCAGGTGCAGGTGACCTCCTCCATCAGACTCCACCTGAGGAGTATCTGAAAGGTAAAGACAGACAGAGAGCACTGCTCAATGCTGTTCGCCAGCACCTGAAGAGGTCGAACTACCAGAACTTCAGCTCACTACTGGAAGCGTTCAGATTCTATGACAAGGTAAACAAAGCGGAAGAAGTTGCGAAAGAACGGTGTGTTATCAAAGACTATTTCGAACCATCACTAACTTTTTCATTGCACTGTGACCGTGTGTTTTTCTTTTTTTATCCACAATTCGCTGCATTGCAAGCACTGAAATTTCCTGCAGAAGATGCAAATCCACTTGTTGTTGTTGGCAAGATGCATTTCATATATTTAAAGTTATGTGTGCTTGGGTCTTTATGCGCCACAGACGAAGCGGGGGAAAATAGATAAGGAGGACCTGAAGGAGGCCTGCCGCCACTTTAACATGATCATCAGTGAACCGGTGCTCGATGACCTCATGGATCACTGTGACGTTGATAAAGACGGACTGATCGACTTTTTGGAGTTTTCCAATTTTCTAAATTGGAAAGACAAAATGGCAATAAACAGTACGGAGCAGAAGATTCTCACAGGAGGTAAGCCGAAGTCTGTATGCTCACAGAGATGTTTTGTGATCTGTGTTATAGGATTTTTTAAATGTAGAGTTTTAGGGATGGAGTTGTAGATTTATGTAACATGAAGGACTATGCTTGTACAGATGCATGTGCAGAGTTTGATTGGTTTTGACCTGCATCCTTTGTCAACTTCTGAGATGTCAAAGGGACAAAAACAAGGATATCCAAGAAGTATAAACTGATCAGAGTGGGACACCGGTGCTGTATCTGAAACCACTCAGTTCTTCATTATTTTCTGTACATAGAGTCCATTATACGGAAGACGTGAGCAAAAATGCGTCCTCGGTTTCAGTTGCATCGAGAAACAAATGTCATCTTCGTTTACTATTATGTTTATTACATGTATCATATTTTAAATGCTATATTTACTATACTATATTTAAAATGTATTCATTCTGATTTATTTAAATGAAGGGTGCACTATATAGAACATGGGGGTAGGTTCGGACAAAGAACAGTTAGTAAAAGATCCATTAATGTGAATGGAAGTCATAAGTCTGCCCCCGTGTGGTGGGAAGGGGTTATAACAGGCAAATGCAGATCAGACGAATAATGCAGCGGCATCTCCAATTAAAGTAAAAATCCAGTTAACCAAAATGTTTGTTCTGTCTGACTGTTGCATTCTGGTATTGTGTCAGAACGGCAGTGATGCATGTTTGTGCCAAATGCTAATGAATCACTTGTACGTTGCAGAGCGAATGGCATGGACGACCCCACCCGACATGCAGAGAACAGGCCTTCAGGTATCTGATGCTGTTAATGTCTTGGTGAGACCTGAGGACCTGGAGCCCGTTGAGGTGGGGTGCAACAGGAAGACCCCTAAAACCCTACCCAGGCCGAGATCTGTGAAGGACAGTTTCATCACCTCCTCTTCTCTCATCAATGCTGTCGTGGGTGGACATCCTACTATCAGTGAGTCAGACACACAGACACAATGTTTACGACCACAAATAAGTGTTTCTTTTTTCATCCCTACACATTCATTGAATGCCTGTTTATCTAATGGATTGGAATGATGTTTAGTGAGTGTTCAGAATCTGGCTCAAAGGTTTAGGATCTGTTTGTCTGTCCCAGCAATTACCTTAGCAACCTACCTAGTAAGCTTCTAGAACACCTACAAGTCTGCATTTTTCCATGATAGATTATCAGACGTGTGGAGTGTCGTCAGTCCGGAGAGATCTAGCCGCCCCTCGTATCAAACGCATCAACGACAGGACGAACTACGGTGATGAATCAACAGTGTATGATCTGCTGCACCCACCCGTGTATTCCCTTTACGGAGTGCATGAAGAACAGCTTTTTGGTCCTCGTGATAAAGATGAGGTCAGTTTTGATGACATCATGACTCACTCCTAATTATAACATACTGTTTGGATGAGCTGTATTTAAAACAGATGCTGACAGTCACCTGTGATCACACATTTAATGCGTGTGACAGCTGTCTGCAACCATAGCCTTATATTAGACTAACAAACTGAGATTTTGGGGGGATTATTGTAAATAAATATGACTCTTTATTGAATACTTCTGTCTTTGACCATAGTGCAGTTGCTGCTGTTTTATATGTGCAATAACTAAGTAAAGTCATTAGAGTAGTTTTACCATGGTAAAGCGGGAATTAGGCACATGTTGACTTGCTTATTGCTTTAGGTAGAACCACAGATAAATGACTCAATTTTCCCACGATATCTGCTTGTTAAAGGGATAGCTAACCTAAAATATATATAAACATAACATAAAGTACTTTCAGTGTAATTTTCCCATAAGTGTGCCCTTAGATATAACTTAAGTTTTACTTAAGTTATTCTCCTATTGTCTTTGGTAAAGGGAAATCACCCCTTAAGTGTCACACTTAAGGAAACTTAAGGTGCTTTATGCAACCGGGCACAGACTTTAGTTTTCTATAGTTATACAGCAAACTATAAGTGTGTATTGCATTTTGTGATGGAGCATTTGGACCGTGACGTCAGAATTAACAAGCGGAGAAATTAAATAATTTAACACAAATGTCACTATGCTTACCAAAGCTATAATATGTATTTACAGATAGCACAGATATTCCAAAAAGTAGGTGTGAAGTTTTCGGATGAGACCTTTGAGGAGGCCTGGAAGCTGGCGTCAATGAGACATCCCACCGGTGATGTGTGTGTGGAGAGCTTTCGAAACGTTCTCTGTGAACTACAGGCATGTTAAACTCAACACGTCAGTATTTTTCTTGTCCGTCAGGAATACGTTTATTTATTGATTATTTACCGGTGAATAAACACTTCAAATACACAAGCATATTTCAACAGTGTGATTCTTAAAAAATGAACGTTCACCTTAAAGTCCCTGTGAAATATAAAAAATAAAATGCCTATGAATGCCATGAAATATTGCAGCGTTTATTGTAAATAGTTTATCAATGTGGGTCATTCTCTTTATTTAAATCGTGTGCGCTCATAATCTTCAGTTAAAATCTGAAAACGCACTTCCTTCCTGTAGTGACTATTCCACCTTAAATGACGTATGTTAGACGGCTTGGGCGGCGCATCGGTAAACTCCTCCCCTTCAACTGTCAGTCTAATGCCAGTTCCATTTCAAAATGCAATGGCTGTTTTTATACATCCAATCAAATCGCAGAGAAAGACGAAAGCTACGCCCACTATTTTTCTCATTTCAAATTCCATTTCACTCTGAAATGCGTAAAATACGGAAGTAAAAACGATCGCAACTTCCGGTTTACGGGGACCAGCGAACAAAATAATTGAAAAATGATTGTTTTCACCAGGCAGTCCCGTCCTAAACTCATGCGATTTGATTTTAAAACATCAAAAATAAAGTATACTGACACTTGTCATCTATCAAGTTAAGTGATCTTATGTTTCCTTAAAGGCAGTTATTACAGCATTTAGACTGTGGGAAGAAACAATATTCAATGTAACTAACATGTTTATTCTGAGGAAGACGGAGGTTTAAATCCTTCTGACTTCTGTCTGTTATTAGTTCACTTCCATTATTGGGTCAGCGGTAATTTCCGCCCTGTTATTTGTTTAATTGAGTCTCCTGTCAAATGAAGCGAGGGGGCCGTCTGCAATAAAAAGCGCCCTCATGTAGCACAATAATAGTTCAGCTTAGTAATGAATTTTTGCCTCCCAGGATCACATTATTGAGTTTACTTGGAGGACGTATGCTGCATTTAGAGTTACAGAGAGATTGCTGTCAATTACCATATACTCCCATAGGACCGTATCACACAGTCTGTGCGCGTGCACTTTCTCAAATATTGTTTGGGCAAACTTTGTCATCTATTATGAATGATGGTCGAAAGACATCTGTTCTATAAACGCAGTCTGTCTAGATTTTAATATAGTTTTAAAGTCAACCAGTAAACCGACCATATAAAACCTGTATATAACTCCTGCGCAACATAAATAGAAGATATTTTGAGAAATGTCTCTGTGGTTGTGTGTTCATATAATGGAAGTCATTAGGGGTCAGTGTTGTTTGGTTGTCAACATGCTTCAAAATGTCTTCTTTTGTGTTCTGCTGAAGAAAGAACGCATTATAGGTCTGGAATGACATGAGGGCAAGTAAATGTTTTTTTGGCTGAACTATCCCTTTAAATATATAGTCGGATCTGCTTTATTCAGAAATACGAGTTAATGTTTGGTACATTAAACAGATTAATAAAAGCAAAGAGTCACTAATCCATAATAAAAGCCTAGAGGAATGCAAAATCAAGCACATTGATGTTTTTCTTTTCTTTTCTTTGTTCTGTTCAGTTGTAGTCGAAGCCGGCGTGATTAATCGCCTAATATGGTATTAACATATTTATTTCAATGGAAACATATCCACTGTTAATCATATTATGACTTGTCTGCACACATGTGACAAAACGCCTACGCCAGTCGAACAGAACAATCCATTACTGCCTTCAAAAATTATAATCCCACCACCACATATTTCTAAATGATTTAGTGAATTTCAGTCAATGATAATTTGACTGCCTGTAAAGCCATGAATACATAAACAATGACGAGACATAAAAGAGTTTTTTGAGAAACAGGATGACTTCACGCAGCTACTGTCACTTTAACAGAGGACTGATTTTAATATCTGAATCGGATGATAATTGGTCTCAGGACCCCATCTGTGGTTCTGTATGATCCGTGTCATTATTAAATGTCATTTGTCTCGTTGGAAACACCGGAAGCTCATTCACAGCATGTCTGATATGAAAAAGCTTCCACACGTGTACGCTGTTAAATTGAGATAAAAGTCCACTTAGGCGAGTGTCATAGTCTCTGTATTTTCATATTTGACACAATAAAGACATTTTTGTAAAATGCGAATTATTATGAAAAGCAAGTGAGATATACCACTACCAAATTATAAAAAATGATGATAATATAAGTAACAATGGAAATTGTTGCTTATAACCCTCCTACTCAAGCTGACTGTCAGAGCAGGTTAGGAGAAAAATGAAAACAAACATGTTGACAAAGTTTGGATTTTGTCCATCAAAAACAAAAAACTCAAAGCTTTGGTGCGATAAGCAGCATCGCATCACACCCTCTGTCGAGCGATTCGAAGTACGGCAGTTTCCCAAAGTTAACTTAAAAACGGCACTTTCTCGCTGAGCGACATCCGAGTCAAAGATGCTAATGTGACAGATGGAAAGATGTTTTCAAACACGAGCTCAAGACACGAGTACGCAAACAGCTGAGAAAGAACCTATTAGCGTCTATATATCCATCAAAGCAGTGCAGAAAATAAATGTCTGTCATAAGAGAAGAATCCATTAAGTACACTTTAGATCATTTGAAGACGCTCCAGCATTTATCAGTCAGACTTATGGCTGTGTAGTTTACAGAGACGCTCGGCAGACTCTGTGTCTATGGGGAGGAAGATCTGTCAAATGAGGGGATGTCTCTGAGTTTACAAGTGCCATCAAATGAAGACAGTTTGCCTTCTAATTATGTTCTGTTTGCCACTCTTTGAAAGAGCGGTACAGTATATGAAATTTACCCTAGGGTGGCAAACATACACAAGCCATGAGTATTTGGAAAGAAAACTAACCCTGCCATGAAAAATTGTGGGGTTGTAGGAAATTTCCTTGGATGACAGACAGCAGTTGTATTCTTCTTAGCGATTAAGTCAGATGAGCGGCGTATATGCATAAACGAAACAAATGAAATCTGAGGATGAAACTCACAAATGTATCTGTCACATTTAACCCTGAAAATCTAAAAGGGTTTTTTGTTTCACATTAAGAAACATTAAGGTAATTGTGATATTATTTTTATTAAAGTCAACAAATAATAATGGGAATTTCCTAAAAAAAACTAAAATGTCCATTACAGTAATTAAATACGTACTCATTCTTTTTTTTATTTGAAAGTATATTAATGGAATAAAACAAATGAAGTTATGGAAGCTGTACCTAAAAAAAATGAAAAATAAATGAAAACAGGTTTTATTTGAACATCTTCAGTGCAGTCACCCTTTGACTAGAATTCGTAGAAATGTTTTCTTGTGGTTTTATCAAGCTGCTTTATGACGGAGCTCACTGACTTCTTTGTCTTTTTTCTTCAAGTCGTTCATTATTATTTTTTATTTTATTTTTTTGTTTGTGCACACTACAAAACCATTTCAAAGATTCGAGCATACGTCTTTAGACCAAAAGTCAAGTGACTCAAAATATTTGGCCGGTAGTCATATAATAAACTATAATGTAACACATTTTTTTTACAGTTTTTCTTTTAATTGTGTGTTGAACTGGTGATATTTCTGACAGGTTTCATAACATTGACCTATGAGCTCTCGCATTGAGGTACAGCACACCTTGCTCAGTTGTGATCTTCTTTTGATGGTCATCATCATCTTCAGAGGAATCTTGAAGATCTGGATGATCTCGGGTCCCCTGCCCTGGGACATCAGCTCTGGAGAGAAACCTAAACCTCATCATGGTGTAGCAGAACGTCCAGGCTGCAGAACATGACAGACACACAGGGTCATTTCTGCATACACAGTATCTTTCTATCAGCATGTACAGTATGCTAAATTAAACTGGAAAACGCTACTTTTACAGTTTACATGTAATCATTTATCTTAAGCGACGTATAGTCAAACAATAGAAGTTTTGGGTCAAAAGGGGACGAAGCTTTAATATCACATTGTCCTTAAGTGGGTGCTACTTTACCTGTTCACTCCATACCAAACTTCAAGGCAAACTAATTCAATTAAAAACAAGATTTTATTCCTGCTCCACTTCATTGGATCAGGTGTATAATTACTAGTGTGATGGGAGGATGATTGTTTACTGTCACTTTTACTATAATATCTGTATTGTTGGGGTTGGACAACACGTAACGCAGACTGTCTGCGCGCTTTGAAAAGACTGCGCAGTCGGCAGGTAAGCGTTTGCACTGATGCTTGAATATGCATCCAAACATTTTCATCGTCGCATCACCAATGCGCACTTTCTGCAATTGCGCATGTTGATTTGTTTTTATAAAACTGGTTAATGTTCGCAAATTACAGTCGTCCTGTCTAATACGCTTTTCAAAGTATCAACAAGACCACCATCTACCCATAATGCTTTTGGCTATGACTTGAGTCATGTCTCCAGTAGATGGAGGCAAAGGCTGGGGATTTTCGTCCGCGCACCAGCGGTCTCCATGCGCCGTGAGCGCCGACGCTTTGGGAACGATCACAATGTAAGTGCCATTTATTACACGCAAGCCGGTCGTTGCCTGCTGTTGAAAACCGTTTCACAGAAGAATATAAGTGAGGAAGGCTGGGGCTAGTTGTCACAATCATTTTATTTCAGTAACTATTTAGTCTAACATCCAGTTACGCAAACACTTTCTCCGGTAACGCTTTGGTTCGTTGATTCCTGGCTCAAAACACATAGTGTTCAAGCAGAATTGTTTTATGAATTGTGTCGTGTCAAGACAAAAGTTTGACATCGTGTTTTTGTAGCATCTCCTGTGAACAAGCTAACACAAGTAAACACACGCAGACTTTAAATGTTCTCATAACGCAGGGATTTTATGTTGGGGCCAGTTGTCACAAAATGTTATATTGTCAATTTATGTATCATCTTACCATGATGGTGCTTTTACTGGTCATTTTTGCTGGTCATTTCATGAATTTACACGTTAACATTATGACACTGTTTTATATTATCATCATTTTAATTTTGACCATTTAGATTTGAATAGCATTTATTGCTTTTTTAAGAAAAAACGTGAAAATCTGCATCCAGACCATATTAGTGTTGTGACACTGTAGCCACTTTTTGCTGTGACTATAAACTCTCTTCACTTCTCTCGTGTCAGGGAGATTTTTAGTGGATGTAGGCCTATATGAAGTCCCAACAGGTGACAGAGTAACCAAAGTATTACAATGTCATGACGTTGTGGACATGTTAAACTAACACAACAGTATCGTTTTGAACAATTTAAAAGTAATCACTTTGTTTAGTACAGCGCTTTCCTTGAAACTACATACCGTGAAGATTATGGATAGAACTGTATATCGAAATAAAAGCGATATTAATAGGTGAATCAAGTTTTGGTGTTGAATTATATAATGCAAATGAGTGACGCAGGTGGGCTGGCAGTTTAAAACGTGCCCCCTCCTTTAATCTAGCAGCGTCACCCAAACACACCTCACAGGTGCACAACATTATTGTTTCACAAGCTTAAATGTGATCAGCAGACCACAACATCATTAAAATCCTGCTGTTTCCGCTGATTACAGGTCATAAGCTTTTGTATTTGCCCGCTATCTGTGTTTTCTTTTCAAAACGATGATTATTCATTCAGGGTTGCGCATAAAAAACGAAGATGACAGACACCTGCACAATTTATCCGCCCCTCCAAATTCTGTGACTATTTTTATTGATAAATAATTGCTATTGCAGCTCGTCATTATTGAATTTGCGCTCAGATATAAAACCTTTCTAAGATGTATTATAGTAATTATATCTGTCAGTCTGAAATGCTTTTACATCTGTGGGCTGAATGAACGGAATAATAAAAATCTTGCAGTTCCCATTTCAATTAATTGCTTCGCCGGAGTGATTCCAAACTTTGGGCTGTGATTTTATAGCGGAAAGAAACTCATAACAAAGTATCTCCATACAATTACAAGTCCATATAAATGGATGCAGTCTAGGGGAAAAAGTTTAATTCACTTAAATCTTTTGCTGTTGTTTCTGCTCTATTATTATGAGCTCGTGAGTAGCATGTAATGCTATAAAAATGGCTTTTATTGGACACATAAGATGAAATCGTCTAGATTGCTCAGAAATCAATAAATCAATAGTAATGAACAGCACTGCTGTCATCACACACATATAGCTGGTTTGCTTTTGAGTGTCATCATGCTATTTGATGCATGAAATCCTGACATGGAAAGACACTTATTCACACTGAAGTAAAAATGTAGATGGGTTATGTGAGAGATATTTGGCGGTTCCTGTTGAACACGTCTCTAACTCCGCCACCGATAATGAGCGAAATCGGCGCAAACGCGAAAGTAATAGTTTCAGATTTTTTCCCCAACGGATTATTTTCCGTACTTGTTTTTGTATCTATGCATAAATTAAAAAATCTGCTGAAATTTATTATTCATCTGAGATGTGATTAATATGCAAAATTATGCAAATTAAGATGCAATTAGGCTCCAATTCTCTAGTGGAATTTTCCATTATAATTTAATACAAAGTAACAGAGTAATTGGTGTCACGTGTAATTACGGTTACTCAAGTGTACTTTCAGGCATGCAAATGATGTGCTATATGTTGGTTATCCGATGCAAATGCGACGCTTTAACAAGTCGGGAGCGGCGAACGTGCGATTGTGCAACTGCTACATGACAGACGCGTGGAGCTGATTTCTGTTGCATTTCATTATTTTGCCGCCCTTGTCTGGGGCGAACGTCTAATGCGTCTGTATGCGTGACAAATGTGAAATATCTGTGCATTGTGACAACTCGACGACCTCTCACGTGAACCTCATATCTTGAACTCGTGCACTCAAGTTTGAAACTTCACTCGTGGTCCTCCTTCCCAAACACAGATGTCAACGCGTAAAAAGAAACAAAATGTAATGTCAAACTTTCCAGGGTGATTAACATAAGTCGAGATCAGCTCCTTCTTGGGAGGTAAATTGATTTTGAATTGTTACAATGCCGGTTACATGACTTGCTTGACATCTAGCCCAATGACATTATAACACAGATGCTCGATCATTGAGCGACGCCTTTTCTTTTCTCCCCGTATATTCCCTCTCTCTCTCCCTCTCTTCCTCCGAACAAAGACGTTGGCTCCTCACCCGCCCTCCCTCGGCTCCGCCGCCTCCGCGCCGTCCTCTTGCCCGCACAACTCTCTCAAAGAGCGTAATCCCTCAACAAAAATCGACGCACAATGGAAACTTGAGCTCAATCCTATAACGCGCAGCCGTGGCGCACAATACCCCCTCCCACCAGCCCCAGTCTTTGCCTCTTCAGGAACGCTAAATGCCCCGTGGCAAAAATCGCTCTTTATCCCTCCCAGCCCGGCTGATTAGAGGAATCCCGCTCTGGGCTTTGCCTATTAGCGCATGGCACGCTGCACGGGCTGCCCACTGCTCCCCACTTACCTATTACTCCACGCTCGAGGGGCTTAACTCACCCGCAGCCCTCAGATCCAGCAGATATCTGATGTTCTGACTGATACGTGAAATAGATGATGGAGTGCTGAAATGTATATACGTAATCTCTCTTTCGCTTAGAGATAAAGAATCCGCGGTGCGGTGGGTAGTGCACGTGCCCGAGGGAACGTAGGTGCGAATCTGGCATGCGTCACACCGTCCTATCCGTTTTTAATGGGCGCTGTCAGTCAGCAGGCCTTTAATACCAACAGACAGGCCGATATTTGCACGACAGGCAAACTAATACTAAATGAAAACTGTTTTGGGCTTTTAATAGATCTTGAGTTGAGATTGTAGAGGAAACTAATAATGCTGGGATGTTTCGTAGCTCATGAAGAGATTCCTCACTTGTTTCATTTAAGTAGTGTTGAAATGCACGAAGAGTGTGGAGGTGTTAAATAAATGTAGATTGATGAGTTAAAATAATCAGGATTTGAGCAAATTTGATGAGAAATGTTTGAGTTCATATTGAGACTTTTGATTGCAGACTTGACGAATCTGAGCTCAGTCTCTAGAGACTATTGGGGACATCTGTGAGATTTCCGGGCGTTTTTTTTTCAGGAGAAACATCTGAGACGTAAGCAAAACTTAGCATTTGCTCTCCATTTCATCTCTTTGATGTCTGGAGAAGAAATGGAGACATCAAAGAGATCTCATGTGATTTAAGCTTCCTTTGGGACTTGTTGATGTTGAATTAAAGGTTCTTTAGAATAGTCTTTTAGGGTTTGGGCTTTCAAAGCACCAGTTTTTGGATGACTTGCTAAAAACTAGGGAATTAAAAGTCGTTGCCCTTTTGTTTCCGACTGAAAGTTTCGTGCTTTAAAAAAAATGAGTCATCACTTATTCACCCTCATGTCATTTCAAACGTACTTTCTTATGCAGAACACAAAAGAGGATATTTCGAGAAATGTCTCAGTGGTTTTGTGTTCATACAGGGGAAGTCGATGTTGTTTGTTTACCAACATTCTTCGAAATATCTTCTTTTGTGCTCTTCTTTTGAGGAAAGAAAGTCATACAGGCTTGGAATGACTTGAGGTTGAATAATATCTTTTTTTTTGAGTGAACTTTCTCTTAAAGTAAAAATGAGGAATGAACACCTGACCTGAGTTGAGCGCAGGTGCAGAATACAGTGGAAGACAATGATATTTGTGCTCTACTTTCACCGAGCTTAACATTTGGATGAACACCTTTAGTCTGCAGATATTTGCTTTTTTCCCTCTCGAGCCAAATGTCATGAATGTACAGATCAGGTTTAGAAATGTGTATGTGGAGTGTTGGTTTCTGTGAGTCATTTGTGAATCAGAGAGTGTGACCGTTTCCCTTTTTTTTTCTTGCCCAGAGATTCTTAGCAGTATACTGTTCATTTCAATCATCTTTCTTTTTAAATGTGTCGTCTTTGCTAAATAAATACATTCGTAGGTGCTATATATGCATGGATGCTCTCAACTCTGCTTTAAATGTCAAAGTTGAATGTCAGGTGTTGAGAGATGATGCTTCTAAGAACAATGGCATTGAGGTGAGGTGCAACAAAAGATGCACAGCAAAGCAGGGCAGGAACTTGAACTGGGTTTGTGGCATCGGTATTGCAAACGATAATATAGGCCGACGCAGGTTCGCTTGTGTACTTCCTGCATGTGGCAGTTTAATAATAGCACGCCGACTTCCAAGATGTAAAATAATGCCGCTACCTGAATCTCAGCCAAAGTGTGTTTAATGCGTCCCCTCGCTGCAGGAGCCGGGGCTCCGGGCATGCAGGTTTGCACCGAGGGGAGCGTGGGTGAGGCCGATGTAATCTCACGCTGGAAGCGTAAATGTTCAGCCGGGTTCGTCTGTGTGGTCTTACTCTCTCTGTGTTCGCAGAATGGCAGTGGAACGCGGCCCCCGTGTGAAGATTACATCGACGACACAGACAAACATGCCTTGCAGAAAGTAGGCCAAGCTGTGATGTTTCTGAGGAAGCGTGCTGTCTGGCCTCACCTGGCTGTGATATCACAGTGCGTTGTGTCTGCAAATGTGGGAGATTTGTTTCGCCGAATACGTATCGACTCGGCACGTGTCTTATGTGTGTTTAAGAAGTTTCCGCATAATGGAAAATGTGGCAAAATAATGTGAAGTGTAAAAAGATGCGACAAACTGAACCTGCAGTCACAATAGACCCTTAAGGTAATTTGTGAATGTGCCGTTTTTTGGATGTTCGGAAACTTTTTTAAGAATAACGACAAGCCATGTTTAGTTTACTAACCAAAAACATCCGGTTAGAGCAACATAGATTTTTTGTTTCAACCAATGGTTCAAATTCTTTTGCATTTCTGTATAATTAGTCGCGCCCTGGTGAGATCGATAAATAATAATAAATGCAATTCAGTTTCCTGTAAAAACGCAAACCATGCAGAGTTGCAGATATGTAGAAAAATACAAAACTTTTGCAAAAACATTCCCATTCTCCAGCGCTTGCACACGCATGTAAACGAAAGCGCACGTGACGTCATCACTAGCGTGACACCTCATTAGAGGCGTCGAAGGATAAAATGTTCACGAGTCATCGCAATACTGTAAACGCAGCATCTTTAGACTTCGTTCCTATCAAACGGTTGAAGAATCACAAAGTGTCCACGTATCGCAAACAAACTACATTTCAATTGTGTGCCGCGTCACACTTTGGACAAAAAGCAACCTTTCTTTTCCTTCCTCTTTTCTTTCCATACGTTCTCGCTTCTTTCTCCTTCCTTTTTGATTGTTGGTTTGAATTAAAACCCAAATAAGTGACAAATCACAAAGACTGACAGTTGTGTTATTGGCACGGCTTCATAGCGTCCATTCCTGTGTAAGTACACAAACATAAAACGGGCATTATTTGAAATATTTGCTCAGCAGATGTTTTTTTTTCAAATAAATAAATGAAGAAACAGAACAGGGCCTGGTGTTGGGAATAAACGCAGTAATTTGCTGCTTCTCTACACGGATTACTGTCACTCTTCGTCAGCTGCTGTGAGCGCTTGCCAGTCCTGTTTGCAATTTCTGGGCTTGTGTTGTACCTTGATATATTTGCCAAATGGATTTTATAGAGGCTGTAATTAAATTTAGTCCACCTTCACATGGTTTAGAAGGGCAGAGGCTGAATTTCTGCTTTGAGTGGGTTTTCCTACTGGTGTCCTCAAACACGTTAAAGCCTTAATGTCCATATTAACTCAATTTACTGCTAATATGTTTCATTTTGCCAAATATTGTAACAAAGTTTACATGTGAGATGGGGGAAAACATGTTAAAAATGCCACTGACCCTCAAATAAGAAACATTAAATAAATGCATAAAAGAGCATCAAAGATTTTGGATCTGCTCTTTTCCATACAGTGTTCAGGAAATTTCTTTTTTTTAAATCTATTTCTTTTAAAATCTATTTTTTTTTAAATGATGTATTGGCCAGACAGGTTGAATTTGATCTACAATTCCTTTTTATGGTCATTTAATTGTTTTACATTGGTCACTCTTCTCTCTAGGCATATCACATTATGATCACATTAAAGCTTTGACTAATTCTGATCATTCTGTCATCATTTACTCACCCTCATGTCATTCTGGGTGACTTTCGTTTTTCTGCAGAGCACAAAAGAAGATATTTTGAAGAATGTTGATAACCAAACAACATTAAACCAAATTGAATTTCACTGTATGAACACAAAACCACTGAGACATTTCTCAAAATATCTTCTTTTGTGTTCCGCAGAAGAAATAAGAACATAGAGGTGCTGAATAATATGAGTGTGAATAAAAAATGACAGGATTCGGATATTTAGATGAACAATCCAACCCACATCGGTGGACCCCTAGTTTAAATTCTTCGGAAAAGTTGATTTAGTGCCTTACACCCGTACAGTAGCGCTTCATACGAGAGCATCTTTATATTAAATCACAGCGTGAAACGCGAGGTGTTACACGTGCACACAGATGCGCATACACAAATTACATTCTGTCGGGCCATAATTACCACTGGTTCGCTGGCCCTTTTGGATAGCAGTTACGTTGACATAATTCATTAGTGTTTGCCCGAAGAAATGATTCGAAATCTTTAAAGCTCCTTCAAGCATAATAACTATTAAGGGGCCACACGCAGGACTAAAGTGTTAAACGGTTTGTTAGAGTCAGCCGAGGTACAAGGGAGGATAAATATAAATGATAGTTAATATACTGCACCAGTGGTTTTTAAAAAGTAAAACGTTGCTGCTGCTGCTGACACAGAAAACTGCAGCCGTGGCACAGCAACAGCCCTTCACGGATGCGCGCCACGAAATGCACAACGCCCACAAACAACACTTCACTTTCACAACTCTAAGAGGTTACGGCATTGCTCATGCCTGGGCACACAAATTTGATAACTAACAACATGTTTTGTACACCTGCGACGTACCCACATACAAACAAAGGGTGTGAATACTCTTATTTGATTAGGAGCACTTTTAAAACTTTACACTTCAGAAGTAGATTTGTTTGAGTCGCTGTGCAATCTACACTTTGGCTTGTTTGTGTTCGTATCTTAATTTGATCAAGCCGCACGTTATAACTGGTGAAAAGCCTTCTGGTAACAGTATGTTTTTCCCAATGCTGCGCTGGTGTATTTTTGTCATTTATGAACTTAGGTGCAAATGAACAAGAAGGGGAAAGCTGTGAAACATGATCACATGACATGAAGATCAGGTGAAAATTAGATTTGTTTTACTCCAGCTTGCCTTTTGTGATTTGATGGAGATGTCTCTCAAGTGCGTCAATAACCTCGAGGATGATTGTTACGTTTTAGGGATGTCTTCAAATTAATAAAAATACACCAAATCAACTAACAAGCGTGTTTTTCACCATTCCTTTCCGTTTATAACAGCAAAGATTCGAAGTGTCTAGAGACACGTTTTTGAAATCAAAATGTGCATGTTATTGTGATTTTTATATAGAAAATCTGCAGCTCTACTGTTTCTTTGTATGTGTTGATAGGGCAGTGTTGCCCAGTCCAACATGGCGGACAGGTTGACCTATCGCAGCAACCAGCAAAAATATGTCCATAGTTACACTAGGGGAGGCATTACACCGTGTCAACACAAGACGCAGCGCGATGCGACTGGAGACGATAGAACGCATTAGAACCATTATCATTTTACATTTTGTCCACACTGGATGCGGCACGGTGCGACAATCTTATTAGAACAAGCCGTGTGTCGTGTCGCATCGGTCACGTCCGGTGTAGACACAGTGTTAGTATTCAAATGTGTTAATTTTTTTTTATTTAGTTATTTTAATATGTTAAGTTACATTTCATTTTCAATATTTTATGAATTTATTTTAGTGTCTCAAACTTATTTCAGCTATACCATTACCAACCTGCAACATTTTACATTTTTGTTTAGATTAATTTTCAAATATTATTTAGCTCAATCTTTTATTTTATTTCTATGAACAATTGTTTTAATAGGTTTCGTTTTATTCAACCCTGGACTAATCGAGAATTCTTTTTACAGATTGCAAATGGAAGGGAATTTTGCAGTCCATTTATGTCCTACTCGCAGCGTCTAACTTCAAAGTAGACCACTTGGTGTAACTTTATAATCATTCACTGAGAACTACTGTTTCACCACCGTTACGTTTACTCGTGTTTATATAGCAGTCTTGCCCTGTCCAATATGGCGGCAGCGTTGACGAACAGAATTTTATTCAAATTTCTACTTTGCTATATACTGCACGATGTCTCATTACCAATTTTTTTCCATAAATAATCATATATTCTCTGCATCTAGGGCTGTCAAACGATTAATCACATCCAGAATAAAACTTTGTGTTTACGTAATATATATATATTAATTTATTTATAAACACATGTATACATATTAAAAAATATTTACATGCATTTATTTATGTTTACCAACTATTTAAATTATATATAATGTTTATAATATTTTAATGCATGTATATGTTTGTGTTTATAAATACAAAATATAAATGCCCAGACAGTACACAGACATATTTAACGTAAACACAAACCTTTATTTTGGATGTGATCATCGCGATTAATTGTTTGACAGCCCCATCTGCAACACAAGTAATTGAAATTATGTAAACAACAAGTTTATCTTTCTCCAGTTTTGTTTAGTCTAGTGAGCCTGGAACAATTGGTGTCCGACGACCCGGTTTCGCACCTTTAATCAGAAATTCAGGACTGTATTCAGGTTGACTAACAGCTGCCCCCATCAGTAAGGCCTTAGTACCACTTGTTTATTGTTCGCAATCGCACGGCCGGCAAGCGCCATATATATGGCATTCCTCACTTTGTCTGGCATTTGCGTGTCTCCTTTTGAAACGAACAGCAGGAATTATTAGCGGCTTAGCACTTAGAGGGTCCCAGTGAGCCTGTGACGCTATAAGCCTCTTCCAAACCCCAAAGCTGCCCTTTCTTATCCAACGCTATAGGAAACCTTCAAGCCCATTCTTATCGACTGTCTGCATCGAGGGTTTGGCAGATGTTGTTGATTTTAAAATTCATCTAAACCAAAAATGTCGAAGATCAACATTTCCAGTCAGAGATGAATCCAGGGAATTCCAGAAATGATTATTATGGAGAGCGCGCGTGGATGCGGCTTCCACAATGTTGTCGCAAGCGAGGTTTTCCGACCGGGGGGAGGGAGGCAATACCAGAGCACCGCACCTCAGCGTCTCCAGTCCCGCAGATTTGGGGTGCGTGTGAAATCCGTGGCACCTCTCCTGCATTCCTGGCTGAATCAGTGCCATATCTGTGATGGACTGAGGCAGAAGAGAAAGATGAATACAGCTTAATCTTACACAGGCCACATGTGTGCGCATGATAACATGGATGCTTTCTTCCCGCGCTGGGCTGCGCTCGCCCGGCTGCCAGGTTGCTGCCTCAAACAGCCGTGTTTCGCTGCGATATTTAGCTCGCACCAGAAAAGAACCACGCCACTTCCCGAGGAGGGGGTTAATGCACGTTTTAGGATTTGGAGGGAAAATTTGTCGTAATTCCTGACACATTTCGGGAGACAGATTTGGGGCCTTTCAGCTGCAAACAAAATACGACTATAAACAGATGACTCGTTTCTCAAAAGCTGATATTTGATTTTAGACAGAGATGGAGATCACACGTTATTTGTAGCGTGGTCGGTTCGATGCGCTGGCAAGGACGTTTAGGGACCCGTCCGTTTTAAAGAGCGTTGTGCCTTTGGAAGTTTTTTCCTAACATTTTTTTTTTTCCCCCGTCGTTTTTCCCACGACATTCATTGTGATTGCATTAACATAAATGATTCTATAGTATCTTTGTCTGTAATTACGGCCCGTGTTTGCGCAGCCTTGAGCCGTGAGTTTGGATGAAGCGCAGGTGTAGAGCCGGCGAGTCTAATGAGCAGACACAGACTCTTCTTCTCTTTAAACCGCAGCTCAATTAAAAAACACAGAATGTGCTCTGATATTAACACAAAATTAATAGACGCTTACTAATTGATTCTATCAGATTCTGTTGGTAGCCCATATCTTCTGAGCAAACACACGGCTAACAAAGATTTTGTCACATTTCCAAGTGGAATCTATACAATGCATGTTTGATTTTGCATTTGTTTATTATTTTTTATTTTCTTTATGTGTGGATGATTTATTTGAATATTCATCTAAGGATTCTCTAAGGTAAAACTAAATATATTTAAGGAAGGAGTCTCCCTCTTTTGAAAGATTGCACTCTGCACAAACGCTTTGTCCCGATTCATATTTCAGCACGTAGTTGTCTTTCTCTTTTTGATGTATGTGTCACGCCGAGGCATCAGAAATGATGACATCTGTTTGGAAGGCACGTTGTTTGTTTTCAGTAATAATGCATCTGCATCTCCTTCAGTCGCTCCTTAGTTTTTCAAGTAGATACAATTGTAATGTCAGATGCACCTCTAATTGAAAAGTTAATTATCTTCTGAAACCATCAGCTGTCACTTACCAGGATCAGATACCGCCGTCCTCCCCGGGGACCAACGTTCTTCTGGTCCTGATGGTTTGGGACCTTACGTTTTGTTGCATGTGAACATTTGATCACTGAAGAGACCATTTATAGCTCGCCGTTTAATTGAAGTCGAATTAGCAGGACTGTACGCGCGCATTAAATCACGTAGGAATTGTTTTTTTACGCAGCTCCGCTAACACAATCAAACTTTCCATTAGCGCGCTTGCTTCTCTTTTTTTTTCATTTGAGACACCGGTGGTCTTCAAAAATATAAAGAAACCAATGGCATTGTATGTTGCCTGCTATTCCATTAGGATTGCTTGTTAGGGGATGAAAGTAAAGTTTATTCGACACATTAAAGCGGATGAAAGTGCCGAACACATGTAACATTACACAGCAAAATTAATAGCATAAAGTAATGACAACAACAACTCAAAATGCAAGAATAAAGATTTCAAAACGGTTAACAAAACGTTTTCGAACCAGCTGCCTTGTACCCTCACTCTTGGTTTTTATCCAAACTAGGATTATCAAAAAATTGATCGCGATTAATCACGTACAGAATAAAAGTTTGTGTTTACATAATATATGTCTGTGTACTGTGCATGTCAATTTGTATTTATAAACACATACACATACTACATGTATACATATTTAAGAAAATATTAATAAATGTTTATATATAATTTTAACTATTGATAATTATAAAATAATACATCTAAATATTTCCTAAATATATATATTATAAATGCAAAATTAATATGCACAGTACACAGACATACATTATGTAAACACAAACTTTTATTCTGTACACAATTAATCGAGATGAATCGTTTGACAGCCCTAGTTTGGATAAGAGCCAAGAGTGAAGGTGCAAGGCAGCTGGTTCCAAAATGTTTTTTTATCGTGAATTATGTAAAGGAGACATGATGTTATGCCATTTTTAAGTATTTATTCTTCTAGACACAGTGTTCACGATGCACCGTGTAGTCGATGTGAATTGAGCCCATGACCTCAGGTGCCTCTTCACCTGTTGGAAAACATTTTGAAGGTCAGTCTTTATCAATTAATACAGTGAGCACAGACTTTGTCTATTTCAAATTATATTTTCTTTAAACAGTGAGCTCTTTTGTGCTTAATATCCATATAGTAAATCAGTTGCTTCTGATATGTTTATTCCATGCCGATGAAGACAATTCATCAAAACACTTTTTTTTTTATTTGCTCTGAAGATCTCGTGCTGCTTGTCAATCAGCTGGTTGTAATGGACGTGGGAGGATATTTCTCGATTTTATAGTTCAGGTCGATGCAGTGGGTCGAAATGTATGAATAAGCTTACATTCTTTATTACACAAGCTTTATTCTCTATAGAAACAAGTGATTTATGCTTTTTTTACGTTTATGCTATATGTAAAAATATATTGGGAATGTGCGTATGTGTGTCTTCAAATTACTCACCTTATCTATCTACATAGGACCCCAGAATGAAGAATATAGGATTATTCATTTTGCACTTGAGAAATCCGACACATACTATTGAAACCTTTGACAAAACTTGATTCAGAAAAGGCTTAAGAGGACACACTGTCTCTGTACAGTATTCCCACGGCACGAAACTGACGACAGATTCAGAAATCAATCAGTTTTACTGTAATTCAGGAAATACTCATAAATGAATACAATGAATTCCACACTTTAGATTTGACTCACCATTACTCACCGTATTTGACAGGACCTGGTGTTTTCTCTCTTTGTTGTGGCACTTTTCGTTTCAAAACTCCTACGGCTTACTTGAAGCAAATCATTGCTGGTCTTTCCACAACAAGTCTGACAGCACTCCTGCAGCGTTTGCAGAGATCTCTGTTTCCTCGTGTTGTTTTGTGCCTTTATTTTTAACAGATTTATTGTGGGACTGAAAAAACTATGAAAGAAACGTGATTTGCATGCTCAGAAATTAGCACGCTAAAAGTGAAAGTCTGCGAAAAACGGCGACCTTATCTGTTCACAGTGAATATATATATTTACTCCAGCGTCTCGCTCAGAAGTTGTTGACGGGCTTCTGATGAAATCGAATGGTTGCATTATATATTAAATCATTCAAAATGATCAAATGGGCATTTGTGAAAAACAACAGACCTTTAAAAGAACCAAAGGTGTGATAGGAAATGTTTGACCTTACTTTAAATTCCTCTGCTTTTGTATTTTTGTGGTTTCGGGCCCCTCCCCATTCACGCAAGTGTGGGTATTTCCAACCAATTAAAAAAGTCGGTATGGCGGAGATGAGCTTTTCTGAAACCGTGCACAGTCAATATCGGACGTAAATTTGGTTTTGATTGTTAACGTTTTATCTCACCTCAACCTGCTAAAATGCTTTGTGACAAATGTGTCACCTGCATCCCATATCCTGAATTCACAGCCCCGACTTAATCTTCAAAGCACAGACCTTATGTTTTAACTGATATAGTTCAGCGTGCCGTTGGCACCCCCAACCCTGTTGACGCTGCCGTTCCCCGAGCTGAACAAACGCCGGGGTTCTAGATGCATCGCAAGTTCCAGCCGTTGTGTTCAAGAATGAAATGCTGTGTCGGTATGGAAGTGTCCGGCGTTGGCACGCGACGGATTCGCCTCTGGCATCGCCATCCGCCCCGGCGGCTCCAGCTTTCGTGCGGTGTCAGGCGCCGATATGCCGTTGAGAAGAACGCCGTCCCTTATCGACGCCAATCCAGATGAACTCAAAGACACGCTCCCCCTGCATCTCTGGGCCCGCTTGCGCCACATTTGGGCAACGTTCGACTTGTTTTTTGAGCGGAGGCAGACCTAAAGGCATAGGGGAGACCTAGCCAAGGTTCTCACAAGGCTGCAGGCCTCTGGGTTTGCTGGACCGCGGAGGCTTAAACCCCCTGTGTCCCTCCGGAAATCCCGGCCAACTCGGAAACGCCGGCAGTCCTGGAGTGATATCTGAGAGGTGGAGGGGTATGATATGCCTTCCACAAGAGTCCGTTTGCATCGCGCTGAATTCTGAAAGGGATGAAAGAGGCGTGTTGGCTGTTGTCTTGGAGCGTTCGGACCAACTCTGCCTTTTTGTATTCGCATGCACGCTGCTAAGTTTGGGGAGAGATGAGTGCGTTTAAGTGAGGGAGTGAGTGACCGTGTGCTTCTGTGTTTCATTGTTTGTCTGTTGGTTTGTGTGGAATCACGTTGCAGTTGGACACCAGTGGCAAAAAGTGAGGTCCAAGTTTGGGAAATGTATATCTTTGCTCCTTATTCAAATATTCAGTTGTGCTGGGAGTGTAAACTGAAGCTCAGCTTTGAGATTTTTTTTTACAAAGAATTAAAAAGAAAATGACACCCTTTCGTAAAAACAAGAGTGAATTAACACTTTACAATTGTTAAAAAACTTACAATTTAAGTAACCAATAAAACTTTGAATGAGCTGAGCCACCCTGAGCCACTTTTTACTAAATATTTGGTTCGATGTTTTCTTCATTCTGTGCTGTGTTTTGATGGTTTAAATGAACCTGAGGGGTTGGCCACTACTGTGTTTTATTCACAAACACATTTTCTGCTAAAATCGAGAAACTTTTTTTAAGGCAGTGGTTCTCAATCTGGGGGCCTGGCATGGATCCAGGGGGGCCACAGTTTTTGCGGCATTTTATAAAGTATGAAACCAAAAAAAAGATGTTTCAGCATTGTATAATTGTATATGTTTTTTGTGTTATTAACATTTTTTGTTTTTTTAAGTCTTTATTTGGGGGCCCACACAGCAATGCACTCACTTTTACAATGAAAAAGTTTGGGATCCACTATTTAAGGGGTCACAAGGGGAACCAAATTCTCCTTGGAGATAAAAGTTTTGATTGTACTTTGACAACGTGATTTATGAAGGCAAACTTTATAAACTTCTCCCCTCGTCGTCTTCTCAATTATAAAATGTATATAAACTGCCACTGCAACAAAAAGCTTGTACATCCTAAACTTTCTGACATCTAAATAATGCACGTTCCTGATATCATAAGTGGACCTCTGGGAAAATAAAATTATTTTAAACGATACGCTATGACCCCTTTAATAGCTTTTGTACTGGCAAAGCGTTCAGATCAATGACAGATTGCAGTAATTCTTAATTCAGACACCAAACATTTCCTGCCTCTTTTCTGTCAGCTCTGCCCAAATGGTTTTGATTAATTCAGACAGGAAATGCTTGTGAAAGAGATTTATATCTGGATTCATCTGCAAAATAATCAAATCATTACCAGCTAATGACAGCGGCGTGACGGATGATGTAGACATTCGCCAGGTCCCAGAAACGGTGGAGCCCGTCGACGCGGAGGATGCCGGCCCCACATGTCACAGCTCGAGCGTAATTGTGTCTCTGCCGTTCTCGGATCAGCCGAGGCGCAGACAATCCTGTTGTTAATGAAGTCGTCTGAGGCAGCGGCAATTACTGACTTCTGTCACTATCACCGGGGGCAACGAGGTTTGGGAGAAGCGTTCTCTTTGGTTGAGGGATCCCCCATTGCTTTCAATGGAGTTGATGTAGAGTGCTTGTCAAAAGCAACATGGAATATCAGAGGATTAATTGGTCGGAGAGGAAAAGCGGAAAATCTCTGTCGAGAGAGCGTAATTGAAACTCATTTAATTCTCTGTGTAATCAAACCAGCGTTGTGCCCAATTTTGTCTGATATTAACCAGGTTAGCTGCACGTGGAAATTTTATTTGGGCCTGACGTGTTTTTTTAAAATGTTGTCTTCAGTTCTCAGGGATAGAAATGGGAAAGATTCACTTGGGGGACCCTGGTTGTGAATATATTTTATATCTTGAATCCATAGATGTAGAAAACACGTTATATGTGTGTATGACGTTTGCATAGCATAAGGCTGGATAAAAGATACACATTTTCATAAAATTTGAATTGCCCTGAAATGCTTTTATTTTGTGATTTATTTTTAAAAGTAAATATATGTATATATGATATGAATTTCTAAAGCCGATGAGTGCATTGAGTTCCAAGTCCTGTCCTGGTGCTGTCAAGGTCCAGTAGCTCACAGAGAAGCATTGTTCACAGATCACTTTTTTTTGTCATATCTCTAAATAAAAGGTTAGTTTTCTCTGCTTTTAGATTTAGAAACATAAGCTGCGGTTCTTGCACGAGGCCGGTTCGAATATGCGGGACGAAGAATGAGATAAGAGAAGATGTTCGGTGGCTAACCGACGGTAGACCTCCATCTTGATTTCATCCCTCGAGCAGTCGTGTGCTGTTAGAAGGCTCGCGGATTCATTTGACAGATGTGCTCGCTGCGGTTTATGTCCGTTTTATTTGTCAACTACAGTTTGCAGCTTTATTAAAAAAGAATAGGAAAGAAACATGCAGCTCTGCTTAATGTATCGCACGTGATACATTTCACACCGCTGCTTTAATCTTTGGTTTCCTTGATGTTATACATAGGAAATTTTGAGGGGAACAAAATAAAAACGACGTAAAAAACGTATTTTCTTTGATTAATGTTAATGGAATCAGGTCTTCAATGGTACAGCGATGTGTTTTGATGGACGTAATGAATCCGACGCTCGGTGTGCAAGTTCGTCACAAATCAACTCTTTTGATTCTCTGCCCCGATACAGTAATGATTGACGCACAGGTGTGCTTTGATGCTTAAAGATGTTGCCATGGTAACCTTCTGCTTTTCACCCCATGCAATTATGCAGAAGAGATGAACTTCACCTCAGCAAATTACCAACAGGTAAAACATACCGTAGTCGCCCATCGTCTCCAAAGGCGGCAAGTTTCCCTCATAAAAAACCTTTTGCCAAGAGATGTGTTCATGCTTGTCAGTCGGGCGCATTTAATGGCAGGCAATTGTTTGTCGGCTCCGAAGTTCAAAGTCTGTGGAATAAATTTACTGTAATAAAGTCACATTTATTTTGAAGCTCACATAAGGAGAAGACTCGCAGGAAAATCCCTCCCAAAACAAATTGTGGACTTGTTATGCCCCGAGTAGTGTGAAAGTTATAGATGTGCATCAGACAACATCAGTGTGGGCAAAGAGGAAAAACTCAAGGGCTGGTGAAAGTGACACTTCAACATGTGAACATTTTGCTGCAATCCATTCTGACAAGTGTCCATTGACCAATGAGAATCCAAGAGAGCATGTTGTCATTTCAAAAGAATCTGTTTAGCTACAAAGACAGTAATGTAAACATTTTGCAGGGGAACAAGAAGATATTAATAATGGAAAGTAAATGCTGATCAATGTTGTTTGGTTGTCAACATTCTTCAAAATATCTTCTTTTGTGTTCAAAAGAAGAAACAAACTCATACAGGTTTGTAACGACATGAGGATGAATAAATTGTGAAAGAATGTTTATTTTGGGGTGCACTGTCCCTTTAAGAGCACCTGGAATACAGCCTATAAGATTGCATTCACTAACATTGTTCTGTTTGTATTATGCTATTGTTTGGGGCTTGATCATAAACTGATCATAAATTCAGCTTTTTTGTTCCACAGACAAAATAACATCATACAGATGACATGGTATGAGGGTGAATAAATGCTGACTGGTGAACTGTCCCTTTAACATGTCTCTCTTAGATATTCCCACATCTTTTTTTTAACATGCACGGCTAATGACGTCCAGCCAGCCAAAACTAACAGTTCTCACGGAGGATTCTTCATACAAGCTGAGCTTATTTCACTTCAGATTTGCTGTTTAATTAAGCAGGAGTAATGGACTTGCTGAGACTAGCGTGTCCTGCTGGGACTCAGACATTGCCATCAGATTCATGTCAGTAATTTGCTAGTGAAGTGAAAGAGATGACGTTTTAAGCGTAGGGTTTTTCTTTTATACCCCCAGCCCGTTTATTTAACATACAGATGTTATCTCAGCTGTAGTGAGAGACTCATGTGCAGAGTTTGCACTTTTTAGACCATGTTGCTTTTGATAAAATCTTTATCTTTAATCTTTGATAAAGTCGTTTTGGCTGTCGATAAATTCTTTAAGATGCAATATTAGATTGTGTAATCGCTTCTTTTTAATTTGTTTGTGTTAATAAAAGCGAGATATCTTAAAAATGCCTGTTCATTTGTTTCACTTTATAAAACCCTCTTTTTTATCTCGACAGATCTTCAAATCAACATCCTGCCGCGGCCTATCTGGGCTATCAGAATCTGAAACCATACTGCTTTAATGTCTGGAAGGTGTAAAGAGCAGTCAACACTGACTTGGAAATAATTTTGCTGATCTAAAAAATGCTGGATCACTAGATTTTTCAGCTTTTGCTAAAAAAGTTTACTATAAAAAATAATGTGAAAAGTGTTCATGGTTTTCAAGGACGAGGGCATGTCACCTTGCTTGTTGGCATCTACTAAACCTGTGTCTAATAAATGACAAATCAGTTTAAAGCGAACATAACACACAGTTTCTGCCAATCTCATATTAATCTTGGGTACCTTTAGAGTAGTATTGCATACTTCGTATCTTCGAAGAGTCTTTAGTTTGATCACATTTATAAAATATTTTTTACGAAAACAGGTGAGACCTGAAAACATCGTCGCATGATCCCTGCATAACTGTTAATTCACTATACGTTTGTGTTGTGCAACTTATGCACGTACGCGCCGATTGCCAACAAAACACCGACAAATGACTTAGTTTGACTTACCGCGTGCAGTTCATGTCCGGCATCTTTTAGCGCTGGGGCCGCTCCATCTATCAGTTTCAAAAGATGTCCAAATCCAGCGTTATATCCACCAAATGTATAACATTCATCACCCAAATGCAGTGAACAAACAAACACAGCTGAACTTCGCGAACGCAGTGCTTTCTCTCTCTTGGTCCAGCTGGTTGACGTGTGCGCATGCTCCTTCTCCGGCTCTCCCTGAATGGCGCGTGGGTTTGCTCTTTCTTCGCGCTCTGGAGGGTTGACGCGTGGTCGTGCTTTTCCGGGACTATTGTCCAATAAGGGACTAAGAAAAGTTGTTACCAAACGGATTTTCATGTTTCACGAATGGTGGGGGAATGTATCAAGCACCGAAATACTAGGTAATTTGTCCAGCTCGCTTTTTGACAAGTTGACCATGTCAAGCGTGAGAAGCCAGCACGTTTAACAGTGTAAAGAAGTCAGAATGCACGAATCACTGTGACACCCCGCCTTTAAGACAAAATACAGCATAATATATAAATATATAGTTTTCTGACTTTTAAAAGTTGATAAGAGTCCAGTTTCCAGTTTTAACAGCACGGTTATATGGTTTGTTGCGATTCCATTTGAAAAAATACTAGTATACTGTAGTAATCACTGTAGTAATATTTACTACATTAAGGTTTAGTAAGCATAGCAGTATCTTGGAATCTTACTGGTTTACTAAAGTAAATACCATACTGTACTGTAGTATTCGTTCATGTGTGCTTTATTGCTTGCATTCAGCTTTGAACACCATCAACAAGCACGGTTGATATAAAATCTTCTTTTTAACCACATAACAGTATCATAAACCTGGCGACGCCAGCCTGATGTAAAACTCACTTTATACTTTTCAGAAGTTTCTGTGTGTGCCTAAAATAATGATGATAACTGCACAGTTCATACTCTAAAAACAATAAATTGTTCAACAGGAACAGACAAATAATTACATATTGTAAAATAAGACAAGCGTCTGATGTTTGGCAAATGTTTGTTTAAATATGGTCTGTAATTAAAATGTACCAAAACCAACGGCGGTCTTGCTTCTTATTCTGTTTCTGTTAGCTGTAAACATTCAGTTGAGGCGGTTGTGCCCTTAAAATCTGCAATGTTTTGTTGTCAACATCTTGGAACCGTGTTGTCTACTGGAGGGCTCTGCAACGTGCCACAGGCCTGATTTTTATTTACTTCTGTCTCTCGACAAACTCCTGTGTTATTTCAATCTCACGTTTTCATTTTACCCTCCATTAGATTCGGCTGGCAGAAAACATACGACTCTGTCAACACAATTAAGCTCACTTCCTGTGTCAGACACCCACGCCGCCACTTTCACACCTACTGTTAGTGCGCGGATCCACCCCAGCACGGCTAATACTGCACCGTTAGCGACTTCAACACGCACGTTCAGCTGTTATGGCAGTCATGGCAGACAGCATGAAATACTTGTGTTGAGATGAAATCAAAATTGACCTTATTTAATTTCTTAAAGGAAAACTCGCTGCATGTTGTTGAAAGACACCTGTGCAGGCCGCTGATGTCCCTTGCGTTGTTTAAACTACATCCAGAGTCATTAATAGCAGAATATTGCTTAAGGTTAATTATTTTTACCAAAACTTAGAAAATGATCCGAGAGCTGTACTTTCTTACTGTACTGGTAATCTTTGGTGCTTTTATTAAGTGTCAAGGTGAGTCATAATTACTCTCATTCTATCTAATCCGAGGTTTAGCTCCTTTGTGTGCCGAAGAAGAAAGTGGAATGACAAGAAGAGAAGTAAATGATAACCGGATGTTTATTTTTCACTGTAATCTGCCTTCCCGCTCTTATTTTGCATTATTTATCTGTGACACTGTTTCAGTAAATGTCTTTGGAATCTTTTATCAAAACCTGGCCGACATTAAAAGCATTGATTCAAAGCAGAAACTTAAACAACTTAAACTCTTATGAGAGATTGATTTATCCATTCAATGAAGTGTGATGTAATCAAATAAAAATGGTGGAACAAAACTAAAACTATTGACATGCAGTCGTTGATTAAAATACTTGACTAAAAACATCATTAAGAACCAAATATTTTTAATTGCACAGTAATACACACGTATACTAATATAGTTTGAGAATTACAATGCTTTATTAACGGGGTGGCTGCAATTTTGAGTGTGAGGACAAAAACCTGCTTTAAATCTCTAACTCTACATAAACTGACTATATAGAGACTATGAGAGTCCACTTTTTGCGTAAACACCCTTGTGCAAGACGCCTTGATGTTTCGAGTCAGATCCGTGGGCGTGGCTTGTTGGTTTGACTAAATCATTGGTGTTTCAAGTCTTACGAAACCTTTACCCTAAACCCACACCATCTTAACTACGTATGAGTGTTAAAATTGCCAAAGAACGCAGTTGCGTGATGACGTCAGACTCTACAATTCCCATAATCCTGTACGTGCTCAACGGCAGGAAGTGAGGCTATATCTTACCATTAAACTAGCTAACGCCTACACCTACCCAAACCTTTAAAATAACCTTACAATAATAAAAAAATGTGATCAACTGTTGTTCAGCTTGACAAAATTATGCGGTAGGCTATTGAAGTGCGCATGCCCAGTGGAGGTAGCCGTTTCCCTTTACCGGCGACGCCTGGGCTGCGTTTTTTTAAACCGAAACGGTGCGATTGAACATCCTGTTGTGATGAAGCAAGAGATGAACTACGGCAGCTGAGAAGGCCATTATTTGTGTTCTTTTGAATCATTTTCGGAGCCTGATGAAATCGGTATAAATACGTGTTGAGTACTGCAAAATACATATCTTGCGTATACCGAGCTGCAACGGACCCATTGTGCGAGCTTCTTTAATACCGCGTGGGTTTTATTAATTATTTTAAGAGAAAACGTATCTCAAACCCTGTTGCACGCCGTTGCTAACAGTTTCCAGGAAACGTGTCGTTCGTTTTGGGCTTGAACACGCCCCTGATTGAACGTGAATGATTCAAAATGGCGTCTGGACGAGCGGTCATATTTACATTTAGACATTTAGCAGACGCTTGTCAATAAGTGATATGTCATACAGGAGCAATAATACAATAGGTGCTAATACAAAGTTACTAGTTTCAACAAAAGCTAGACCACTACCTGTTGAGAGAAAGAGAGCGGGTTAGGTTTTTTTCATATAAGGTAAATTCAGTTAAAGTTTTTAGAACTTACGACGCCATTGTTATAATAAATAAACCCCATGTAAGCAAATCTTTGCCTAGCTAACACAAAGTGCACTTATTTTTGTTTCAGGTCATATGGTTTTCCGGAATTTTGTCAGAAGCAAAGTAGCCTATATCCCTTATTGACATCCATGAACGGCTACCGTGGAAGAATCCCAGGCAGGAACTATACAGATATGTATCCAGATCATAGATTTATAGGCTATGTATGTATAGTTTGTTTTTAAATGTGTTGGATTATTTGAATGCTGAAACCGAATGAAAGATCATCACTGGCCAGGTTCCTCTCCACCACTGGAGCACCACTGAGCCCTCTTGTGGTCACTCGGGAAAGTAGCACATCAAAGTCTGGTCCCCTGTCCTTCATCCCCAGTACTCTCTGTGATTGAAATCCACGTCTGTTCCACAGTCAAATATTTTTTTTGAAAATATTTTCATATCTATCTGTCAGACTTAAGGACTCTACCCTATTCGCTCTCAATCTCTCCCACACGAGACTACTCCCCTGAAACTGCTGCGTGACTATGATTCATACAGAGACATTGAAAATTATGAATGCCACTGATAAATGAAACCAGCTTGGCTTTTGTGGAGTCCCGAAGCCACTATTTAGGCGAGTTTTCTGAGAAACACTCACAATGTAATGGTGACAAGAAACGGCTCTAACGATAAGCAGCAGCCCTGGGGGCTTATTGGATTAATATTTGACTAAGATGGCAAAAAGATATTCAGAAATTGTCGATTTCAAATGCGAGAACTTGTTGATTTTTATTATTTATTATATTTGAGTGGCATGTTTTAAGTATCATACATCAATACATTGTGAACGATTTCCCATAAATGGTGGCCTAGTTAACAAGTCCGAGGTGTTAATGTATTTGGAAATGTACAGAAAGTTTGTTTCCATGATGTAAAGTAAACAACGTAGCACAATTTCCGTTCCTGTGAAAATAACACCGCAACATGCATCAATGCGCAAACATGCGGACGCATCATTTACCTTGCGCTATTGCAACAGGTGATGCATGGCCAGCTTCTCTCTCAAAGGTCAGATTGCTGCAGTACATTCATTTACCTTTTCCTCATGATGCAATTTCTATACATAACAGTACGGGGTTACTTTACATGAATGAATAAGCATGCCGACATTACCATTCAAATGCATTTGGTTAAATGAATGTGTCTTGACTGAGTGAGAATATTTAAACTTCAAATTTAGATGAGTTTAAAACACTGGCCTAATATTTCTAAATTTAAAATGAAATGCGTTGAATGTAAAAATAAAAAACGCAATAATATGAAAATATTAATAGACGACCCTTATTTTCCTCTCTTCGCAGTTTAAATTCGTATGCTGGGAATGTTTTCTTGGTTGCGTCTTTATTGTCGGATAAATGTCCAAAACAGATTATATAGAGATTATTTAACTTGTGAAGTAACGGTAAACCTTTCTAACAATGTGAGTCACTACAGTATGTTAGTGCGTCTGGCACGGATGAGTCATATTTGAAAGAATTCAACCTCATTTTATGTACAATAACCTGTGCGTAAAAACGTGCATTTTAATTTAGGCTACAGTTTCATCTCACTGTCCTTTTCCCCGCATTAAGAGAAAAAGAAAATCAATGTGACCGCTGTTTTTTTGTGACAAGTTAACAGGTGATGAAGAGTTAAGACTGGCATTAAATCAATGTCTTGCACTGGTGGTGGAGGACTCAAAGACAGCTAAAGTGAATATATAAGGTATTTAAAACACGTTCGATTGGTGCTGTTAATTTACAGCATTTTTTAAAATGTCGTTTGTTTTTGGCTAAATTTGAATAATTTAAAACAACAAAATTAAAGATAAATGTAATAAATCAACACTCCGAAAAGATAGATTTTTTTTAAGAACAACATAAATCGTCAAAAAATAAATAAATCAAGAAGCAAAGTATTGAATAATTGGTATATATTTACGATGAAAAAAAAGAATATAAAAATATAATAAATCTGAATATCTTGAATGGACAAAGGCGCGCGTATAGCATCCACATCAAACGCGCATCATGACAAACCTTTAAGGAGGTTTCATCTTTACAAAAAAAAAGAGTATTTCTCTCTCTGAAACATATTTAACTATAATTTCAAACTCATTAGCCTAATCAATGTGCACGAGCTTACATGAAAAAAAAACTCGCGTTGATTTATAAATGAGCAGGTAAATGTGCATTAAAATAAGAAATCTTGTATTTAGATGAGCTTTGGTGTCAGAGCTGCAAATGTGTGTGAAAACACATACGATGGCTTATATGAAATAAAACAACTAGAAGTGTAAACGCACTCGTGGCTGTGGATGGCAGAGTTTTAAATAATTTCGTGCAGTCCTTATTTCTGACATTTTTAACATGTGATGTGTAAATATGGGAATGGTTGAGTGCGAGAGTGGATAAGTCCCCGGAGAGCCGCGCACGGAGACGTGCCTCTCCAAAAAAAAAAAAATCAAAGTGGGGCATGAAGACGCGCTGCGCCACAGCTGGCAGAATGTCTTATGGAAACGGGGAGGGGCGGTTCGTTTACCTGACACCCCTTCACACAGCTCAAACCCTCCTCCTCCATCTCCTCCTCCTATAGCGCCTCTATCCAGCACCGCAGCCCACGTTGCGTACACTCCGTGTGCTCCCAACTTCAGCGTTTACGCACAGTGACAGTTGCATCTCCATCAGCGCTCGGTGCCGTGGACGCTCTCCGGCTTTGGATCTCTCAAGGTGGTCACGAAGTTGAACGAGCATTCTGAACTTTTTGATGGAAAACGAGAGGTTCCGTGGAGACTGCTAACTTCTCTAAGGTATTGTTGTGTTGGCTTGCTTTATTTCTCTGATGTCTTTGAACGTGTCACATTCGAGTGCAAGAACATCTGCTCCGAGCGCAAAGCTGCTGTATTTTTAACGCACAGTCAGATGTGTTTGCCGCTTTCTCTTATCATTTGATTGCGTAATAAAGAATTGATAAAGCGAGTAAAAAATCCTTGCACGCATACTATGAGATGCCATGATATTTTTTATACCGAAATATTTCAAGCGTATACTCTGTATAAATATATTGTTCAGTGTTTAAATGTAGATTTTAAAATGTTTGCAAAAGTACATTTTGATTCTGTCTTAACACGTGCTAAAGAAAAAGTCATAGTGTACCGGCGTTTCTCTCTCAGAGCATGTGTTGTGTAGAACTGTGCATGTCCAGATTATGACAGCAGATGAAACAGTCTGGTGGTCAGGACTCTGTATAACCCATGAGAACTACAAGTTGTGAAATGTTTTTAAGAAATGCATTTATGTGCAAAGAAAAAAATACAAGCAAAGTGAGTTTAAAAGCAATAATATTGCAGGAAAATTAGTGCAGAAAACTAAATTAGTGAACAATGCAATGTTAATGATATCATAAACACGAATAATGTCAAATGTCAAACATCAAATGCATGTTAGTTGACATGTCTAACAATTGCATGTTATTCCGAGTGTCTAAAAATTCATTGTGGGGTCTTTATTTTAATGCATTCTTCTTGCAAGCTAATTGTGAATACGTTTAGAGTTCATCAGAATCTGTTTAACAGACAGACAATATTTTTTCAGAAAGCATTAAGGATTCAGAGAGATCATTGTTTTTTCCATACTAAAAATAATTGCTCGGTGCAGAGATGAATTTTGATTATTTTTCCATAATTTAGACATTTTTAACAAACAGAACGGATGCATTTGCATGTGTGTTTGAATGTGGAGCTAATGAAATTATTTTATTTGGCAATCATATGGGGTGTGATGGAATAAATTACAATAGAATGTGTTTCATTCGGTGTTGCATTGAAATGTAGGTACGGTACTGTTATGGTTGACTGTGATTTTGCTACAATTATGGTACGTTTGTAAAGAACGGCAAGCTAAGAAGAGTTTTAGCAAGAGCATGATTTCAGGAAGATCTAAGCCCTGTTCATACGTGCATCACCCCTCACTGTTACTCGTGGTTAAAGTGCGGCCCACAAGTTATGTGTCAAAACGTGACCATTGCAGTGCAACTAATAATGTGAGGTATGAGACGCGTAAAATGCAACTAGACGTGGTTGCAATTAATGCATTGCAATGAAATGAATACATTTTAATTATGGAAAGGTACGTGCCTGAAATATTTGTCTTGTAACTGACACACTTTTCATTTGCATTGCACTGCAAAGCGATCTCTTATTAACAGGTCAGTGCGGTAGAAATTGAGGTTATTCTTCTTGAGATTACTTCCAACCCATCTAGTTATCTAGGGTAGAATTAGCGCGGTTGTTCTGGTCAGTGTTTCTCAGAATAGATCTTGTGAGTTTTCCTGCCAGTGTCAGCTTTGCTTCTTGTAAGTGCTGTTCAACATGAAAGCTGTTGCTATTATCAAGGTTTCTCTTTTTTTTCCCGTGCTGTCACTTTGAAACGTACAGTCTGCTAATGTGAAACCGCGTGGGCCCCCTTGATCTCGAACTGAAAGTTGTTAACCATTTTTATTGGCATGATTTAACCTCATTTCCACGGCTGGTTGTTGTCGAAACGCTCTTTCTGACACGGCAACTGAGCAGTCTGATTCATCAGTTGTGAAGATATCTGTGCCCCAAATCTTTGGCATTGTTTTCTATCACACGGGCCACGCGAAGCTGCTATGAAAAACCGTGTGTTAATGCTAGTTAGGGCCCTAAACTGAACGTGTTGCACATCCTGCGAATAACTACAGGAAGTCAGTCTCGTATGGTTCGGAGCAGACACAAGGTGATATTCTTCAGCCCCTCACGCCATACATTCCTGCCTAATTGACCTCCAATTTGTCAGAGCACTTGTGACGGACACCAAAAATTCAGAAGCCAGAGAGTCTCTCCGAGTAGAGGCGGCATCATTGTCAGGGGGAGAACGCTCGTCGTTTGGCCCCCCTGACCCTTGGAGACCAATTATCCGGCACGGTGCATCAGTTATTTTCAGCGCTGGGGAAAATGCACCTGAGAGCATAATCAAGGCAACTTGTCCTTGATGAATTATTTCCACTCCGTCTTGCATGATTTGTCATGTTATAAGTGAAAGCAATCAAAGTACACACCCATTGGTGTTTCCATCGCTTTAAAAGAACAGAACCGCAACGACTTTGGAAATCTTAAATTCCTCGCCCCCCAGCGGGATGTGAGATCGCGAGCGTCTCGGTCGGTCCGGGTGCCTCAGACTTGTAGTGCAGTCAAAAGTGATATCTAGGGTAAAACCATTAATCGTCTTTAGCACGGCGGTATAATGAACAGCAGGGTAAAATAACAGCTCAGCAAGGAGAAGAATTATACTTGTGGTTTGAGCGAGGTAAATACCTGTTTAGCTGCCAGCGTATGCATTTATTAGACTGTCGCCAGCAAATAAGAGGTCTGTCTCGTTTTTTAATATGCGGCTGCTTAGAGATTCCACCCTGTTGGGAAAGAACTGTTATGATTTCTAATAGTTAGGAAAGGTAACAATGATTCAGAGACTTTTGATGACAAGCTCGAACCAGTTTGGGGAAAAAAGAGAGAAAGAAAAACGAAGGACTGTATGTGCATACTTGGGCTGTGAGTCAAGCGTGTAGAACAGGCAGACGACTACATGCGTGCCGAAGTCGAGACTTCAGAATAATTTAGCCTTATTTCCAAACTTTTTTGAAGGCGATTTGCATATATCAGCACGTCTTAATTTGATCGTCGTGTGAAAATCCGCATCTTTAATTCCTAAAGCGCGAACTCTCTTTATTCGCCTCCTTTTATCTGGTTTTAAGAATCGTGGCCGGATCCTTTTTGGAAAACAAAGTGTCAGAAGTGCGTCATGTCGATTTGGTCACGGCTCGGCTAAATGACATTCGTGTAAAATCGCGACGGCAATATTATCGTTCTCGGCAGCACCATTACTAATAGAATTTGAAATCGGCACTCGGAGCTACCTTAAACCTTTTCACATTTGGTCCAACCTAAATTTAGACACCCCACATGTTTTGATCTGCTGTTATTGTCTTGTATTTCTATGCTTGTCGTTATCCGATCTGTGTAGGTTTTCTCAAGTCCTTTGTTCTGGTAAGGCGGCACAAAGAAAGCCGTATGTATCAGAGGAATGCACATACTGCAAAAGATCAGGGTTTTAATACCCACCCACATACTCCGAAGAAACAATTAAAAAAGATACTCTTTTACTGCGGATACACACACACACACACTTATAGAGATTAACTCGCAGTCGATGCTACACACATCTTTTCCTTTGCGGTGTCGAACACCCAAAAGAAGCAAAGGCCTTTCGTTTGTTGCTTTTGATTTGGTTTGATTTGCTTAAAACAACAAATCGAAAGAGGAATATTTCGGCATATCGTCACGATGTCTTTACGGGGGTTGATGTTTCAGGTCATGTTTACATTTATATTTATGTACATTTGCATATTGGTTTGCAGAGAGAGTATTCTTTGTCTGGGAATTGAACTCGTGACCTTATCATTGCTAGCACCGAGCATTTCCATAATTTTTACATGCTAACTTGCTTCCATACTTTTTTTACATGTCCACCACATCCTGGTGTCTCCGGTTGATCTTACATACGAAACGCATACTCGCTTATCAGCAGGCCCACACGGACTTCGCAGATTTCCTGCGTGGTTTTTGTTGATAATATAGATGTTGATTTTAACGTAAATTGTTGGTCACGGCAAGATTCAGATCAACCAAAATGGCAAATGCACGGAACCTGAATAATGGCCGTCGCGGTTCAACCGAAAGTTCTGCAGTCGCAGATTCCGCGTGGGCCCGTCTGTTTGAAACCTCAACAAAGCTTGGTCAAACATCCACACTGTTTTCTCGCTCTCTGTCGCTTGAACTCTATTAATTGTTGATGCATTGCAATCCACGAGGCAGAAATTAGAGAGGTAATTATTTGATCACGTGACCCCGGCCTCCTCCAGTGACACAAAAGTAATTTCCCCGGCCTTGAAACTGATCTCACTTGATCGTTAGATGACGGATTTGTTTTATAATTCGATAAAAGCCAGAAATAAACAAGTGATGAGCCGATAAGGAGCCTCTCTCGTGCTCTGAGAGGAAATAATTGTTTTTTAATAATTAATAGACGTCCCTTTGGGAGTCTGAATGGAGCAGGATCTGTTTTGTGCGTCTTTCAGTCATCGGTGGCCGGACTTTAGAATTATTCTCGCTGAAAATAGCACAAACACGCACGCACTGATTTGAAAGTCTCACACACACATAATCTGACTGCCGTTCAGAGGCATAGAGAAGCCACAGGGGAACTTCACACTGTACACTACAGACGACATGGTGCGCACTTGAGAGAAATGACTAGGCTGCGTGAGTCTGCTGTATTTTCGACATGGTCCTTGTGGTTTCACGATAGATAATGTTGGTTTGGAGGAAACGTTGAAGACTTTGACCCCCGGTGCCCTTTTGGGCATCCCCTTAGCTTTTATTCGGCACACAACCTGAGTTATAAATAATCAACTAAAATACAGTTCCGGTGTTCTGAAATGTGTTACCAAGCAATATTTAGACACTGTAATGAGATCCACGTTTTCATATTTCCAGGAAATCTTTGTTTTGAACGCAGCCATCTTCACGTTTTAATAGGTTTGTGTACTGCCCATTTGCCTCCGCATTGATTCGCTCTTTCTCATCAGTATGTGGTGGGCACTGATGATTTTACCCCATGCTGTTTGTGTTATCAAACTGCCGAGATGCTCTTGGCTCTGATTTATAACACTACCTCAAATAATCTTGTTAATGCACATTTAACATTGCGGAAGTGGAAAGCACATAGGCTAAACAACACCTACGCGTGCAGGCGTTCAGAATAGGGCTGTTGAAATGTGCGGAGTGATAAAATGCCTCCAGTGCTGCTAAAATGAGGAAGATTTTACTTACTGTCTCACTGTCTGGCTTTCTAAGTTTGGACGTATGCTCACCGGTAGTGTGCTATTCCAGGGCAAATAGGTGATAATAAAATGGAAACATTACGAGACATTGTAAAACAAACATTGTAGGGATTGAATAAATCCTCTTTGTTCACCTTTGATGTAAATAGAAAAAAATTAAGATTAGAAATGGCTCTGTTTTTTTAATAAAATGATTTAAATATGATCAGATCAAGCTGTTGTTAAAAAGTGATTTAGATATCTGTCATCTCTAATATATTTTTTTTTTATAAAATAAAACAGGTACTTGTATAAATTCTGATGCATTATCAAATATTTTTCTAGGTAACCTAAAATGTGTCTTTTTTTCTTAATAAATTAATCAATTTTACGTTCAATTTGAATGACACTGTTCAGGAAGGTTCTGTAACGTTCCTTAATATAACAGCTTGAAGTATTTGCATTTATTTATCCTGTTGCATTCGCATGCGTTTGTGCATTTCGTTCATTTATAATTGTCTTGTTTTATATTTTTATGCAGTAGCATAGAGGTGTTCATCATATATTCCCTTGAGCGTGCTGAAAGTATTGGCTTTTTAAACTCTGGTGTTTACCCTTCTTTAAATAGGCGCGAGCTGAATGATAACCACAGTTGATCAAATCATTTCTGCTCTGTGAATCTGCATGCCCTTCTGGAAGTTAGACTGGGTGTTGTTGGGCGGCGCGTGTGTGTGTGCCAGGGCTCTTGGCAGTGACTGCACCTGTTGGCAGCAGGCAGGACCCTCCTGGCAGGGCCAGCAAAAATTGTGTGATGCTCTTGTACAAGTGCAAAGGAGATTGCTGCCACAGCACGGCAACATGGCGGCCATGCTCCGCTTACCGTAGTCGGCCAGCGTTTCCATTCCGAGGCGAAGAGAAAAGAGGGAACGGTGTAGCTGCACAATGCGTTTGCGATGTGTTTGATGTCGAAACCAACAGTTTTGCTTTAGTGAGCCGCGTGTTCGTATAGCTCTGCAGTTAGAGTGGGGAGCAAACAATGGCGACGTGGGTTTATATCCACAAATTGTCAACCTTAAAGGTGCTTTAAGTCACTTAGGATCAAAGCATCTGCCATCAACATATTCAGAGTGCAGTCATTTCATTAGATTTTTATAGACGAGATAACACAAATTCCTTTTTTAAGTCAAACATTATTGAATGATGAACTTGACATCAGGTTGTAAACTGAAATGTAGTTTTTGAGAATTTTGTTGAGATAACTCCTGGACGAATTTCCAACAGAGTAGCCCCAGTGTTAAATGTCAATATAAAGCTGCCCGTATTAGTTTTGACCTAAGAACTACATTGTAGCTGTTACGCCACCCACTGTGTTGTGCAAGGGCTAACATCTCAAAACAGCAGAAGCAACCTTTGTGCAAATACACATCAGCGCCGGAAGCGTGTGTGACGCCTGCGTGATATACAGTATGAGTTGATATGTAGCATTGACTGGGTTATTTAAAAAAAAAAACTTAAACATAACTTGAGTTTTTAATTTGAGAACTATTTACAGTATGCTATGTAGTCAGCAGCCCCTTAATGGACACGTCCCTTTTTGTCATCGCCCCCCACTTACATTTCCTGTTTTTCAAAACAGTGATACTTGTTTTGTCGTTCAGCACCTCTGCTGACTTCATATAGCTTTATCACCCTCAATTTCGTGTCTATACATGTTACACACCCTGCTATTAAAAACATAAACCTTTACTGGCTCCACTGTTATTAATTATTGGGCCTATTAGTCATTATAATTGTTGATTCTGGCATGGACATGTGCTTGGTTACCATTTAACCAGACCCAAGTTCACTGAATCAGCGATACATGCAAGGTTTAATCTCATACGATGGGAGAAGCAAAAAGCAATATTTACTGCATGTAATTTTAAACACGTGATTGAATGGACCACTGGATGTAAAAAAAATCCTAAAATATAGCCTGCGTTTAAACCATTTAGGTTGGGATGTGACCACCATGGTTGATTGACCTTTGACCCTTACTCATAATTCTATATGACTGTCATCTTTATTGTGATGCAGCAAGTACCTCTGAATCATCTCCCAGTGCAGTAGATAGATGTGTTGCTCTCCATGAAGAAATAATTCAGATGTATTTTTTAAAATGAAAAATAACTTTTTCTAAATGTATTTTATGAAACGGTAAATATCACTGCAGCAACCTTACTATGTTGGATACACCAACAACAACAGTCATTTCGATGTGTTAGATCAAATAGCAACTGCACATTTTTTACCAAAGTATACTGTTAATATGCTTAATGTAAACCTTGTTTTAAAGGTTGCTATATGAAAACCGTTTATTATAATTCTCAAGTGTCGCATTTACTGAAATGAGATCTGTGCGCTTGCAGTGCATTAGATGTTTGCTATCACCTGCGAGTGTGTGTGTGTGTGTGTGTGTGTGTGTGTGTGTGTGTGCACCAGCATCACTGACAGATGGCGCGTCCTTTTGCAATAAGAATTATTATACGACTCTTAGAGGCTTTTCGCAACTTTTAAAAACACTAACGTGTTAATAAACTGTTACGGTATGATCAGACTTATGGATACGATCCATATAATCGGAAATATAAGCGCGCGGTAATTTGATCTCGATTTTCATAATAAACTCATCATTAACATCTACGCGCGTTTCTTTTGGATCGAAATCCACAGTGTGCATCCTTTATCCTTTATCTACTATGTAATGCAGACGCAGAATTGCATTGTATTGTGCGAACGCTTATTGCTGTTTTTGCTTCTGTGCAACTGAACGCATCAGCTCCAATATGCCAAAAACACACCCGTTTTTATTCCATCAACAATTCTGCGCGTTGTTCTCAATGCGTGTATACATACATGCGTGTGCTATTATTCTTCAATAATAAATGCAGAACCGCCTCACTCTAATCAAGCTTATTAAAAATTCCTGCGCGCTTAGGCTGAAATCCACCACCACCATCATCATCATCTCCGTCCCCCGTGTGTTTTCGCCGGCACTTTTACTTTATTTTCGCGTCTGTCCTCCTTCAGGACATCGGCCGACGCGGGAGGACTCGAGATCCGCCTTAAATCGCGTCGTTTAGGAGGTTTATTCGCCTGTAGAGATGAGGAACGCGGCAGGCAGCTCGGCGAGGGGAGGGATGAGTCAATGCAACTAATAATTTAATGGGGACAGAGCGAGAGAAGGAGAGATAGAGAGCGAGAGAGACTCACACACACATACCGAGCGAGAAAGAGAGAGAGAACAGAAGGGAAAGAGAAAGAAACGGACCGAACGCGAATGTTGCGAATGTTACAAATGTAACGAGCGGAAGATACAATGTAGCGCTGTGCGGAATGTTCGGAACGCTTTGATGTTACATTCGACGCGCGAAAGTGTAACGCGGACTTTTAAAGCTGCTTTCGGGGATCCGCATATCGAGCATCGGCTTGAGATGAGACTGCAGGTCGCCGTGGCTTCGTGCTGCTGTTCGGACAGATGAGAGGAGTTCGTACGCGTCGTGTTTCCCCGTATGCTTGTGTTGTTAAAGCGGAATGGGATGCGTAGGGAATGCTGGCGGTTACTTTTGTTTTAAAGGATTATTTTGCGCGCAGAACGGACGGTCGTCCCGGTGGATGTTCCCCGCGGTCGCTTGTAAACTCGATTGAACTCATAGACTTGTCGGAGAGCGTTACAGGAAAGGTTCATTTCGTGCATCTGCGTTTTGCTTTGCATTTCTTTAGATTTTAAAGTAGTCAAAATAGACTTTGCGGTACAAATATGCAGTTGTAAATCTGCTCAAATGAATGAATGAAATCTGTGATATTAGGGTATTGGCGTGGGAAACTCGAAGTTTTGTGTTTAAGGTCAGAATAGTTTTTATTTCGGTGATTTTGAGGATTTTGGAGTGCGTTGTCGTAAGATTTCCATTAGAGTAAATCGACGTGAAGTTTTTACTCCTCCTGCCAAAACTTGAAGGCGCTGTTCATCCAGAACTCCTTATATGCTCGTCTCAAAGTGGTGAGTTATTGCTGATTTAACTTTGCTTTATTATTTCTACTGTGGCATTTTTTTGCACATTTTTTCCTGATTGAATGACTTTAAATCCTTGCTTATCAGTCTAGAAATGAAAACAAGAATATCTATTCAGTAGGAAAAAATATATACCTGCACAATAGGATTATTTCTTGCCATATAGTATATAGACAAAAATGTTCTTCACATTTTTTTTTCTATTTCGTGCTTTAAAAGTAAATCCACAGATCAGTGTAGAAAGTTCACTGGAATCAGATCTTTGTCTGTGCAAATTTAGGCTCACTACACCTGTTTTATGGGTCCATATATGAAGTCAGGCAGGTTCAACTTTTGTTCCACGCTGTGGAATTTATTGCTGCATGTCTGATGTCTTGTTTGGCCTGTTTGATGAAATCTGACCCCGTCTGTCATGCTGTCTGCTGCAGCGTTCTCTTATCTCTGTAAATGCGACGTTGAGACGAGGTGCACTTCCCTTTTCTTGTAATCCTGGATTGTACAAACTCTCTATTGTTGTCATTGTAGCGAAAGCTTTAAAAAGGTGCCAGTGAATACAAACAGCTGTCAGTAACATGTAACCAAAGACATCAAACATTTTCACTTGCGGAACATGATCCACTTCCATGAGGAATTTATGGTCTTTTAAACGGTTTTAATAGCAGAAAAATATTTGACGGCCGCCTGTCTTGTTTCTCTGTGGACGGGTGGATGTTGTACGTTGCGGTGATCACTAAAGTGCACTCTTCTGCACATTAATGCCACTGCACAAAAACTAGCTTGTTTGCTCTGCACAAGGGATTCTGAAGCGGGTTCGACATACATAATACATGCTCTGAAGAATGGCAACATGATCGTTGCATGAAAGATTGAAATGTCAAATCAGGCTTAATGTTAAGACAGTTACAGTTATTATTTATTCGGGTTACTTAATATATATTTATAATTTTGTTTTTAGTACAGAAACTTTTCTCTGCCAATAGTGATGGCTTAAAGACTTTTATTTTGTATCCTGATTTTCATATATTCATATATATTTCACACATACACGCCCTAACCTAAAGCTCTTGTTGGATTTTCTCTTCAGGTGACCGTGAGTAGTGGTGCTGAGAACCATGGAGCATCTCAGCGAAACTTGCCTGGGGAAGGAGAACTGCGAGATGGTCAGCAGCATGAATGACACCAAGGCCCCTCCCGCTAAGATGGCCCGTTTGGAACAGAACGGAAGCCCGCTAGGCCGGTCCCGTCTGGGTAGCACTGGCGGTAAACTCTCCGGACTGCCCTTTAAACCCTCCGGGCATCACCTGAAGACCTGCCACAAGAGAGGTGAGTTTGCTTTTTTTGAGCCAGGCGCGGTGCGATAAGATTCAGCGACAAACACTTTGTGTGTCCGCACAAAAAATCAGTTACAAACAATCGGAATGTATTTGATGTTTAACACGCGTGTAAAGTGGAATCTTGGACCAATGGAATTTCACAGTGGGTGGGGCTATCCGGCACAACCTTGAAGCCAGGTGTCTAATCGATCATGAGTGGTACTGGGCTGTGTATAGATATTTATCACATTTCTTGTTTAACACATAATACTGTCCATTTAGCATTTAGTGTGTTCACACACACTGTTGTATTGTCTCACGCTTTAATGCATCAAGTAAAATGTTTTAATTGAAAGGTAAATTTGTAACGCTGATGATTTCTATTAGTTTTGGATTTGATGTAATATATTTTTTATGCAGCAAATATCTTCAGTTTATGTTTAAAGGAAGAACGCTTTCTCTATAACAGCCAGTGTCAGCTACGAATGGGCCTGCAATGTGTTCTATAGCTCTCCGGGCAACAACTATTATTATTTATGGTAAACACGGAACTTTGCTGAGTACTTACTGAACTTTGTAGGCTCGAGTATTCATTGTTTCAGCTGAATAATATTTACCATGAGCTCCGTGGAAACAAAGCGCGTATTGATCCCGAAATGAACCGACACAGCAGTCTTTATTGTTAGATCTTTATCTATTAAAAATGGAAAAGCTTCGGTTCAGCACATTCCTTGGCATCTGCTCATGATTTACCCTATTTATCGATTGTTTTCCAGAAAACGGTCGAATTCTTAAGCAGCCGCGACCGTGAGGATCAGAAATATGATCTATTCCGATAGGCCGGACGGAGGCCGTTGATATAACCCCGTAAACCTAGTTCCCGGGTCAGAAAGATCAAGAAATTCTCAAAATTTCATCACTGGAGTGTTGCAGCTGGCTGGTATTATGTGATATTTGCACAGTAAACCCGAACACATGACGGCTTTGGACGGAGATTCTCGCTTTCTCCCCGATAGCAGCGAGCTGTTTGCACAGACTCGTAGAACCTCAAGGCTATAAGGTACACGGGGAGACGTAGCGTGGCATCGTGGGAATGCTTCTGGGATGTGCCTGAAGAAGTGTCCTAATGTGATTTGAGCACCTCAACAATAAAATAAACCGCTAAACCCTGAAGTGCTGTAACCTTTTACCATGATAACATGTTTAAAAACGAAGCTGTTTCATTGACACCGTCTTCTCATCTTCTCCTCTGTTCTGATCTTATTATATACGTTACAGCGCTGCTTTATTGTAAGGACATTATAGCGTTAAATTAACAGATTACAGTTATTTGATAATGAGATATGCCTGCTACTGTAAGTATTGCTCATAATAGGTGGATTGTTGGTTTGTGTCTGAAGCCTGCTATTAGCTTTATGTGCTTGGACTTAAAATTTCGATAGACTTAAATAAAAAGACGTGACTTGAGCCATGTCTAAGAATTAGAATATCATAGAGACTTGGGGGGAATACCCTAGCAACTGCATAGCAACGATGAGAGCATCCTAGTGGCATAATGCTTCTTCTGTAAATAAACTAGTGCACTTTATCGGCTGTACATTGAAACATACAGCAATAATACTGTGGTTCACATCTGATGTTTTCTTGTGCTGTGTCTCTCTCTATAAGGGGTGACGTGTAACATACTCACTGTTTTTTTCTCTAGGTAACATGCTGCCAGTGTTTTGTGTGGTGGAGCACTACGAGAGCCCAATTGAGTTTGACAGCAAAGAGGAACATGCCGAGTTCGTGCTGGTCAGGAAGGACATGCTCTTCAACCAGCTCATCGAGATGGCGCTGCTCTCGCTGGGTTACTCACACAGTTCCGCCGCACAGGCCAAAGGTATTTCTTTTACCATAAAAAAAATGTTTCTCCGGAAATTTATCCAATTCATTTTCTTTAAAGCAATGCTGTTACAGTCATCAAAACGTCTCCAAATCATTTGCTTTGAATGACGGTCTCATAATTTACAATCCATAGTTTTGTGCAGTGAAAATGTCTAGATGTTTTCCAAGGGTCTGTGTTGTTGCATATTGTGCTCTTTGTTGTTTTTAAAGGGAAAATTCACCCATAAACGAAAATTTTGTCATCATTTGCTCACCTTTGAGTTGTGTATACATTTCTTTGTTCTGACACAGAGAAAGATATTTGGAATAATAAAGCTTATATTAGCTTTCCTGTAGCTCTGTGGTTAGATCATGGTGCTAGCAACGCCAATGTCATGGGTTTGATCCCAGGGCATTGCACATACTCGGATACAAATGTACAGTATAATGCAATGTAAGTCACTTTGGATAAATGCAGATGTCAACAACCATTGAATACCATAGCAGGAAAAAAACAACGGTAGTCAAAAGTGCCGCAGAACTGTTTGCTGTTCTACATTCTTCAAATGGTCTACTTTTGTGTTCAATAGAAAATAAATGCTAAAGTAATTTTTCATACTATGGGAATCAATGGGTGTTGAGATCTGTTTGGTTATAAGCATTATTACAAATGTCTTTCTCTGTGTTCATCAGATTTGGAACAACTCGAAGGTGAGTAAATGATGACAGAATTTTATTTTTTGGGTGAACTGTCCCTTTAAGTGCTAAAGGTTTTATGACGCCTCGTCAAGTTAAGGACCGCTTTAAAAACATGACCCAAGATGGTTACGTTGTATTTATATAAATTTTATCGTTAAATTGTGCTTACGTATAGTCAAGAGTGTCTGTACGACGGGCACATATTTACTTAAAATGTAATTTTTTATACATCCCGATATTCACATAGACATTTTGTCGCCTTGGAATTTTAAGGTTACCTGCATTCTGGGCAGTTATGAGATAACAAGCTTAAAAGTTTTTGCATTCCATTCGACTTAATAAGAATTGTGAATAACTCTATTTTGTTAAAAATGTCAGAAAGAGCCTTATAAGGTGACCAATTGGGTTAACATATTTCAGTGCCTGTCTTGTGCGTACACAATGTGTTTACATCAAGCCCCAGCTGTTTTTTAACCTAGTGCTGTTTACATCAAGAGCCTTAATGATAAAGAAAAAAGAACGTTTTAAAAAATGATTTTAAATGTAAGAGAATAGAGTCCACAACACAACTATAATCATGACTATACAGAGGAGCGATATTGCAGGGATATTTCAGATCCCCCTCTGATGAACAATAAAGCATAAACAGCTATTTAGCCCTTGCTTAGCTATTGCTAAGGGCTAGCACATTTAAAATGTTCAAATGTAGCGCACAATGTTTAAGCAAACTTAACTTTCACCTCCGTTGGTGTGGACGCTATTATAGTTATCGTTCTTGGTGTGAACGAGCCTTTAATCAGCAAATTAATTTATAAAGAGCTTCCGTACTCAACTAGTTATTCAGACTAGCCGATCTCGATCTCGATCATAAAAACGCCCACGTTTACCCATCCTTAGGTACAGTATTCATCCAACCAGTTTCTCCCGAGCCATCGTACATACATTTCGCTCTTGATCAGAACCATGAGTCATAAAACGGCGGGCAGATGCTCACAGATATTTTCGGAGGCTAAAGAGAGATATTTTTGGAGCGATTTTTGGCTACGTTCAGGTAGTTCATGCACGGTTCTGCTCGAGCTGACCCGATGCAGACGGCAGAGGGGATTGTGGGTAGAAGCAGGCACACACAGGTGCACCTCCAGTTCCTCTGCTCTCTGTAATCACACTTTTCTCAATGGGAACGAGTGTGGAGGTGGGCCTGCAGTTTCTAATTGCTATCCTAATGGAGCTGGGGGCTATTTTAAGAGCCGAGCCTTCAGCCTGTAATTTATTGCTGGCTGTCCATCATATTTTCCTCAGATCTTCTGGATCTCTTATATAGTGTCAGTCAAAAGAGAAGATGAGAAATGTTTACCGTTCTTTGACCGTAGAATACTGTCTGTGAGAATATCACGGCTCTATTTAAAAGTTTGCCGTCTACAGTACTACCTACATAGGCAGGATCTTATACAAATAGCACACTTGATGCAAAGCACACAAAAGACCAACTGATTTCAGGTTGCTAAGCTAATGATATACACAAAGAAACATAAAAACAGCCCACAGAAATGTTGCTTGAAATGGTTTATTAATACTTCGTGAAGTTTTAGATTTTAAATTGAATCCATTCAACACTGACAGTGCATTGTGGGATTACCATCTCCACCTTGAATTTGGACCATTTTAATCTGTAACATTAATTAAATTGGAATATGAGGTACCGTGGTATAATATTGCCTGCTGTGGTTTACATGTGTGAATGTTCCCTGACCGCAGGCCTGATTCAGGTGGGCAAGTGGAACCCCGTACCCCTTTCCTACGTGACGGATGCGCCCGACGCCACAGTTGCAGACATGTTACAGGATGTGTACCATGTGGTCACATTGAAAATCCAGCTTCACAGGTCAGTGTTTCCCGTAGACTGAAGCCACAACACAGCAGAGCACCGCCACAACATACAGTGCTGTTTTCCCACAAGCCACTGCTGTGGGCACATATAGACAATACCTCTTCCTTTCGCTCTCTCTCCATCCATGCAGTCGTATATGTCTACCGTTCCCAAAAGCCCTGCAGATGTCTCTCCATTTAAGGTGTTTCTTCTCTGTACTATGAGAGTTAGTTTTCATTTTGATATTTAAATGAAGAGTATTCGTTCTTAATTTCGGTATTTTCGTGAACGAAATGCAATTGGTCGACAAACGAATGCAATTGGTTGAGTAATGTTTTAATAAAGTGAAACCCATTTACTTTTAGATTTTTTTTTTCGTGTGACTTTCATTTTTAACAATAAAAAATATACGATTACCACGATGCTTTATTGCTCATTTCTCAGGACGTTATTATACGTTGATGAACGTTTGTGAGGAAAAGACATATTTGGAATAAAATGCTCCGATTAATTGTAGACAATAAGTGCAGGAGCATGCAAAGCAAGGTCAGCGTTCACGTTAACATTGAACAAACGACACGTGTCACATTGGCATTAGTGACGCATAAGGCCGTCGAACATCTCTGCATGTTCTTTGCATTGGGCATTGCGATATTTTCTTGGCAGCGTGCCGTTTATTGCGTCCTATTGAACAAGCATTCATTAACGACGCCCTGAATGCAGCTGTGTTGATTCGCCGCCGCCCTTTATTCAAACATGCATGAAATGCTTTAAATGCAGGTTTTTTCATCAAGTATTCAGATGGTCATTTTTAATGCATCCTGCTTCTGAATCGAGATAGAAACACCTCAAATCGTTGCAGCGAGCACATCAAGGCGGGAAGGTGGAGGTATCGTGAAATAATAGTCGCCACATGCAGCTGATGTATAATTCATGCATCAATACAGCAGATGTGTTGTATAAAGTAATTAACTAATCAGAACAATCAGGAGAGAGAGAGAAAGAGAGAGACTCCAGATGCATCTGCTGCGTGCGCCAAATGAAATCTGTCTGTCTTGCAGGGACGCTTGCAGCAGGGAGGCATAGCCCAGTTCTCAGTGTCTCTCTTTTTTCTTTCCCTCTGTGTCTCTCGACCTTTCCCTCTCTGCAGTTGTCCTAAACTGGAAGACCTTCCACCAGAGCAGTGGACCCACACTCTACAGTAAGAAATGCCCTCAAGGAGTTACTCAAAGACATGAACCAGAGCTCTTTGGCAAAAGAATGTCCCTTATCACAGGTGCTGGAGCTTTCCACCTCCTAGTTGCCAGGATTGCGAGTGTCCCTTTTCAAATGCCCAGAGTTTGATCGAGTGGAAATGGACAGAATCGCCATAGAAATCCAAATCAATAGCCATTGTCATCCCTGTAGATTAATGCACTTGATTTTGCTGCCGCTGTAGCGGCGCTTGTAGTTGTGAATGTGAGGTATTGTTGGGTAAACAATGGAGGAACCACAATGATCTTGATAATGCATTGCGAGCTGCGGAACGCTGCGGGCGAATCTCACGGAACCGGGCGAGAACGTTGACGCGTCGTATTTTGCCCCAAAATCAAAAGAAAGAAATGGTTGAAGTCTAAATTTAGGATTGGGAATTTTTGGTGTTATTTTCGTGACGGTTGAGCACAGTTTATGCCTCCAGTTCTCATGACTGTTACAGATTGTAACGAAACGTTTAATTGGAACCTATTTATATTTACTTATTTATATGTTGCGTTATCGCAATGAGAAGGAAATGAAAACAGTCATTGTGAATAACAAGAAAAGTCGCACACATACTAAATTTCAAATTATTAAGAGTGATATCTGCAGATACAGATAGTTTGGCGGTTATATTAACTTGCATGAACTAATTCGTAAGATTAAATTAATGTTTCATTACTTTCTGAATGTTATTAATTCATACAATGACTATTAATATGGATGTTTCTTAACATTTTATATACACAGAGCACAAATAGCATTTTCTAGTCCTCCTTTGATTGACGGTATTTATCGGACCTGATCGTCGGCTGTTAAATTGCTTTTATCGACCGATACAGATATTGGCCGACATATCGGTGCATCTCCAAAAAATGTAAGTTTCATTTCTCTTAATTTTGGGTGAAATGTGACCTGGGACACGTATATGCGAGATTCAGACTCTCGTGTAGCCGAAGAACTGTACAGAACAAGCCCTTTGTGTTGGAGAGACTGTAGATATTTTTCAGCTCAGGAAAGCTCATTCTTTACCTGCAGGTGTGTGTGTGTGTTTTGAGGATGTGTGGAGTGTTGTGATGTAAAGAGTCCCAGGGTGCTGTTCAGCCAGCACAGGGGCTGGGCCGCTCCACATCTCTCTAATCACTCTGTTTACAGTCCATATGTGAGCTATTCCCACCGAGCGCCCGCCCGGTACTTACACTGAATTAGAGCCCGCTCGCATGCTGCAGGCCGGCCGGCCCGCGTGTGCTGCAGTTTTTTGGGGGAGGGGGGTTTCCTCTTTTGTTGTTTTAGATTCTCTCCCTGGCATGAAAGTGGGAGTTGTCGTCGTCTAATTTTAGTTACGTCTCGGCTTAAAACATGAGACATCGTCTGCCCCTTAGAAACGTGTTGGAGTTGTTTTCGGTAGGTGGGCCGCTCCAGGTGACTGATGATATTTCGGCCTTGCAGCTGTGCTGTTGAACGGAACGTGCTGATCTTTATAGGTTTAGTGTCTTCTTAAAACTCCATACGTGAAAAGGTTAAAGGATTTTTTTATTTATTTGGTTCATGGAGTGTCCAACAACAAGTTTACGTACATGCAAGGTGTAAAACACTTTCATTTTCTAATAATAGGCAGTTATTATTACCTTACTTCTTGACGGACTCTCAAATGGTTCGTTTGGCGATTCATCTGTCTAATCCCCTCCTTTCTGTCTGCCTACTCTGATCTCATTGGTCATATGGTCTAGTCTGCTGTGATTGGTCTACCGCGTACAGTGTCGCTGATGGAACGTAGGCAGGCATTACACCGAGTGTCGCAAATCCGACCGAATTAAATCACGGGAACGAGTCGTCTGTCGTTCTAGAGTTCGTTCACTTTCAGCTTTACAACTTTCCTGTAGCTCAGTGGTAAGAGCATTGCGTTAAGGTTGTGGGTTCGATCCCAGGGGATTGCAAATACCTATGTATAAATGTATAGGATAATGCAATGTAAGTCGCTTTGGATAAAAGCGTCTGCCAAATGCCTAAATGTAAATGTAAATGGCAGGCTGCTTACATTCACACACAGCGACATTACACGGCATGAAATGTCATTTTAAGGACATTGTAATAGTTACTCTTTCATAAATGGAGACGGAGAATTATGACGTGTTGGATTATTAATGGGGAGTTGTGAATAGTGCGTAAATCTTGTGTCTTTAGGGTAATGTCCACTAGACACTGACCAAAAATCACAATTTTGTCATCTTTGATTCACCCTCATCTGGTTAAAAACATATGGAACACAAGAGAAGATATTTTGAGAAATGTCTCGGTGGTTTTGAGTTCATAGAGTGGAAGTCAGTAGGGTTTAATGTTGTTTTGTTACAAACGTGGTATAAATATCTTTTGTGTTCTGCAAAATCAAAGTCATACTGTACATATTTAGAAAGAAATGAGGATGAGTAAATGATGAAAGAATTTTCATTATTGGATGAACTGTCCCTTTAAGAAAGTATACCTTTTAATCTACATGTGTACAAAAGTACTCATTGTTAATGTTGGTTTTTAAGAGTCTGTATGGATGTCTCTTGGCCTATAAAGGTTGCGTGTTTGTCTTAAAGATGCCTTACAAAGAACACATATATGGACGTTGTAGTTAGAAGTAAATAAGTTGAGCATCATACGACTTTTGTATAAAAAAAGAAGTAAAGTAAAACGCTCTGTTAGGTTTGCTATCCAAATGTGTTGCGGTCCTCTCCCTCTCATCAGCTGTCATTCAGCACACGCATGTTTCTCTGTGAGCAAACTTAACCCCAGTGTCCCCTCGGACGACCGAAACAAAAGATCTTCCCACCCACCCGGTGGCCCCGGAGGAGCAGCTGTGTAGTTGCGTAGCAGCAAATAGACATCAAATTCCATCTTTGTTGGCTGAGCTCAGGATCTGACATGGGCCTCCTTCTCTTCCTCATAGAATGCACAGAAAGAGACGTAATTAAGATGTGTTTTTTATTAGTGAAACAGAGGTGGCGCTTCTACACAATGCCAATAGAGAAAGATGCATGGAAGTATTAACAGGGAGTGCACGGCTGGATCTAGAGCACCACTCCTATGACGGAAAATCAGATGCGTGACAGACTTCCTGGCCTCACCGATAAGATCCTGAGATGTTTATCAGAGATGGTCTCGTTCTATTACCTGTTGATGGTTTCTGCCGCTCGGTATACGCATGGTTTGTGTGAAGTCACCGGCTCATGAGACGTGATGTACGGGGATTAAGGAACATTGATTTTCACAACATCGTTGTCAGCGTGGAGAACTTTACCCGCTACCACGACGTAACCGGCACAGATTCGTCGATATCAAAGCGTATCTTTGGAATTATGGGCAATTTTTTATTTCTCTGCTGTTGTCACTTGCTTGTTTACATAACCGCCCTTGCAGCAGATATCTCTAATGATTGTTGCTCTGAGATCAGTGATGAGAAAGGCTGCGGGTGACATTTAAAGCACCAGTTGGCCTTCAGAAGTGCAGCTGCCCGGCGACGGTCTCTGAGAGCAGACTGTGGTTTCATATTCCACCCTCGCTTTGGAGGGTCTTCGTCTTAGATACTGTTATTCACTTTTCATTTCTGTAGCAGCGTGAGCTTTGGCAGTAAAGGTTAATAGTCCCTCTCGAGCAGACGCGGTGATGTATGCACTTTCACCTTGTTTTGCCTGTTCCTGCTGAAGTTTGCACCTGTCAGTGATGTGCACTCTTAAAACAACAGTTCAGAAAGGCTTTTATGGCTCGAGACCCTTCACAATTCCAAGACAACATTTTTAAAGTCCACGTGAAAAAAATAATTACGATGCCTATTTTCTCATGAAATATTGCAGCGTTTAATGTAAATGGTTTATCAATGTGAGTCATTGTCTTTTTAAAATTCATGCGCTCATAATCGTCAGTTAAAATCTGAAAACGCACTTCCGTCCTGTAGTGACTATCCATCTTAAATGACATATGTTTGACGGCTTGGGCGGAGCATCCGTTAACTCCTCCCCTTCGACTATTAGTCTGCTGCCAGTTCCAATTCAAAACGCAACGGCTGTTTGTATACATCCAATCAAATCGATGTATTGATGTCACATGGGAATCTGTATGTTCCATATGGAACCATTTTTCTCTGATGCTATAATTCAATTCAAGTTTATTTATATAGCGCTTTTCACAATGTGCATTGTTCCAAAGCAGCTTTACAGGAGCAAATAAGAAAACACAGCACAGTGCATGGTGTTTATAGAACAAGCAAGATCATTCTAATAGATAATATCTAATAAATAAATAAATAGATGCTATAGGTAAAAAAAAAGTTTTGCCATAATAGTAGTATTATAGGTTCTCATAATGCTGTCGGAGAACAAGTAGGAGGGAAGTACTACACCAGGATTTTTTTTACAATTTCACAAGGTGGCTAATTTGTTTTAATTCATTTGATGTTAATCATTCAAGAATGTACGATTTTTAGGAAAGATGCAAAAACGAATCAACTCACCTAAACCTAACCATCACCGGTGAGGAAGCAGATCGCGCTAAAACTTGCAAATGAGATTCCTGTGAGATTGTGTCGTCACTTCTTTGTTTGAAATGTTAACTAGAATCAAACAACTTAGAGACTTTAATGTTTCAACAATTGAAAAAAGGAAAGCTAAACTTATCCGGAAAGGTGCGTTCCTTGTTTTGGATATTTTGAGCCCTCGTCCCCACCCTCCCTGTCCCCAAGTGCTACTTACGTTATAAAAATGATAAAGCTGGCGTACCTGTAATTTTAAAACAGATGGTTTCGTCTTTTGAATATTTATAACAATCAAAACAATTTCTGCGCTACGTTGCCTCGGGTCATTAATGTGTTAAGTGTTGGGCTTAATGAAACGGAGTCTCAGCTTTTCTTTTTCGAGCAGAATGTATTAAAATAGAAGAAAAGACAAGAGAAGAACGTGGCGTCGGGGGCAGCGCGCAGAGATCTCAACCTGCAGCTCTGAAAACAGATTGTGAATATGAGCTGCGTTCATAGACTGTACAGCAGAAATCCCCAAAGCAACATCTGCTTTATCTGCATTACAGATTCCTCCGTATATACACTGCTGCTGTGCGTTTCTGGCTCGTTCCACTTGACTTTCATACTCTGTGGCATTTGTTAGAAAGGGACATGCATTCTTTTGGTTTGCCTTATTGCAGAGAGTAGAGATATTTGTGCATGATTTGCATTTCTTAGTTGTTTTTATTTCGACGTCAAGATGCCAGCGTATAATGTGTGCACAATGTTATGACAATGCTGTGTGTAGAAGTGAATTGAAATGTCATTGTTGGCTGTCTCTGTCTTGCAGAGTATGATTTCATCAATTGTTAACAGCACTTACTATGCAAATGTGTCTGCCGCGAAGTGTCAAGAATTCGGACGCTGGTATAAACACTTCAAAAAGGCAAAAGATATGATAGGTAAGCACAATCACACCAGACTGTCAAAACTGTTAAAATGACGCTTTTGTTGTCCTTTTCTGTTTAATATTTTACTTTAACGTCGCAATTATATTGGCTTGTCAACGCCTGCTTACTCTTATAATAAACACTTGCTTATATTTGCACTTTTTAGTCTTTAGTTATTCAGTTGCATTGCAGTGGTTGACTTGACGTGTATGTTAAATCTGTCACACAAAACGATTCGATATTAACTTTTTCAAGTGTTCAAACATGCACCTGTCAGTTGTTTTGCTCCTCTTGTTTCCTCTTCGCACGTTGTTCACTTTTCGACACACTAACGGTCTCTCTCTCTCTCCACAACTGTGAACGCGTGTCTGCGCAGTCGTGCGCCAGCCCTCGCAGCTGGAGGGCTACCTGGGGACATGTGTCCTCCACGACAGTCCACGTGCCACCACGTTAGGTAGGTCACGTGACGCCCCGCACCCCCTAAGTGGTGGCAACCCTTCCCACTTTTTTCATGAGCCTTGACATAAATGTGACAGCTAGTGGTGTTTTAATGCGTGAGCAGGACCCTTCCATCGGATGATACCAATACGAGCAATGAAACGCGTTGTATACAAGCACAAAACACTCTTGTTGTGGCAGTAAATATTTTCTCGAATGTCACAGCAAGGTAACATGTTTTTTCTTATGAGGTCCGACACAACTCGTGCCCGTCCACGCTGAAATTAAAAGTATATTTTAAATGCGCCGTGCAATATTTGTTGCGTTCGTCTGTCATGTTAATGGTCATTTTAGGTAAGTGAACCTTTAAGAAGTCGATCACGCGGAGTGCGGCGAGCCGTCACTCGGCACAGCGGTGAAGAGGCCAGCGCGGGCCAGCTCTCATTCAGAGTCCACCGTACCGCTGGGTTATACCTCCCTCCCCCCAACCCACATTCTCTCTCCCATTGTGCCCCTAATCCCAGCCCGCTTTGTGCCGAATTCCAGAGGAGGGACTCCGGTTCTCTCTGCGCTCGCAGAACACTTTCTTCAAACCTTTTCGATTTGCATGGAAAAGCGTGCGCCCTCAGCAGTCCCGAACACCAAAAACACAACCGCGAGCACAGGAATGAGAGGGATTACGGGGAGGGCTTTGATTATTACCCAATTTTTTGTTTGTTTCTTTCTCTCACTTTTTGGCGATTTTTGAAAAGAACAGCCGTGGCTTTGTGCGCACTGTCAGTTAGACACATGTTTGCGTCCTTGCGGTTATTGTGCGTGTCTCTGGAGAGTTTCCACGCGCTTAATCTGCTTTCTATTTTTTGTAGAAATATTTATATTTTTGGGGATTTGCCATAATGCTTCTTTTGTGCTTCATAAAACCTGTAAGATTGTGATGGAGTTTGTCTCTGGATTTGCTGGATGGTGTTGGGCATCGTTCTGTTGAACTACCTTCAAGTTGCGATGAAATCTTAAAAGTCAAACTTTTATTACTTTTATTCATTATTTCTGTGGAACACAAAAGGAAAGGTTTTGAACAGTCGAACAGCATTTTTTCAGTGACCATAATATGATATAAAATAATGAAAAAATAAAACGAAACCAACAATTACAGCCTGACGTGATTTCTCTCAGTAATTAGTGTTTTTGTTGTAAAACCATGATTTCATGCTTTGTTTTTGACACGATTTATTTTTGTAATGGCAGTTAATATGATAAATGTTCATATACTGTAGACAACCTTTGTTTTTTTATTTTGTTTTATTCCCAAACATGGTCACAGTGAAATATTTTTTTGTTCCTTTTTGTGTTTCAAAAACACAAAACAATGACATGAAGCTAATAACACAGATTACATTTTTGGACTAAATATTTTCCTAATATTCACCTATTATGATTTATTCCCAGTCTGTTTTCCGGAAATTAACCAACTTGAAGTTGTTTATAACCTAAATTGTTGCTTTATTCCTGTTCGTGCTCAGAGTCGACCCGCTCGGGCCTCCCAGTTTATATTTAGACTTTCCCAAAATTGCACATTAGTCAGCTTGTGTACCTTGTTTTAGAATTAAGAGCATAATGGACGGAGTGTGACACTTTCTGGCTTGATTTCATTGCTCACATGATCTGGCCATGGACATAATAAACTAATTTCTGCTGCTGCCAATTAATGCAGATACAGGTCACGCACTGAGTTCTATTATATTACAGAGACTAAAGGCCATTGCACATTGAGTCAGAAATTTCCGCACGTTAAAAAATAAATACGACCTCACGTTGTGTCAATCACATTTACACACGCCTCCTATATTTTCGTTCATCATACAAAAATCGGAACTGGGTTCGATTTTCTGCGTTTTTCGCATCCGTAGCAAAGAATTTGGGGAGGCGTTTTGACAAGTCAGAGACACCGTACAAGCGAGCGCCAAATATGAAAAAACGCATACGAAAGTTTCGGACTGTATGTGCAAAGACCTTTAGATTAGATTAGATTCAACTTTATTGTCATTACACATATACAAGTACAGTGTAACGAAATGTAGTATACATTTACTGATGCTCTCGACTCTGTTTGCATAATTTACACTTAACCACAGTTTTTTATATTTCAGATTTTTTAGCAGTATAATCACATATGCATCTTTTTGTGCCTTATAGCCATGCCCAAGTTACAGAATTGTAAAGAGACTACTAAGAATTTGTTTTTACTTTGTAATGTTTAAAATACACTCTCGATTGAAACATTTGATATTATTAAATCAACACATTCCTGTGATAATTCTTACCTATTTTCTAAAGCTGCTGATTGATATGTTTTAGTATGATGTGCTTTTGTGCCAGTGATGTCAGGTTTAAGCGTCCAGCTTTTTAAAATCGCACATTTTTGTACATTTCACATAGTACACATTTAAACGAATCACCCACCTTATAAAATAGTTACCAAATCCATAAAATTGATCAGTTGAATGGTCAAATGTTTTTCAGATCGATATGCTCGATGTACTAATGTTAAAGGATATGAATGTCCGTTTCGTTTCTTCGTGTTCTTCATTACAGATTTACTTGATTTTTTACTTGATGCAATGTTTTCTTAAATGAAAACTTGTCAACATTGCTTGTTGACAAGCTTGTTTCACTGTCGTATTTTTGCTGGCCTCTTTAGTCGAGCTCTAATAAAAAAAAAATCTCATCGTCTTGGATTCAATCTAAATGCATTGACGAACAGGTCTTCTGTTTGTCCACCTCTCCCGCAGCCGAAATGGACGGTCTGCCTGATCTTTCTCCACCCGGGACCAACCACCTCAGCTTCAGCCAGCAGCCCATCCCGGGCAGCACGGCCGAGCAGCCGCCCTCTCCGGTGCCCCTGTCCCACAGCAGTCAGGCCCCCGGCAGAGCCCAGCTGCCCGGTCTCCACCCCGGCCTGGTGTCCACACCCATCAGCCCCCAGCTGGTGAACCAGCAGATCGTGATGGCTCAGATCCTCAACCAGCAGTACGCCGTCAACCGCCTGCTCGCCCAGCAATCCCTGAGCCAGCAGTACCTGAACCATCCGCCCGTCAACCGCGCGCTCAACAAGCCCCTGGAGACGCAGTTGTCCACCAACGCCGAGGTCTCTATGGAGATCTACCAGTGGGTGAGAGACGAGCTGAAGAGGGCCGGCATCTCTCAGGCGGTGTTCGCTCGTGTGGCCTTCAACAGGACACAGGTACAGAATCCAAATCTGTCACGTATGATGCTGCCATGCTCTAGAAAGCATGACGTTGTATTCGCTGTGTTGTTTTAGTGGATGGCTGTCAATTGATTTTGTAGACGATCATGAATGATGAGTCATATCTCCAGCTCCGCCCAGCTCCATACATCAGCTGTGACACATCCGCGTGATGCCTGCCGTTACACGCTCTGTACATCATTAAAATCCACCGTGCCCTCTTAATTCAGCGACAACGGTTGGATGCTGGCAGTTCGTTTATCTATTGTTGTTCTCGCCGAAGGATCGTCCAGGAAATTAGGGGTTATAGCAATAGCTATAACAAGCAAGCCGGTACTTCCCAAGTCATTTTCTCACAGATGTTCCACCTCGCCGCTCAATCGAAAACTTTACAAACCATCAGCGCTCTGGGTAGAGCAGCCGCTCGCTGACTCACGGCTTCTGGTTCGCACGCCCATCGCTTTGACCTTCGTCACCGCATGTAATCTGTCGGCTGCGCAGAGCCGGGACCGGCGTGCGGGGATAGATGGGCGGGCTGAGGATCTGTTTGTTTTAGCCATGCTTGCTAGGGCGAGATTCATTGTTTGTATTTTCACCCATTGCAGAATTGGGTTACAGGGAGGGTTCACCTAAAAGTTTAAGTCCTAATGTTCTTTCTTTTTACTGCAGAACACGAAAGAAGATATTTTAACCAAACAACATTGAACTGCATTGACTTCCATTATGGACATTTCTCAAAATATCTTCTTTTGTGTTTCACACAAGAAAGAGTCATATGAGAATTACATGAGGGTGATAATTTTTTTTTGTGTGAACCCCACAAAACCATAGCAAACCCTAGAAACCATTGAATTGTTATTAGTGCAATTCCAGCTGAAATCCAGCACCATGACAACTGTCAGGTGAGACAAAGAGAGACGTACCTGGACCCCTGCCAGCGATGGGGGTGGGCCCGGCTCGGTCACACACCGGCACCGCAGCGCGTGAGCGAGTGTTGCGACGATGGAGAGATTATGTGTCAGGACATTCGCCGTTTAAACACACTGTAGCTGTGATGTCATGTTCCAGCGATAGGAATCTATAACATTCAGAGACAACCTTGAGATGTTTTGTGCGCTTTGCAGTTGCACATTGAAGAATTTCCAACATGTTTTTGTCAGAGGCCTTAAATATTTATTGTGCATTCTTTTCCTCATGCGAGTGATGGATGCTTGTGATGGCATGTTGTGGCGTCTGTGAGTCAGAATGTTTATGTGGGTTTGAGAGATTATAGGGACTAAATCACACCCTAAAGGTCCGTGAAACTTTGCGAGGCACCAGAACGCAGATGGCGCTTGCTTGACATTAATTGCGTTGTCACTTGTTGCACTTTGTACCGATTGATCGTACGTAGATGACGGGGTATTTAAAAGGCAACTTTAAAAATAAACAAAAATAGGTAATCGAGTACATAAATTGTACTAGTAATAATTATTTATGTTTTAATCTGTCAGATACAATTGAGCTAGTTTGTTGTCATTTCGTTTCCACACGTGAAGTACAAAAAGTAACGTTCAGTTTTCTGTTTCAAACAGAGATGGCGACAGGGAGGCATGAGTTACGGATTCCAGCTTTAAAGAAGTTTAGTAAAAAAAAAGATAATTCTGTCCTTATTTTTTCACCCCCATGTTGTTCTGAACTTGTATGACTTTCTGAAGAACATCGTAGTGTTTTTTTCTGTATAATGGAAGTGAATGGGGACTGGCTCTGTTCAGCTTTGTCAAGTGTCAAAAAAGTGCTCATTTTGATTTTATGTGTCATCTACATTGATGTAACACGTCTACCAGTGCCTTATTTTATTCCTGAGAATGTTAGGTTCTTTTATCAGCATCAGAAGACTTGAGGCGTAGCGCTCGAGTCATAGACTACTTCTGCCATGTTATGACAGCCCCAGTCCCCAAAAAATGAAATTGGAAAAAAATGGAAATACGCCGCTGCAATATTCTTCAACAAATTACTTTGTTTTACACAGAGATTAACACTTTGGATATCATGCTTTATATGTGTCAGGGTAAAATTAAATGTACTTCCTGTTTTCTTCACGTCTTCCAGGGCCTTCTCTCAGAGATTCTCAGAAAAGAGGAGGACCCCAAGACCGCATCTCAGTCTCTCCTGGTCAACCTGCGAGCAATGCAGAACTTCCTGCAGCTGCCGGAGGCGGAGCGCGATCGCATCTACCAGGATGAGAGGGAGCGTAGTTTGACTGCGGCCTCTGCCATGGGTCCCGCCCCCCTCATTAGCACCCCGCCCACACGCCCTGTCCAGGTATCACACTCAGAATCACACTACAACAACCTCGACAGACAGTAAAGCCGACGATCCCTGTGTAGAACAGAAGATGCGATGAGGTTTCATGGTCTTGCATTTATCTTTGCATCACTCTTAATGTCAGAGTGAAGTTTATTATGAATCATTTGATATTTACATTGACAAGGGATGCTCGGCCAGCGGCTAGAAATGATTTTTTTGATGATGGCAAAACCTTTTCTCCTGTCCCAGTTTAATGTGCAGAGTCAAACTATATGTAATCCATATGTAGGTTGTTTTCCCCAAAAGGTGTAAAGATTAGGGGTGGGTGGTATGATCTGCATCTTATTTCACGGTACGCTTAATTTTAGCCTATTTGAGCTTAAAACTGTAGAACTGATATTAGAAAATGAATCACTTTGGCTCTCATTTCTAATTGGATGATGGGGTCCAATCATGTAAAGTTATTATAAACAAAGAGGAATTTGGAAAAGTCTGTTCCTTCTTTGAGACGTATATAATGTTGCGCTGTATTGCTCAGCCATAGATCATAGTTTTTCAGTTTGACATAAATTATTGCACAAACAGCCTTTACCGATCGCAATACATCCGTTTTAACCAACAAACGTCAAACGTAAATAATCGCAAAACGACCACCACAAATCATGACCTCGCAACACATGTCGGAATGTTTATGAGTCGTAGGCCTCTCAGACAGAAGCTGTTTGTCCCTGATGTCCCGAGAGGAAGCGTTTAGCGCAGGATAGAGTCCAGGAAAAGTTTCTTTCACACCCAGCCACTTATCCGGCTCAGAAATCTCAAAGAAGGGCCGGAAGGTATGCAGAACGGTCTCCACCGCGGCCCCTTCAAACGCAGCTGAGTGTGTCTTAGTGGATGGGACACAAAGCCTTCCTGTGTGTGATGGACTGAGACGAGCTCTTACAAACTCCCACACACACACACACAGAGTGTGTAAAGACCGAAATGTCATCAGCATTCACTCGAGTGTGCGCGTATTAGTGTGTGTGTTCACGCATGCGTGCATCGTGTGTGCGCGTGCAAGAAACAGATGCTGTTTTCCTGTTAAGATCCCATTATCAGATGCTTTCGTAACCTGATTATTCAGCAACTGAGTCCTCAGCCTTACACGCTCTACAAAAATCTCTGTTATCAGGTATTTTTGTACACATTTTGAAGGGATAGTTTACCCAGAAATCAAAATTCCTTCATTATTTATTCACACTCATGTCATTTCAAACAGTATGACTTTCTTTCTTCTGCAGAACACAAAAGATATTTTGAAGAACGTTGGTCACCAAACGACAAAACCATTTCTCAAAATATCTTCTGTTGCGTTCTACAGAAGAAAGAGTCATGATGGTAAATAAATGATGAGAGATTCAGGTTTTCTGTTGAGAATTAGCTGTGCTAACGGCTCATAATTTGTCCATCAGTCACATTGGGGTAAAAGATGACCAGCAAAGAATGTGAAGGGATGTATTTTGATGCATGCCAGGATGATACGAGTGAGACGTTCACAGGATTTTGGGCTGTAAATCAGCAGGGTGGCACGTCTGGCGGCGCTGCGTGGCTTTTATGACGCCTATAAAAACAGATGTGCAGGTACAGTATGTCTCTCACATACGGTAATGGATCGTCTGAGCGCGTGCGGGTTTGCACACCCTCATTCTTTTATAATTAGATATGGTCAAAGAATAATTCAACATAGACGTCGATGCTTTACATGTAAATGACTGCTAAAGGTTGTGTTGAATGTCTTTTCGCTGGCTGTGTGTCGGGATTCTTTGGGGGCCTTAAAAGTTAAAAGCGTGAAGTTAGTCAGCTGCAGAAATCACATGTTATGGCTTTTACTCGTGGTATTACTAGAGGATTTAAGTCAACGTTTGATTTAAATTGTTTGAATATATTATATTTTAGTTTTTTGTCTCATGCTTCTGTGTGTTTGTGTCTCTTTGTGTCCACAGCCCAGAAGAGAGGAGTGTAACAATATAAGACCCGAGGATTGGAATCCCAGAATTCCAGTGGGTATCTCTCCTGTGAGTGTATACAGCATGGTACAGTACAACATTTATCAAAATACTCACAATTTTGTTAACATTGTAAAATCATGCTAGTTCATTGTGCATTAAGGTATATTCAAAGTTTTTTTTGTTGTTGTCAGTAAATGCCAAATCTAACGTGAATAAGGATTAATAAATGCCATAAAAAGTATTGTTTTATTGTTAGTTCACGTTAACAAATGCTGTTACTAATGTTAGCTAGTAAAACTTTATTTTACCAATAGGTTGTATGAATAGAAATTAAATTTAATGTACTTTATGCATATTAGTTTTTTGAGCTCTTACATGCATGTTATTATTTGATGTATAATATCTTTATATGATATGCAAATATCTATGATGTCATAACTGTCTGTCTCTATAGACCATTTTGCAAGAAGTAAGCAACATTGAAAGACAACATACATAAGAAAATTCAACCAAGGGAACATTTCAAAAATGAATCAAACTGTTAACTGAATATCGTTAAGACGTAATTATGAGAAATAAAAAATACTAAATAATAGAAAGGAAGTGCTACTAGAACAGTGTTGTTTACATACTTCAAAAAGGTCTATACTCATTTTAAATTGAAAAAGTTTGGATTACCGGTTAAATTCATGATGTGAATATTTAAGAGAGAGTATAAAACAACATAGCATGTTCAAATTTTGCACAGAAAAGTATGATTCAAATTTGATCTAAATCTGATACCAGTCAGTAAGTCCAGCAGTAGGTTAACAATCTGATTGGTTGATGGAAATGTTTTTTTAAATCAGGGATACAATGTCATCCTTGGGTAAACCATGTTAAGCATCTTTCCCGTTTTTTTTTGTGTTCAGGTAAAGCCCAACTCTCTGTCATCCGAGTGGAATGGAAAGTCTGAAAGCTGCGTGTTAAACATCAACTCCTCCATCTATGATGAGATCCAGCAGGAGATGAAGAGGGCCAAAGTGTCCCAGGCCATGTTTGCCAAGGTCGCTGCTTCGAAGAGTCAGGTAAAGATCGCGTAACAAAGGTGCCAAACGTGACACCGACAAACATGTTCAGGCTTTGTTTACGTACAGTCTAAGCGAGACAGATAGTGAGATAAAAAAGCAGAGGTTTGTTAAGCCTCCGGCTCGTCGCACCGCCGTAATGACTTATCCTGCGTTGTTTTGGGTTCGTGAACGGCGGGCGGTGTTGCAACATAAAACAAATGTGTTTATATAATTCCAGAACGTAAAGACGCCGCTGTTATCTCACAAAGCGGGCAGCTAGCGCTGAACACAGGCTTCTTTGAGAGACATTACGGGCTCCTTCAGTCTATTAAAACTAATTAAAGAAACGCGAGGCAAGACCCGTTATTAAAGGTTTCGCATATCTACGTGCACACTTAAAGATTTTCCAGAATTACATCTGACAGAGGGAGAAAAGCGAATAAAAGCCCTAAATTATCTGGAAATATCAGCAGGTTTTCGCTGATTGCGCTGATTATAGTGCCAGATACTTTTGTTTTGACCAAATTACAGTTGGATGCACAAACCACTGTTTTTGTTGAAGAGTTCAAAGCCGAGGTGGGGTGGGGGAGAGAACAGACAAGCCAGGGCGTTTATATTTTCTTATGAAGCGGTGGTTGGAGAGAAAAGACCCCCGTCTCTGTCTCTCTCGCCCTGCCGGAGCCTGCGTGCTCCATTCATGGCTGGTGTGAATGCGAATTGAGCTGCAGATAAGAACTCTGCTAATTACGCCGCTGAAAAAGGGGCCTGGGAGAGCACTTATCTCCGGCTCCATCTCGTAATGTGCGCTCCCCGGGCAGCTGGCGCCCCCCCTCGTTCTCTTTCCCAGCCCCCTCGGCGGGGGCCGTGGGGGCCGCCGGCTGAATGTCCGGCCGGTGCCGAGCGCCTGCTGGTGCGGATTCGGGTGGCGACGATTTTTGTGCTGTCGTCCAATTGATTGTTGTTACGAGATGAACGCGCGTGTCGTAATTACCGGTGATAAACTCATCGAACCTAGAGATGCAATCTGTAACTTTCGTCTCTCTGTTGCCATCTCTGGTTGAAACGTAAAATTGCAGGTTGATTTCAACACAGATTATTTTACTTACTTAGTAGCTGGTTGTTTTTTAACAAAAAAAGTCAAAGATTAAAATAGCAACTGTACTAAAAGACATTTTTGTGGCTGCACCTGCATGATCAAATGCGTGATGCATGCACTACACTTTATATGTTTTATTTTCAACTTGAAAAGCAGCATGTGTTTCCTCGCATGCATGACCGTCCCTTTTACCCCCCGCCTGTCTAAAGGCTCTCGTGGGTCCTGGACCGTGAGTCCTGGGAGGCGTTTTACCGTACGGTTATCGGTCACGTGCCGCGTCGGATTAATTGGCGCGGTGGCCTCTGCCGTCCGAGCAGGCATGCGTGGTCGTGGCGGAAAGAGATTTCAGCAGCACTAGCTGTTTGAGATCTGGCACAGGCCCTGGAATCGGCTTCCGCAACCATGGGGCTATAGGCGCAACCTCGCTCGGCCCTCTGTGAGAGCGACGGAGAGAGGGAGGAGACGGAGGTGCAGCGGTCGTCCCCGGGCTTTAGAAGCCGTACACACAGGGTTCGAGGGGGTTAAAGAGAATTGTCACGTGTGTACGAGCGTGCGTACCTGCTTGCAGTTGTGTTCATGTGTGTGTATGTGTGCTGGGGGATGGGTACTGGATCGGAGCCATGCGTCCCCCTCTCTGGGCACGAATCCATACAGGACACGAGTGCCAGGCTTTATCTGTTTGGTGGCACTTTCATATTCTGAGTAGCATTTCAATTAATTTCTCCTCCAGCACCACTGAAACACTCCCATTTCTACACTGGATTGCAGCTTGTAACGTGAGAAAGAAACGCATCGACTGTTTATTCTTCCGTTTGTGCGGCTGTCGGGTGCAGCGTTTTGGGGATGAACGCAAGCTGTTGAGTTGCACCACTACGATGCTAACGTGTTGTCAGTGGTTGCCAGGGCGTTGCTACGGATGTTAAAAGGACAGTGCATGTAATGTGCACATTTGGGAATTTTTGTGTCTGTTTTATGTTTTGGGTGGATTTGGAAATACGTGTAGAAATAGTAATAGTGATGCTTGCTTTATAAGAGACCTTAATGAAGACATGACAGCACTGAATTGGCATTCAGAGAGCACTGCTGGTGCTGAGCGAGCGAGAGAGAGAGAGAGAGAGAGAGAGAGAGGGGTTATGGGAGCTGTGTTGACATCCTCTGATGGTGAACACAATCACGGCCCCTGCTGTCAAATGACAAGCACCTTAGATCTCGGAGCAATTCCCATCTCTCTTCCTCCTCTCTCTCTCTCTCTCTCTCTCTCCTCTCTCCTCTCTCTCTCTCTCTCTCTCTCTCTCTCTCTCTCTCTCTCTCTCTCTCTCTCTCTCCTGGAAGAGGCTGTGGTAATTAGCAGGGCTCTAATGAGACAGAATGTCGGTGATCTGCAGCAGTAGAGGGGGGCAGGCGATAGGCCGGTGTGTGTATGAGGGGGTAGAGGAGGGTGCACCATCTGTCACCGAGCGCCCGGCTCGCCCATCTCTGGGGGGGTAACAGTGAGTTGAGAAGAATGAAGGAGAGATTAAAAACGAGTAAGGTACATGTTACCGGATATCAAATCATGTGGCAATATTGACCAAGCGATGGCCGATATTTGACATTTGGAGATTAAAGTGATTACATTTTCTGTTTTTGAGGGAGTGTGTATTATGCACATAATTTTGGTGCTATTCCATTGGAATCATGTCAGCTTTACGTTGGCCAAATTCCTCGATTCACATCCGCTTGCTTCATATAACGCCCCGAAAATATAATCTTAGTAATGTGTGGATGACTGTTTGTATGTTATTTGACAGTCCGGAGAACAGTGACGTGATATTAGGATGCAGCTTTTATCACCGATGACAACTGAAGAACTCGCAGCTCCAACAAAAGCCTGCAAACCATTTTTCAAAGCCCGAAAAGGCAACACGATACGTTTAGGGGCATTAAGGGAATGTAAACTTTTCAACAGGATGATGTGTGTAAATTGTTGTAATTTTGCCTTTTGGGAAATATGTAAACATCTCACTGCCCTTCAGAAGTTACATAATACATCCCATATTTCCCAGAACGCAAAATAAACGGCTCGCGGAATCCACAAGGGCTATGTAAACTTTTTAAAGCACAATCGGATCTCGTACCCAAGGGCATCAACATTTTACCATCCTCTTCCCTCTTATACCACCCGCCTTAAACAAATCAGGGTTCACGTGATGTCAGTCCCACCGGTAACTTCCTGTTTTAACAGGAAATGCATCATTGAATCCTTTTAATAGGGCTTATGCATCCATGCGGTGGGGGGGGCTCGCAGCATCGGCGTGTTTGAGTAGCAGGTGTGGTCTCGTCGTGTTCCCCCTCTGCACCTAAATTGCATTTATTCGGCCTGTATTTACCGGGCAGGTCTAGACGTATCGTCTGCCGCTCATCTGTATTTGCTTTCATTAAGGAACGTGAACCCCAAAGCTGGATGCAAATTCAATTACGCTTCTATAGGGAAGATTCCTTCCTCGCTTGCCATACCAGCACCCCTATAATTTTACACAGAATATATATTTTTCATTATGGCGCTTCGTTTTGAAAAGTTGTTTGTTTATGGTTATGAATTCGTCGGCCTCCCAGGGGCTCGAGCGAGGCAGATGGGAGCGCCGTGCCTCTGAGAGCAGAAATAAGGCCATGACTGTTTATTAATTGATTTATTTATTTATCTGGCTGCCTGGTTATTAGGTTGCCTGGGAAACAGCTGCAGTTCCCCTGTATTATTAAAGACACAATATTCCTGAACCGGGGACCCAGATGTCTGAGAAATTAATTTTGCGTATGATTTATCGCACAACAGCCAGACCTCTCCCAGAGAAGAACGCTTTTTCTTGTCGTTTAATGGATGGAGGAATTCGCTTCTTGTTTGTTGTTACACCGCCGTCCCGATGACCACACTACACTTGACATCGTCTCTCGCTCTTCATCCATTTGTTTTTCTCTCTCTTTCTCTCTTATGTTGCTAAGGTTATGTTAGAGGCGGTCTGTACTCTCTCTCTCTCTCTCTCTCTCTCTCTCACTTTCTCACATTAATAAGGTATTGGTAGGGGTGGCCCAAACACTCTCTCTCTCACTTTCTCTTTGTCTGCTTGTCTATCTGTCTGTCTCTCACCTCTATATCGTTAGAGGTCTAGCTATCTATCTCTCTCTCTCTCTCTCTCTCTCTCTCTCTCTCTCTCTTCTCTCTCTCACTCACTCAATCTGGCTTGCTTGCTCTCTCACTTGTTATGTTTTACTTTTTATAGCTGTATCTCAGTCTCTCAATCTTGGGTTGTATCTCTCTCTCTCTCTCTCTCTCTCACTTTTGGGCTGTCTCTTATTGCTAGGGGTGGTCTGTACACCCTCTCTCTCTCTCTCTCTCTCTCTCTCTCGCTCTCTCTCAATACACACACACACCTTCTCTCTCTCTCTCTCTCTCTCTCTCTCTCTCTCTCTCTCTCTCTCTCTCACTTTTGGGCTGTCTCTTATTGCGAGGGGTGGTCTGTACACCCTCTCTCTCTCTCTCTCTCTCTCTCTCTCTCTCTCTCTCGCTCTCTCTCTCTCTCACTCAAATACACACACACACACTCTCTCTCTCTCTCTCTCTGTCTGTGTCTCGCGGTGTCTCTCTCACTCTGGTGTTTGGTAAGGTATTGTTAGAGGTGGCCCGTACTCTCGCTCTCTCCTTGATCAGACCACACAGGGCTTGTTCTGAGGCCCATTCTCGCTAATCTGATCAGGCAGGCAAATACGCCGGGAAAAGCAGCTTTAATGATCCCCCTAATTACCTCAAGTCAATACCAACTGTATTATTAGACTCCGGGAAAATATTCCATTAGGGTCCCCCCCCGCGGGACTCCCCGCACGTAGCGGTGTCACGCGCCGCGCGCCCCCATGCTTGTAATTAATTTTATTTACACACGCAGGAATGCACAAGGTCGCACCTGCAGCCCGGAGCCGCCTCGCCCGGCCCCCGACTCGCCCCGTTTAATCAGATCTGTCATAATTACCATTCTGCATGTATCTGACACACGCTGCGAAATATTTCAATTAAACTGCAGCCAATGGCTGCCGCGGACGCCGCTCCACTCGCCCACGGCAGACGGGCGACGCGTTCCGTCCCGTATTCATGCACGTGACCATCAGACAGACTCTTAGTTACAACGTTTTTTCATTGCAACTTTTCGGATATCAACATATCAGTGATTCAAAGTAGGGTTAGCATGTACAGTATATTCTAGAACTTAACTCTTAACATCATCCCGCATGTATCCCAGAAGTCTGCATTCACTCTTTTATTAACTTTAAAGTTACGATTCTTTTATTAAGCAAAGTTTTCGTGAGGTGTAATTTTATAGCCATAAATAAAATGTTTGATCTTTCTTTTTTTAATAGTCCAGCTGTGCTTGTGCCACGATTAGAGAGAAGATAGGGAAATAATGAAATAATGGTGGCGGGCCAAAAGGAGATCTGCCAAAAAGAAATACTGTAAGTCACTGGACTATGAGATCATTGCTTATCAACTGTATGAAGACAGATAATACTTTCTACGAAAGTTTTTAGTTCTGAAAACGTTTTTTCTTACCGGTTTTTTTTTCGTACTTGTGTTTTAAATGCTATTGCACAGGTAACAATAAATCACATCCTGACAGATTGGCTGATGACATCACAGGAACACACATGAACACACCAAACCGTTCAGCTAATAAAACCCTGGCTTTATTTAAAAGTTTGGGGCTTTTGACCATTGTTGTAGAAAATCTCATCTACCTTAGAAAGAAACTTGAGCTTCAGGTGCCAACTATCACAACTTTTATTGTTCAAGACAACTAAGATCATTTGACAAACAGTTTCATCGGACGCGTGCGACTGGCCCGAAGTTGACTTCAGGTTTGTGTTAGGTTATAATATAACACTTTAATATTTATTATATTGTACTACGTTGGGGCCTCGTAACGTTTGTTTATGTCGTTGCCGTTGAAACCGTCTGTATAGCTTCCATCTTCATATAGCTGATATCTAAGTTAATGCAGGAATCGTAAATTGAATATTAAAGTTAATAAAAGCGTATATCCAGACTAGATTTTTAGACTGGAACACCTGCATGATGATCAATTAAGTACATCGAAAAGGCATCCAAAAAGAAATCTCTTGGTTTAATAGCTTCAATAAATATCTGGTAAATATTGTATAAAAATGTGTTTGTTAACCTCAGAGCGAAGTGTGTCTCGATCGCTGTAATTAAATGGTTTGGTATCACAGTAACATCCACCCACTCTTCAGTTATTAGAATCAACTTGAATCAAACTCTGACCCCTGCGTTGCATTCGCCGAACATCCGTCAAAACTTTTCTCCCCGCGTGAAAGTCTCTGTCATTAAAGTTAATGACTTGATATATTTTCACCGTTTCAAAACAAACTTGTGTGTTAATCCCGAGTGCTGTTGGAGCTGACATGTACAATTTGCAGGTTTTATGCAGTTTTAATCTATAATTCAATAAGATCAGGCATGATTTATCTGCTTAATTACTCTCTGATATTAGCAATTAAACCCCAGCTTTGAATTAAATCTCAATCACACGCTTGTAATTGATGGACTAGCGCTTCTCATAGGTTTGCGCGTGTGCGCCGGGCTCCTCGCAGGCTCGCTGCTCATCGTTTGAATTATGTTAGGATCAACCTACTTAAACTTTACTGCGTTCTGCTCTGTTGCATCCCTTTTGCTGTTTCATTTTCTCAGCTTTATTGAAAATGTTGACCCAGCTACAGGCCATGAAAATAACTTCAGTTCTTACGCCTCTTTCCAGAGTTGATGTCATACCGGCGGGCACAATATTTGTTTGGGCCCGGAAAAGATGTCACACAACGATGTGTTTTGTTTTACCACAGATGTTGTCAGTTAAACTCTGATAAAGGAGAGTGAAGATATTTCTAGATATTTAGTAGAGTATCTATAATACTTTTTTGAAGTAATACTTCACAGTGTCATTTCAAAAGAAGTCATATTTTTAGTGGATGTACCACAGGTGTTTTGTTATATTAGCAGTGAATTGCTCTATTTGAAACATTGTAGTTTTGTGTACTTGAATACTTTTTGACGCCATTGTCTGGAACGTTCACAGGCCACATAGAGATGGTGTGAATCATTTATGTTGCTTATCAGGTTTTGCACATAGCAGCTCTCTGAACAGCGAGATTTCTACACAGATAGATAGATAAATAGATAACAGACAGACGTTATTAGTCCCCGAGGCCAAACCAGCAATGTACATTCACGTTGCAATGACACGAGACAAGACCAAACACATCACACACGTAAGCAAAATTGATAACTTCCCTCTCTATAGGACTGATTTAATATTCACAATATTGAACACCTAATATTTGTCCTTATATGATTCTTCCTTTTCACAGAATTGAGACCGTCATGATTCTTCTGTTGGCAGGTTTGATTTCTTTTTATTCATGCCAACCATTTAAATGCTGGTGAATTGCTTCAACAATTAATTTGCAGCATCACTCAGACATGTTAATAAAAGTCTTTCATCGATTAAAATGTTTTCATAAAATATAAAGAATGTACAGTAGATACATATTAGTTAGTGGTTCATACAAGGAAGTAAGAGGTTTACTTAATTATATTTATGAATACTGTACACATGTCAGAGGGACTATTAATATTTTTAAATAATGATGCAAAGTAATCGTTTAACCACTTAGGAATCAATTTATTTAAATGGTTGGCAAGTAAAAAACAGCTTCAGCAGAGAATCGGGACTGTTTCAATGCTCTTTTAAGGATGGAAGGTCATGACTATCAGATCATGGTGGTTGAGTATTGCATCTGAGGCAGTAGATCTGTGTTTGCTCGACGGCATCTGTGGGTCTCTCACGTGTTTGTTAAAGGTTCATCTGGGGCACTGGCCTGCTTTTCTCTTCTGGCCTGCCAAGAGCATTTGAATAATACCGGGAGCTGCTTTATTTGCATAGCAAGATATCCAAAAAGGCAGTCCGTTCTCTGCCTATTTTTGGCCCCCTTATTTTTTTTGCTTATTGTTGCAGAAGATTCACATATGCTGCGCGAGCGCATTAATATATTTCAGCCGACAGATGGACTCGACGCGCACGCGGCGGTTCCAATTCCTTCGCTCGTACATCCACACGCGTTCGTTCGAAGGCCCCGCGCGCATGCGAAAAACAGGTTTGAACATACTGTATTATCTTTTGAATTGATCTGCATGACACTGTCTGCCAGAGCTGACTCCGTGCCAGTTTCAGAAGGGGCGGTGGAGCGGCGAACAATGATGCTTTTGTCTGTTAAACGCCGCAGCCCTCTGCCTGACATCAAGATGTTTGTTTCTAGCTTTTGTGTTACACTTCGATTCGCTCGAGACCGAAGCCATAACAATGGATTAGCATCTTTATTTAAACCCAATCCAAAAGGGGGAAGTGGAAAGAATCGTGCATTAACAGCTGACCCCAGACTTGGTGTTTGACGGGCGAGCGACGGACCGGGAGTGTGTGTGTTGGTTTTATACAGGTCTATGAGGGCCGTATCTGTCGAGAAACTTGCTGACTTGTTTCAGAAAGGCAGCCAGTTATGTGATGACTGATAAGCCAACAGCCGTTGTGTAGAGGGCAGATCGCTGACCTGGAAACATCATCTGATAACATTCAGGCTCTTCATTTACATGCAATATTAAGAAAATCATGTCTGTCAAGTGTTCGGATGACGGGGACAGATTTTTATCCTGTCTCGTATGATATTTGTGTTACTGCAACACTGCCCACATCCTCTGATCTGTGAAAGGTGGGGCACTTCGTTCAACAACATTTTCATCTTAAAGTGATCTGTAATGTAATGCAGATGTTCGTATCTGACGGTGACCAGAGGGACCCGGGAGAACCGAATGAGATGATAAAAAGGTGTAGAAGGTGCCATGTGACTGCTAGTATGTGGACTCAACCTCAAGTTTATTATTGTGCTCGCTGGCATCTCGGTCAGGGCGAGGGACATAAACAACACACTGTTCTCTCACAGTAACGTCCTGTGATGCTCTCATTGGCAGCTTGTGACCGTTCGGCCCTCGCGCTCATAGACGCACGCTGTCCCGCTTACTTGAGCGCATCTCACGCATGAATTCAGGCATTGTGTGCAAGAGAAATATTTTTATCAGAATGCCCAACGCTATTTATACCCAACCCGTATACCCAACGATGCACTGGCGGGCACTTTCGTCCGGGACCTTTCGACCCGACCGAACAAATGTGGACGTCTGGGGTTGATAGCCTTGTTGAATCTCACATGCTTGGGTCTGATTTGATCTTAACAGCAAAAGAAAATAAGTTTGTAAATAAAATATTTTGGGAAAAGATAAATTCGAGCAAGTACACAAACAATCAGTGTGTTAAACTGAAAAGAATTATTTATAATTGGAGCTGTTATGTCAGTATTGTCGATGTATTATATTGCTAAAGTATTTTCATGTGTACAACTTTTTTTTAAACGGAGATGGCTTGCAAAGCTATAATGTGACTTTTTCTTGACATTAACATTTATTTTCCATAGCACAATGCAAAAAAACACGTATAGTAGTAAATAAAGTCGATTTTGCAAGTGAAACAATTGCACTAAATTTACTGATAATAATGAAACCTACAGAGAACATAAATGAAGGCCATGAAAAGGTTACGTTACTATAACAGTATTTTTTCCTCTGCGTATGTTTTATCAACATCGGTATGTTCCTTGTGTAGTAAATCTGTCCAAAAAACCCAAGAGCATTCTCGCATTCCGGCCGACGGTCTCCTAACGCGCTCTGTGTATGACAAGACGGTGGAAGAAATGCAATTGGACAAATACAAATGCGTTTTCAGGTCCTGCCGTCCCAGAGAGCATTGCACTGTCTGTGAACATTGTCTCTGAAGCGCTTCGTGAGCACCCCAAAATTGTTTATCGTTTTATTTTGTTGTATAATGCATTACCGCTAATACCTCTGTTGACTTTATACGAGTTGTCGTTGGCGCGTGTGTTTTGCGTGCGGTGGGATTTGTTTGTGGTTTTATCCGCTCGGCGTTTGCAGATGTTTGATTGAGGATTATTTTGTGATAGTGTGGTTAATGGCTATGATAAAGGTGTGTGTGTTTGAACTGCAGACATCATAGCGGGAGCGAGACTCAAATCCCCACACATGCAAATAAAACCGAGCCACAATAAAGGTGGCAGAAGAACAAGGTGAGCTGTGATGAGTTTGTCTGTCTCGCTCTCTCTCTCCTGGGCTTTACGTGGCTTTTGGGAGGAGCAGAAACGAGGGACGAGAGAAACGCTGAGTTATCTCTGTCATGCAGCGCTCTGGCTCCTGCTCTGTGTGTGTGTGTGTGTGTGTGTTTTGTGTGCGTGTGTGTTGTGTAATCCTGTGGAAAGGTGCTGCCACACACTGGTCTGGAGATTACAGCATCTCTTTTGTAAGTGTGCCAGGAACACACAGTAGAGCTCACAGCTCGGCTTTATTGACTCTTTCTGTCTGTTTTTTCCCCGAAAACTTTCCTGTAATGTCTAAAAATGCCAATACAAGTAAAGTTGATACTACAGTATCAAAAGTATAGTGTTTCTTTTTTACAGTATTTCTTCATATACAGTGTATTTTACGAACATTCAGCATTGAAGCCTGTTCTGTTGGGACAAGACCTCACACATTATAAGTGCGTTGAAGCATGAGGTCTGCACACGCTCTTTTACTCTCAGTCATTCATTGAGACAGGGCCGGCCCATGGATTGAGAAAGTTTGATTTGCGTTATTTTCAAACAATGAGAACGTAATTAGAAAATGTTTATGACAAATATTTTTTAGTTGTTATTTATTTACTTCCTATTTATGTTAATCACAATTCATGTTATATTAAAATAAATATGAATTTTGCTTTTTAAGTACATTTTCTGATATTTGTATTTATTTATTTTGTATAGTAGGGGCACAATCTAAAATCTTGCCTAGGGCACAAACAGAGGCTTGGCCGGTCCTGATACGGGAAAGCATAACACATAAATAACATGCTAGGAATGGTAAACATTAATAAAATGCTCAAACTGTATTTTAAGTACCACAGTTTTTTAAGTGAAGGGGAGGCAAGTTAAATGATTGTGGTAAGGATTTAAAAAGATCAGATCATTGGTTAAGAGCTGTAGATGTTCAGGCAGACACCTGTCTTGAGAAATAAAGTATTTTGGCACCTGGAACGCTTCTCGTAAAGACTTTATGCGATAGTACCAGTAAACATGAATGTGCTACTAAGCACGCTGCTTTATTTAAAACGTTTAATATGAATACAAATAATTGCATTCAAAGAGGAAACTAGCATTCAAGTATTTCTCAATTATGTAAAATATATTTTTTTTGTTTTATGTTATCTTACAAATTTCCATATAATTATTTAAGCGAACAGGAAATGAAAGGGATAGTTCACCCAGAAATAAAAATGCTTTCATCCTTTATTCATCCTCCAAACCTGTATGAATTACCTTTCTTCTGCAGAACGCTCAACTCAACTTTATTTATAAAGCGCTTTTTACAATTTTCATTGTTACAAAGCAGCTGTACATGAGACATATTGACTATAAGCAAAACACGAAAGAAGATATTTTGAAGAACGTCGACAACTAAGCAAAATTGGCCCTTATTGACTTCTATCGTATGAACACAAAACCACCGAGACATTTCTCTAAATATCTTCTTCTGACAAAAGACTCATGTACCGTTTTTGAATGACATGAGGATAAATAAACGATGACAGAATGTTTATAACAGTGACTGGTGTATTAGACTGAATGTACTCTAAAACAGTACAGTGTGTGTTCTTCATCTGACCATCATGTGTTCTCGCAGGGTTGGCTTTGTGAACTCCTGCGCTGGAAAGAAGATCCGTCTCCGGAGAACCGGACGCTCTGGGAGAACCTCTCCATGATCCGCCGATTCCTCAGTTTGTCGCAGTTAGAACGTGACGCCATATACGAGCAGGAGAGCAACGGAGGACAGCAGCATCACATGGACAGACCCCCGCACATGATGCACATGCCCACGGACCCCCTGCAGGTCAGTGTGACACACACAACCATAACAAATATTAAAAAACAGAGTTACTTTTTTGAAAACTTAAACCATTTAAAATAAATCACGTAATGAATTGTTACGACTCTGATCTTGTAAACACAGTTAAAGTTCACACTTGTGTTATGGCAAACGAAATCTCTTTCGATCATTTGAGGTTTTGGGGTGTTGTGTGACTTTGTAAAGCACTTGTATATCTCTCTAAACTCTCTCTCTCTCTCTGTCTCTCGCTGGGTGAGTGAAAGAGTCATTAGCAGCATCATTTGTCTGTGTTTAGATATTAAGGACATCTGGCTATTTTGATAAATTCGTCACTATTCAGAATCCATATTTAATCATAAAAATCCCCCAAGTTCTTCCGGTTACAGCTGCATATTTGATCGTATATTATTTTGTTTACTCGCAAACATATGGTCAATCCAAGAAAATAGCATGCGGTGAGGAAAAACATTTTGTCACTTCTGTTTTCACCACTTAAGGCAATGAGATCTGCTCACGGCTGGGGACGCTTGAAAGATCTGAGTCTCAAACGCAAACTAGTCTGGAATAATAAAGCAATAGCCGAAGGAAGCCTTGCGATACAGTCACTTTACTATGGTTAAAGGCTAGCATGAACATCAGAGTTATACGGTTATGTTTTTGAAAACCTTGTGAGCTTTCTACCTAAACATTTACATTTGGCAGACGCTTTTATCCAAAGTGACTTACAAGCAGGAGAGCATAGAAACATTTTGTCAACACGCTAAACAGGACCGTTAGTTTAGGCCATGCTCCTAGGAGGATTAAAGCAAAGGAGAGATTGCTGTGATGGAACAATCAGGCGTCGCTCATTTTCCCGTCTGATAAAACATCAATGTTTTGACGGGAACAGATTCAGGGTCAAGCCTTTACACCAATAAGTGTAGTTCATCTTCATTTAAACATGAAATAACATAAATAACATGCTCATGTTTCGTTTCATTCTGTCCATCGTGTTCCAGCGTCTTTGATATGTTATCTGGAGACTGAATGCTGAAATGTTATCATGCATTGCTGGTTCTCTTGGGAATGTCCCAGGAAAAAACATTGGGTTTGCTACAATGCCCCAAACTCACAAACAATGGCACATTTCAGAGCTAATGTGTCATATGTTTACAGCGATGTGAAAGTGGTCGGCACGCAGACATCGATAGCGCTCAGAATGAATCTCTCGCAGTTTTTATTTACTCCGTCGAGTGATGGTTTTGAATAGAGCTTGATAAGCAATCATCAGACCTGTGTTTTCTGTGTGAATATTCTGATGATACAGTCCTGCATTAAGCAGGTGAGGCTCTCACATCTCTGGATAACCAAAAATCCTTTTTAGGAATTATATTATATGCAGCAGTTTTATTTCACAACGAAGTCTGTCACACTAGAGTTCTTTTGCAAAGAATTCAATAGCAAATAGTCATATGGTACAGCATACTTATTGTTGTTGGTTAATTCAGTGAATGAAATACATTTATTACCCGACACTCTGGAATATCTGATCGGGTAGTGGCAACTCTATCCTCAATAACAACCGCTAAAACTGATAACACACCTCTCATCCAGCTGCTGCAGTTTAATATTTATAATTCAATGAATAAATAAAATATGATATGCCTATTTAATAATATACCTGCGATTATATTAGCAAATTATTAAACCAGATTGCATGGTTGTCTTTGAACTTTATGTTTTGGCTTTAAACAGTATGAATATATTTTTTTCTTTGTGGAAACTACACTCTTTTGATTTATATTTCCTCTTTATTTATTATTATTATACACAATTCAAAAGACACAGTAATATTACTAAAAAGAAGAAATAAGTGTGGCTTCAGTGCCAGAGCCACTTCACATTCAGTAACATGTGAGTTAAAAACTTAAATGGTGAAACTAATGTAAAATATGATTTAAACTAGAGGCTGTCAAATGAATAAACGATAAATCGCATCCAGAATAAAAGTTTGTGTTTACATGATATATGTCTGTGAACTGTGCATATTACTTTTGTATTCATAATTTAGGAAATATTTGCATGTATTTATTTATATTTACCACTAATTTAAATCTTTATAAATGTTGCTTAAATATATGCATGTATGTGTATGTTTTTATAAATAGAAAAGTAATATGCACAGTACACAGACCTATATTATGTAAACTCAAACTTTTATTCTGGATGCGATTTATCGCGAATATACATTTGACAGCCCTATTCTGGAGCTTAATTCAATTAAAATGTATTTCTGTAGCACTTTTTTTTTTATTCTGCTTTACAGTAAATATATATTAATACAAACATCAGAGACACAAAACTTTATTATAAAAATAAGGGAAAAAGTAGTTATAAACATAAAAAAGTCATACATGTTATTAAAACTTAAAATGGACTTTTAATTGCAAGCCCATTAGCACCTTTCTTCTCTTGGACAAACTGATGGTCCTGACCCAATTTATACCTTTAGTCAAATTTACCGATCTGTATTCTCATAGCTTTTCAGAGGAATTTAATGTTTCTGAATATTAAGCTTTGATAGACCATATCTTAACCATAACCAGTATGTTTCTCTTTTCTGCTTCTGTCAGACTCATCAACATCCCACCTCTCAGCTCCAGACTCCTCTGCCCCTACCACACCTCTCTCAGACTCCTCTATCCCAGCAGCCCTTGCAGCAGCAGCAGACAGGACCACGGCTTCCCCCGAGACAGCCCTCCATGGCTTCGCCCGCAGAGACTGAGGACGACAACCGGAGCAAGAGTCGCCAGGGCAACCGCATCTCCATGGAGGCGCTGGGCATCCTGCAGAGCTTCATCCAGGACGTTGGGTTGTATCCGGACGAGGAGGCCATCCACACCCTCTCCGCACAGCTGGACCTGCCCAAACACACCATCATTAAGTTCTTCCAAAACCAGCGTTTCTACGTCAACCACGCCGGCAAGCTGAAAGAGCCGCCCATCGGCCTCCTCTCCAACAACAACAACAAGGACGATGGCCTAACGGACTTCAAAGAGGGCGAGCTTCTCACGGAGCTGGATGAAGGCGTGCAGACCAACAGCACCATGTTCTCCATTAAAATTGAAGAGCACATGGCGTCCGAAGCGCACGCTCCGTGTCAGGCCCAAACTGAGCAGGAGGCTAAAGAGTAAAACTGGCCTCGCGGACCTTCGAATTTGATTCTAGTATCTCTCTCTCTCGTTCTCTTTGACTCTGTCTGTGTTCCAACGGCGAAACTGTAAGACTTTTTACACAAGACTGAATAATACAGAGGTAATTCACTCCCACAGTTTTGTAAAGCGTGTAATATTTCACTGTAAAGACTCGTGCATCATTTCAATAATCTGCACAACTAAACGATGTAAAAAAAAACTTTGCAGAAGGAACAGTTTACAGAAACATGAAAATTTCCTCATCATTTCCTCGCCCCTGTGTTTTTCTAAACCAGACTTGATTTCTTTTGTGGAGCAACATAAAACAAACTGTATGGCTGTTTTTTCATATAATGAAAGTGAATGGGGACTGAGGCCATCAACCTCTACAGAAACCCTAAAAGACATGAAAAGTGGTCCACGAAGGCTCAAATTCCTCGCAAAAGCTTTTGTAAGGTTTCAGAAAACTCAAGTATATGGCACACAAGCTGCGTAGACTGTTTTATGTATTTGCAGCATGACAGCCCCGCTCCCCATTCGCTTTCAGTATATGAAAAACAGCCTAGGCATTCTTAAAAAATGATCTTTTGTTATAGAAGAAGAGAGGGTTTAGAATGACACGAAGGTCAGTAAATCATGACCGAATTTTATTTTTGTAACTATTCCTTTAAATCAGCAGTATGTTGCTGTGGATATTTGCTGACTGCACTTCTTGTCTGTTGTTTTTACACTGATTTCGAACTACTGATTTAAAAAAAAAAGAAAGTCAATGGCGTTTGATAGACTTTGATGTTTACGTATGTGATGTTAACTGGATTTTTTATAAATGCATGACTTTGGGAAGAGGAGAAGACAAAGGCCTTAATGGTGAAGTAGTGAGTCGAGCACTGCTGGCTAATGAGAGATTCTCTCAGAAATAAAGAGGATTCGCTCCGTCTCCGGATCTCTATAACCTGCAGGTAGAACCCGGAAAAGCGGCTCAAGCTTATTATTTGGTTTGAGGAAATATGAATATATATATATATAGACATATATTAATTGTAAAAAAGTATACAGTCTTAAAGAAACTATGCCAACAAATGCCTTGTACTATATATGGCACTGCCGATGTTAGATTATTTTGCAAAACTTTGGTCACTGTAATATCTCGGATTTCCACAGCTGAAAATGTGAATCACACCCATCGTCCTGCATTATTTATTTGGGGTCCTGATGGAACTAGGTTCCGTCGCGGGGCGCTTTTCCTTTGACTGATCTTTTTCTATTTATAAATGTCATTTTGATGGGCAGTAAAATCAGAAGTGTCTTAACGTTTTAAATGGAAAAATGTGCTTTAACAGTTGCCTAAAAAAGTGCTGTTATGTCGAGCAACTCACGCTACAAGCTTCACAATTAATGTTGTATGCAATTTTTACTATCATGCAAATAAGCTTAGGTAAACGACTAACCTATAGACCACCTTAGAGAGATGAAAACATATGCAATTTGTGTGAAATCGATGTTTGCGATGTGTCTTCCTTTGGTTAACAATCCAACTCCAAGCTATTCCTGTAAAAAGATGATGTATAAAAAGAAGTGTTTCTTTTTTTATGAGTTTATTGCAATGAGAACACCAGATATTTTGTTACGACTGACTGTTTTATAAGTGTTTCTTGGTTTCTTTATGCAGAAATGTTCTAACTAGGAGTGGTTACTGATTGTTAATGACACAATTAAACTGTTTGTATTGTACTCCGGAATCTTGGCGTTAATATGACGGCGTGGCGGCCCGGGAGCTTCTTCACGTACTTAATAAGTGAATCTCTCCTGGGTGCCAGGCTGGATGGAGTCATATTATAAGCGTGTTTAAGGGTAAATAGACAGCAGGTGTTAATGCTCTGATGCTGAGCTGATCTGCAGGGATCGGAGGTGCAAAGCTGTGAAGCCGTGTTGACTTCTCGGTGAACTCCAGGTGATGCTCAGAGCCACATGTGGAAATCTGTCTCGCAGACTTAAAGCCCATATGGAGGCAGAACGTTAGTGACCCCAAATCACCCCACGGCATTTTAGGCCTGAGAAAATAATCATTTTAGGGACGAAACAGCCGACCGCAGGATGAGGGTAAGTTGTTCGACATCTTTTGTGTAAAAGCAGATCAATTGTGTTTTCTACGAAGGCCATTGCTCGTTCAGCAGACGCTGTACAGTGAGACAGGAGAGAGACTACAAGCGTGTACATAACTGTAATATACGAAACACACAAAGTACATAAATGTAGTTCTGCCATTTGTTTGCTGATTTAAGCACAACCTTTTGTTGTCACACCGACGGCGCTCTAGACAGAAAATAACGTGAAACGTTTTTTTTCTTTAGACGTTTGTGATGTTTAATATTTCAATGTGTACACAGACGGGTATCGAAAATTCATGAAAATGTTTAATAAAATTCCTTATAACATCCAGGCCCTCGACTCGAATGTTTGCTATCAGGTGGTGTATGAATTTGTCTCGAGCTCGAGTCGTTTGCTGCCCTTTGAAGAGCAAGTCGAGCGCATTGCATTGTGGGATAGGGCACTGAAAAAGTGCGCTTTACATACACTTTCAGGTAAATATTCAATGAACCCTTATTAGTAAGTCGCTTTGAATAAAAGCATCTGCTGAGTGAATAAATACACAGAAAATGTTGAAGGTCGGGCATTCATGAAAATTGTCACAGTTTGTACCGTCAAAGTCACACTTAAGAACACAGAATTTTGTACTTGAAGAATAACTTGAGACTCAAGGCAGGTTTTTGTCTTATAATGGGAGTACACTAAACTACCCGTCAGCTCCTGCGACGACAGTAAATCACACAGAAAACGCAGTCGAACCCCTAAAAAAGTTTTTATAATGACAGCATGACATCTCTGTGGAAACTGATCACGAACACCAGCACTGCAGCTGAGTTTTCAATTGAACCTTTTTATAATCAGAAATGACCTTAATAAGCAGGATCTTCTTTAGGGACTGCTTTTCTCTTAAAATATAACTTCTATCTAGTTATAAAAAACCCTCCCACTGACCCAAAAAATTTCTAAATTTCGAAATTTCTACCCAATAAAATATGTTAGAACTTGACATTAACTGGGAAAATAAATATAAGAAATCTCGTTTTTAATGCTCCTTTTGTCTAATTTTTCAATATTAGTCATTTTGAGGCCCTCTTTGAAGTCAGCTCCCCCTGTTGAGATCTACTGATCTGGGACAGACCCATAGAATGTCAACCTGACCGGGAACGTGGTAAAATCCTTTCTGTACCATTAAGCTGTCAGCGTAAACTTCATCCTGAGAAGACGGCTATAAAGCTACATATAATGAACACTGTTGTTATCAATTGTTGGCATCTTTATCAAAATCTGGGAGATCGAGACAGTCTGAACTCATTCATCTGCAGGCTCGGCTATGACTTCTTAGAACGACCTTCTGGATAATCGTGTTTTCCTCTTTTCTTTCCTCGTTCTTTAAATGTGGCTTTCTATCTTATGTAAAGTTATCTCTCCGGCATCATTGTTAAACTAATTTTCAGCGACGTTCAAGAATGATGCATCGACTTTACCCCAGATAACATTTGAAGGAAGGAAAAGCAGATCTTCATTTTATGAGCTCTGAAGGAGATTCATCTAATGCGTGATGTTGCCGTCACTTTTGTTAAATCCCGTATGGATGTATGGATTTTTGTTCTTCTGAAGCTTTTTATTTGAGACTGTGTTCTCAGATGTACACAAGATGTTATGTCTGATGTAGTTTAGATTTTGGATTTTCCTTGTTTATAATCATTTTAATTCTCATATTGGTTCTCAGATAAAAGTATGGGAAAGGTGTAAAAAGCATTTTATGTTATGTTTGGTTACATGCATCACAAATATATATTTTTTATATTTATTTAAACTATATATAATTCATATTTTTTTATTATAGACACAAAAATATTCTACACAGAATGCAGCAAACACATTAACATTTGTAATCCAAACAAAGTTGATAGATGTGACGTTTAACAGATTCAGATGAACTCGGTGTATCAGATTCAAGTCCGTGGTCTGATGTCGAAATAATATCTGTAGTTTCCTGATCAGCTGTACAGCTCAATGAACACAGGCCAGACTCAGCGCCTTACAAAAAAGAATTGAATTTAATGGTGTCATTGTACAGCAAGGCAGCATTTCATCCGGTGGTAAACCTCCGTGATGGATTAAAACAGGAACAAAGGGCAGATGACCCTCTACAAAGCAGGTCGGTGCAGATCAAGATATCATCATGCACAATATTTATCAGTGCCGATCTCAAACACCTCCACTTTGCGGCTAAATTGAGATGTTGCCAAGCAACCGCATGGTATAGTGCCAGGAGCGAGCTTTACAGTGTCCCCAGTTGTGTCTTTAATCTCTCAGAAACTGTACTCACTGTACGCTGTCTTTGCCTTTCCTGTAAACAACTGAATGTATAATGCAATCCATTCAGATGACACAAATGTGCAGAATTGTTTTGTTGTTTCTAAAGCAAGCATCACTGTTTCTCATTCTCGAGGCTAGAGAGTTAAAAAACTCATGCATAGCAACACCCTAGCAACCATCCACCAGGCAATATACTGTAGCAGCATGTTCTATACAGACAAATAAAACAAAAAAGATAAATGTCTGTAGAAAGTGTAAACATCAAACCATCCTGATTTTTTTAAGTTTGTTAAAAATACGATCTTCACTTCTTTCGGACAATTCTGCAGCCCCTCCATGCAAAAGAATGTGCGTTTTGCAAAGACGAAAATTTATAATTTTTTCAACTGGGATGGTTCAGGCAGTGTAAAATACTCCAAACAACACAACCATCGCCATTTACTCACTAGGTGTCCACTTATTCCTTTTCACGAAATGTAGCTGAAGTGGCCTCTTATTATCTGGAGTACTAATTGAACTGATTTTCCCTTTCTAAACCGGTCTACCTGCATTCATTTTAAAGCAATAACTCGTGGATGAACAACACCACTCATTGGCAAGCACTTTCATCGATGGTTCCACTTACGCGTTGACCAAAACAGCAGCACCTCCAACAATCTACATGTTACACAATTTAATTACGGTCAGCACTGTTTTGAACTGCCGTTTTCCTGCAAACGCTTGAGAAAATTCAAATGTTGCCAAATTAGACATGGACACGATACATGCAAAACAATCTCACGGCGAAAACGGAACTAGTTTACGATGCGAGTTCGTACGATGACATTCGTACATTTTCGTGCATTTGCTTTCGCACCGGTGACGTAAGAGTTAGGGGTGGAGCTTCAGAATCGTTTTTTTGTAGTTATCGGTCGCTTTTGTATGATTCGCAGCGTACGAATTCATAAGAATAAGCCACGTCATACAATAGCAACGAATTCATGTGAGATCAGGTTGCAACATGACATGATCTCATTTTTTAAAAGCCAAGTTTACAGTTAAACGGCACAATCACAAGCGAGTGAGTTCGGCTTTCAACACTTGCTCCCATGTTGGGTCACCGGCTGATATCCATTTAAAAATAGGTAAAAATCAAAAAATAAATAAATACATAAATAAAAGTTAATCGTGAGTTAATTCTATTCAATAATTATTAGATTCTTTATTAGTGCTTTATTTAAGAAAAACATTTGCTGAGGTGTTTTAGCTGAGTAACTCGAAAGGCAAGCCGATAGCATCAAAAGGCCCAACGATTCTTTCTGCTTCTTTAACTCTGTTAATGTGACGCTTCAAGGCATCTCACACCTGTTTGTGTAAACTATCAGCGAATCAAACTCCAACCTGAGTCAACTTCCGAGTTACGGCCTGCGAAACCGTTTTGGACCGACCGTAAGCGACTTACACCTAGCTAGCTAGCCGCCGTGAACTGAAGAAGAACATAAAAGCGGAAAGACCCAAAAAAAGAAATAAATAAAGAGCAAAAAAATTGTGCGAATGAGGCAAACAGCTGTGGAAGGATGAATAACTCGTTAGCTGTGTGCATTTTAAGCCATTATACTCGCACCTCTCACCTAACCCTCATTTGCAAAAAGGACAGGATTGAGGTGCTAATTAATGTGATAAAGAGTTGAGCAAATCCGATGGTGGCGCAGGATTTGGGAGGGAAAAAATAATCTGTTACATCTGTATTCTTCAGCACTCCGAAAGGTGTGACTTTCATGTTTAATTAATTAAACGTTGTCTTTAACTGTATCTTGACAAATACAAGCCAATTAGAAATGGAGGAGAAATGTTTGTGACTAATTAATGGTTGATTTCAGGGGAGAAAGTAGAAAACTTGGAACAGCTTTAACTTGAAACAGTAGTCTCGCACCTGGATTTTCACAGCACTAAATGCTGATTAGCAGGAAAATGAACCATGGTGTGGTGCAGTTAAAGTGAAGCATCACCTCTCAACGCTTTAACTGAGATGAATAGGACTAATTCACCAGCTATGGGTGGGGCTGTTGCATTAATTGAACGCGAGCGAAGCGCTAACGGAACGCATCTCTATTTTGCCACTGATTTACCTTGATTTGTTTCCAGCTCGATTTTAAATAATTGCTCGTGAAGTGGTGGACTCGTTTTTGCTTTAAAAAAGCGTTTTGCTCATCTAAGAGTTTTTACAAAATAAAAGTCCAATTTGCTCAACATTCTGCCTTAAAACTTGACTTGGCTTTATAGTGGGACGATAGCATAATGATGCATTCAAGTTCGCGTTTGTCATTGTTAGCTGAACAAACACTGTAAGTATTTTTATCATTTAAATGTGGATGCTGGTATGCATTTGATCCATATTAAATAACTTCAACAATGAAAAGCTTTTGTGTGTAATAAGAAAAATATTTTGATCAGCAAATATCCAGTGAGATTAATTTTTTGGTCATGGAAAGTTTTACGTTTTTAACATATTAAAAATAAGTTATTTCAAAAAGGTTGTAGTTTTTAAAAGCGATTAACTAATTCATACATCATACTCTCTATGTCTTCATGTTTGATCTTATATATACACAGCTGATCACAAAAAATGTGCATAGAAGGTAAGATCACATCAGTGTTACTTTCCTCCGCGCTAGTCAAGATTAGCCAATCACAGTCGTTTCCAATGACTGGGTTTTAAACAGTACATCTGAGGTAAAAGTAACACGACAATCGGTGTAATTAAAAAAATGTAAATGATTATAAATTGTTTAGCACACCAATGCCTCAAAAAATAAAATAACACTGATCTCATTTTTTATCGCGATAACCAGCGTTCACTCAGCGACGCGATTCAAGGAGATTCAACAGATGAGCTTCACATTTAACGACGCTGGAATTGGTTTACTACTCCATTACTTCAAGTTTTGACGCTTGGATAAAAGAAACGAATGTAAGTAGGCTACTAATATTAATTATTTTTTCGAAAGCTGTCTAAATATTTGCTGACACAAAGCTCTATATTTATAATAATACTTGTATAGCTACTACGCGTTGAAGTGACATTTGACATAATACTCCGTTACTGTACATATCAGATTTTTGTCTCTTTTGTCGTCGGACAGGTGCTATGGCGTTGCTAGATTGTTATGTGTGGTCGCTAGGATATCGCTTTGGCGTTCTGAGGGGTTTTAGCATGATGTTATAGGAGAACGTGTTTGTTTTTGGTTGTCAGGACGTTGCTGTGCTTGGACTTTACTGTGCCAGGGCGTTGTTCGGGGTTCTCTGAAGTTCATGTAAAATAAACTTACAATCAGAATCGCCCAGTTTGAGTACAGAGCACAATGAAACAACTGTAGGATAAGGTCTACACATCAGTTAAGTTACTAAACCAGAATAAATGTATTATTTCACATAAAAATGTTTTGGTCAATTTAGACCTAATTTGTCTGACATTGTGGTCTCTAGATATGGCTCTTGAAATCTGAGCACTACTTCAGCGTAGTCACAAGAAGTCTTACGTGAAGCTGTATTTTCTTTTCTTTTTTTGATGTATGTGTAAGTTCATATCCATCCTCACCCAATAGTTCATGCTCAGCGTTGAGACTGACAGCACAAAAGCTCACATTCATTAAATGCCACTAACACACTCATCAGTCTCTCGTCCCACCGAATTGTTAAATGATGCTATACAACATCATCATTTCCCCAACTAGACAGCGCCACAATTCATCCAAAGTGCTTTTCCTTTCTTATCAGGAGCTGCGCTTTTCACACACGTCATTTCCGAGTAATTCTCACATGCTGAAAGTCGCATGAAAAGAGCCGAGCGATACAAATAGACAGGATGTGCTTTAATAATAAAAGTCTGTCACAAACCTATCAGAGATATTCACAGTATTGAGTCCAGAGCTAGATTTCTACAGGACTGTAAAATGCCCTTTGTTCCCCAGCGTTTCCCACAATTCAACCCAAGCAAAATGATCATTCTCTTGGGAACAGGATCTGTCATGTTTTTACAAGTACTTTTTGTGAAAGTCAATAAACTCTAAAAATAATGCGCTTTACACACAACAAACAGTTTCAACATCTTTGAGAATTATGGGTAGTTTACATGCCAGTTTTTATTTGTTGCGGTGTGAGATGCTTTAGTCCACGATGAACTATTTTTGCTCATTCTTTTATAATTAGTATGCATGCAGTTTTTATGACCTCATTATTCGAGAGACCATGTTTTTTTGTGTGCTTTTAAACAACAACTTTGTCACAGGGCCGTTTACTAAAACACACTATACACTGCAAAATGTATTTCTCTTTATCAGTATTTTAGCAGCGAAAATACCTGAACAACCATTTACTTTAGATGCTAAATGTATAAGACGTATCATAAATGAAGTTTATTTTTACCCCTTTTTTTCCAGGCATAAATCCTAACATCAATTACTGAGGTCTACCTAACAAGAAAACCAAGGCAGTAAGAAATAAACTTATTTCGGGATGGATTCTCTGTCTCACTATTTACAGTAATTTTGCTTTTTTATTAAATGCGTGTAAAGAAAATGCTGATTAAAGAAAATATGTTTTACAATGGAAACAGTCAAATCAAATGACCAGTTTCCAGGACCAAATCAATGTTAGCTTGGAGGCTTGATATTGTTTTTAAAAGACGTCTGTAGACATGTTGTGGCAGCTATCCCTGAACACTGGTACAAAATTCCGGGTGCGTCGCCTGAATTTTCTTTTTCCGGCACCGGTGTCAACGCTGGCTGTTGAACAGGGCCATCCAGCCAAGCAAATCAGCTCTAATCATTCAGATGTTAAAACTTTCGTGTTTACTGCACAGTCCGTGGGCACTTAATTGAGTTTTAGAAAGCTCTTCCGACGCGTCGCTTATCCTGCATACAGATGCATAACTTTCTATGTCAGCGCCATCTACAGAGGCGGCACGGTAGAAGACGACAGAGCTATATGAATTTTAATTGCGCTCAAAACCGCATAGCTACAGTGACACGCTTGCATTCCCAGAGGTATACAATTTTGAAATCTACTAAGTAAAAAAGAAAGTTTCCATAAACGAGGAGGGGAACATGGAAGTGGCATAGCTGAACGAGTGGCGCGGGCTGCCTCAATTCCCCAAAGATGGTTTATTATTCCATGCTAAAATGAAGCGGGGAGCAGGAGTGGTAGTCAGTGAAGCGTCAGAGGTGCTCTTTGAAGGCATTAAAAAGCTGAACGCACAACAAAGACCAGATGTTCCAGCATGCTTTATTTATACTGCCATCAGCTATCTTCTGATGTCCGCGAAAACACTTTACACCATTTTCTTTCCTCGCCGAGTCTATTTTAATTGTAATTCTTCATGTGTTTTGTTCTTAGCAGCCTTATTGACGAATGCATAACCCTGACGTGGTGTTTTAAACAGACTCGGATACTAATGTAAAAACGATGTTTTGTTAAGTGTAGTCTGTGGTCACCACTACCTTCGATTAGACGGGCTAAAGAATTTGAACAAACTTTGAGCTGGTAAACATTTGTTGGGAAAGTTGTCAGAGCAACTCCTCTTTCTTTCAAGAAAGTCTGATGTGGAAGATGTTTTACAAGGCGATTGACAGGTGTGAAGTTGTTTCTAAGCCCCCCGGCTTTCACACACACAGTACACCCTGCCACGTTCACGGGAAATATTTGACTTCATAACTGGTTTCCTGACCAAACGGCTAAAACTGCGTGTCATCTGAGAAGAGCTTTCGGCGTGGAACGCTGTATTGTGTAGTTTAAAAGACAATAAAGGTACCAGGCACATTATGGTCTTACAAAGGTGCGTTCAAAACTCAAAAAGCGCTCTGACATGTGGCTGCGCTATCCTTTTGTTTTCACGTCGAATGTTTAGGGCCGGAGGAAAAAGATTCTCAAACAAAGCTGTTCGGTTCAATTAAAAGAGGAAATATCTCTTCCTGAATGAGGGATCCATTGAAACAAAAGAGTGTTAAATTGATGGTGCCACAATAAAACTATTAGCAGGGGAGTCGGCAGATGCTGGTGTGCCGGTTCTCTTTCCAGGGATTATTATTTATTTACACTTCTCAATCACAGCATCCCAGATGCCACCCGGACGCCGCCGCGGAGCGTGCGCAGGGGGAGGGGGCGTGTGTATGGTATGGATATAACCAGGGGTGTAGTGCCTCGGTTTTGGCAGCGCGCACCCGTGTTATGCCATCGATGACACCTGCACAAACAGTATTGGTGTGGAATCCAAGGACTGTTATCCAGCTTATGGAAAAACCCATTATTGATTTGTGCTGTTTATTCCAGAGGCACTTTAATCGCGGCAGAGTTATAATAGGCCTACTGTACATGCCCACATCTGTCGCTAAGACGCAAATTGCTTCTCTCCGAGGCACATAGTTCATGCTGCCCCGAAAGGAGCAGTTCTCTACGAAAAATCTGCCAAATGAAAGGACCAAACTTTTAAGCTTTCAAGTAAGGATGCAACAACATAGATGTTCTGCCTGATATCAACTGTGATATGAGGTTCATTCTGATATCAATCTGATAAATGTTTTGGCCAATAATTCATGATTAACAAAATGTTATATGTATAGCTGCATTATGTAGTTTTAGAATGTTTAGAGTAATGATAACTATAAAGAAAATAGGGGTGCACGATAAATAAAAAAAACCTGCACACGATTTGGCGGGTGTCTGCGATTTTTCTTTTCTTTTTTTTTGGTGCATTTTGTCAGTGAAGTATGGTTAAATGCTGCTGCATCTGTAAACTGGAGGGCGCTCTCACCCAGAATCTCAAAATATACGCCACAGAAGAAGTACCATAAGACACGTAAGGTGCATCCCAAATCGCGCACTTATGCACTATTCTATGCCATTTTGTAGTATAAATAGTGTAAGTAGTTCACATTGAAAATCCTCAAAAAATAAGTGCACTGTAAGTACCCGGATGATGCAGTTTTTTGACTGAAAATATGAAGTGTGTAACTGGACACTTCCCGCACTCAACGGTCGCAGTTTCGCTTACGTAGTGAAAAGGAGGCGGGGCTATCAGACGCTGCTCAAGCAAAACTCTCCTGTAGAGTGATAACGCTTCAATCTGATGATGACTAAAGTAATGCTGGGCAAAACACATGAAAACTACATCAAATGAACAATGCACAAGTATATTTTTATTCATACCGTCATTTGCGCTTGTCTGGGAAACCGATATACTTCCGGTTAGTATAAAACCATTTAGTATTCGATTTGGGACGATACTACTCTTCTGAAATTCATATACTAGATGGTTGAGTGCATAGTGCTGAGTTTAAGTGCATAGTGTATAGTATGTCATTTGAGACACAGCTGTAGTTTACGGAAATGCCTAAGGGCGTCTTTCTATTGCTGTTCTTCAAGCCTCCTCAGATATTTTCATGACTAAAGTATATTTATAATAATGATGTTTGGCAGGTGTTGCATTTCAAATGTTTGTCAGATCGAGCAGCATTTCCTCCCGATCACATAGCTGTACTTTACGGACAAACAGCGCATGAAACATAATCGCAGACTTTGGTTTCAATATTATGTTAAATTAAAAACTTTTTTCTTAATTCTAATGATCAATCTTGATTAGTGATGCACCAATATGTAAATACTTGCCAATAACGATAAGTGTTAATTATTTAATGTTCGAAGTCGGTAACCAATATATTGTATCAATATACAGTACCTAAACATAATTAATAAAAAAGGGCAACTGCTTTTATTTTAAATGATCAGGAAAGAAAGACATTACTGTACTGGATTTTAACCAAAAGAAGTGACTCGTATTTTATCGGTTTTAATAAATTGGCCTGATTTTATTATCAGACCAGTACAGATAACAGTAAAATAGACAATTTATCGGCCAAAACCGATATGCCGGATAATATATCGTGCATCCCTATTATTGATGTGAAACAACATTCACCTAATCAGACCAATGCTTAAACAAAAACTTGCATTTTTGCTTATGTTAATGTGGATTGCCATTGCATTGCATTCATCACTCCTATAGGCTGTTTTTTTGGCCATGCGTGAGGTAGCGTGCCGTTTCAGAGCCAGGACCCCTGGTGGTTAGAGAGAGGCGTGGAGCTGGTGGGTGGCTGTCCTCGCTTCCCCTGTCCTGAGAGCCCTCCAGCACGCTCATGTCTCCCAGCATGCACCCGGCCTCTCCTGAAAAACATCTTTATTCAGCCTCCTCACTAATGTCTACAGCACAGGCATCAACATGCTTTGTGCGAAATGAATTACTGCTAATTAAAAATCAACAGAAATGAGCATGCAACACTCTGTGCCCCATTAATATTTTAACCAGCAGCAGCAGTAATTAAAGCGGCGCTAATTTTTTCCTCTCTCGCTCAGCATCCACAACCAGTCAATAAATTACATCAAAAAAGTACAGGTGTGTTTCCCTGTCAGGGCTGTAATATCATGATAAATCGACATCATTCCTCATAGTTAACGCTCCCTGAATCGTCGCAGACTCGCAACTTGCTGTTATCTTTGCGCCGGTGAATGGGGGGGTGACGAGGCCTCTTGTTTCACTAACACACAGGTGTTACGCCGTGCCAGATTCTCAGGTAGCAAATGGATTCTAAGAGCACCATTAATGGAGATGAAAGGGTTTGGTGTTCGGATGTTTGTTAAAAGAATCTCCAAAAGAGGGAAAAAGTTTCTTTTAACAGCTTGATTTATGCTGCAGGTGATGCGTGTCGCGCTGCTTTTAAAGGTTTTACTTTGTATAATCAGATGAAATGTAGTTTGCATATATTGTTTGCATATCTATATTTTGAATTTTTTGTATAGTAAATATTGCAGGTAGCGTGCACCTGTGTGGTGTGAGGGACTGCATTATGATTACCCAGAGGAGCGTTTTATTTCTCAGCAGTTGCTCTTTTATAGCTCCAGAGGCGTAATGAATGAAATCCTCAGTTACGTTTCATGAAAGAGAACTTTGTCTTGGATGTTTCTTTAAAAAAATAGTAGTCAAACTCCTGGATACCATAGCTGAGAACTCATTGAAATGTGTTTATTGCAATCCCCAACTTGTAATGGCATGCTTTGGTGTCTGTGAAATTAAAAATTACAATGCCTATTTTTTTTTCATGAAATATTGCAGCGTTTATTGTAAATTTATCAATGTGGTTCATTCTCTTTTAAAAATGTGTGTGTCCTCATAATCTTTAGTTAAAATTTGAAAATGCATTTCTGTCCTGTAATGACTATCCATCTTAAATGACGTATGTTAGACGGCAGTCTGCTGCCAGTTCCATATCAAAATGCAACGTCTGCTTTTGTACATCCAATCAAATCGCAGAGAAAGACGAATGCCACGGCCACTATTTTTCTCATTAGAAATTCCATTTCACTCAGAAATGCGTCAAAATACGAAAGTAAAATGCAACTTCCGGTTCACGGGGACTTTAAATTCACCACTCTTTGAGACACTCTTGAGGCTTTTCTTGAAATTCTAGAGGAGAAAGTTGTGAGATTACGTGTGAGTCTTTTTCTTTGGGGATCATTTAAAGCAGCATAAGACCAGCTAATGTGCTCTATTCTCATTGCTGTCTAGTAGAAATCAGTCTGATATTAAAAAGATCTCATTTGCACTTTTTTCTTATGGGTATTAGGTATGGTATGTAAATCTTCTTTCATTACAAGAAAGCTTGCTTTACTTACTTCCATTGTACAGTGGTATTAATATAAACAGTAATTAAAACCTCAAAATGTATCTAAAGGCTCTTGTTGTTATTTTACAGTAATATCAGTTATACAACACTGAAACACTCATATGTACTGTTTAAGAGAGGATGTCCCTAACAACAGATGCTTACTAAAATGTTTTTCTTAAATTTTCTTTGCCTTTAGTTTAAATGCACAAGAGTACCAGCCTCATTACAAAAGACAGGTAAACTGCAAAGAAACATATTATAGGCAGGAAACACATTTTGTTGGCATCGTTCATGTGATTTACATGTTAAAATGTGTGATTGGTATGAGAACACGTGCAAATTTATGGAATGGCATGATGTTATGGCAAATCCACAGTTTTTTTTTTTGACACGTCCTCATAAACAGACACCTACTTCACTCATTTTTTATGAAGATATGCTGTGAAAGTCAGTAATTGCTCATATGTCAGGACAGTCGAGATTGTACGAACAGAATTATAGGATTTCTGACAGAATAGGATTTTGACTGGATGAGAATATATCAACACTCGTTGAGCGTGTGCGAGATTTTCAAAGAAAAAAGGTTTCCTGACTGCAGTGTATCTTTCGAACCCGTGACAGAAATTAGCCGTTATATTGACCATAACTGCACATTATATTATGAGTCATGCTTATTTGTAAGCAATGCTAGTTTTGTTTATCACTAGGAAACAAGTCTTCATATTTGATCAAATTATTTGCAACTGCTTGATTAAATCAGACCCAAAGTTTACCAAGTTGAAAGACTGCAGCCATTTCAATAGAAATAGGTCTTTTCTGTAACCTTTCCTTAAATATTTTGTTACCATATTTGAACCTTATCTACATTTTCACAATAATGTATATGACTGACTTTTGGAAATTTTAAAGGTTTTTTATAATCAGTGACATTGAACAGATTTGGAAAATATTGTCTTTAATTCTGTTTCTTGTCTTGAATTCTTGTGAGTTTTGGTTTATAACTTTTAAACATTTTATTCTGTTGTGCCCACACACAACGCCATATGCCGTTTATGAATGCTGTAATAATTCTATGTAAAATTAGAGTGAATAACGTAGAGCTGCCTGATGAGCTTGGAAACAGTAAGCTATATATGAAATAATGCACATCCAAGACATTTAATTATATATAACTTGAAACAGCTGTGAGCTGATGACCCGCATCATGAATAAATATTTATTTCTGTTCACGGTTATGTTTGCACATGCCATGACACTAATAGTTTGATACATGTACCGAGCATGTGCGCAGTGCATTCTGGGGTTAATTTATTATCATGTGTCTAGCTGAATCTGTCTATTGAGCAGTGACATCAAAAGTTCTCTATTTTTACATCTTTTGTGCAACATTAATGTCATTTCCACATTGCTATTTACTGACTGTTAATTGTAAATTAATGTTAGATACACCATTCGCTTTCTGTTAGATGAGTGGGAAAAATAGCTTTGCATGTGTATAAATTGACAGTGCGGTTAGCAGAATTCTTTGTGTAGATTAAAGCAGAAGAGGTCTTTGTTTTAGGTAATTGTCAAGGCTACCTCTATTTTGAATAGTTTTTTCTAATTCTGGGATTTTTCTAATTATTTATTCTAATCAAATCTTCTATATGTTCTGATTGGCTTTGTTTAACCTGTCGCTAGATTTTTTTCAAACTTTACTTGGCTAAGACCAGGCTTTTTAGAAGGACTTTTAACAGCATGAAAAGTTTTTGAAATGTGTTTTAACAGTTAGATGCTACTTTAAGTGTCATTCTAATATAGTGATCTCGGACATGGCATTTTTAGATCAGGTGACTGATTAGCTCAAACAATCAATCTGAACTTGGCAATATTGCAACGTCTACCCAAGCAAATGTCATTGAGATAAATCCTGACGCATAGCTTTCTCCATGTGTTGTGCTGTTCGCTGTTGACTTTTTTGAATTAAAACTTCTATTTCTTACATTTTTCTTTAGAAATGCAATTCGCTGGTTGAATGCACAAGATGGTGCCCGTGAGCTTTTGGGACGCCAGAGTCGGCAGAGTAATTTCCGGTCATATAACAATGAAGGGAAAAGGAGGATTTTTGGCCAGCAAATATGGGTGTTTTTAAGATAAAAAAAAAGATAAAAGTTATATAAGACAGATCCTCTTTACATTGCTGAGCACTTTGTTAAGCTAAAACAACTCGATAGTGTTATACGACCGGAAATTAGTCTGCGAACCCTGGCATTGTAAAAGCTCACCGGCGCAATCTTGTGCAACTAGCCCACATAGATATGAACTTGAAATGAACAGAATTAGTGGAAAGAGCCTTTAAACGATGTTGTATGGAGCTGAAAAGCTGAAAGCAGGTGTTTTTTCCACCTTTGTAGACATCCTTAGTTCATTCATGTCGGCTTGTTTATTTCTAACCCACGGAACTCAATTTCAGTTATTACTGTGATATCTAGGGGATGAGATTCTCTTCTTTATAAGTGAAATGACTAACACAACAAAATTAGTCCCATAGACCACCTGTGAATAGCAATAAATTAGGCCACGCGAGTTTTTATAGACCTCGAAATAAAACTCGTACATCAATTCATTTCTATCAATGTCGCAGAGGTACGTCAAGTCTAGTTGACGAGCCGCTCCGTCACTGTCCGATAAGCATCGTCTACCGGGGTTTGTTCCACTTGTCAAGCTCTTCTTTATTGACAACAAGTTAACTGTACGTACACGACGAAACAGCAGAAATAACGCGGCGTGTAGCATATGTGTGTGATCATGCATGCGGGCGGCGTGGCTTTCTGCCAGGCGTTACGTGACGGCAGCCGCGCGTCAAACTGAACCGTCTCGTCGTGTCTTGCTGAGATCTGTGCCCCTGCTCCCACCGCAATGAAATTACATGTTTGTGATGTTCATCTCACAGAGACGTATTCAAGGCCCATTTATTTGGAATTGCTTTTAGTGTAATCCAATAAAGACATTTTTTCATTTATTTCCATGGTGAAATTTCTGCTGAGGCGATGTGGGCCAGCGTTTCCTTCATTAGCCGTAATAATAACAGTAATAGCAATAACCGCATTAAAGGCAATTATTACAGTGATCCTCATCATCATCTACATCAATAATGTCAAAGTGTACAGCACACTGGGCATTAGTCATTTATAGAGTGAATTAAATCGGAGGATTATCGTGTGTGGGGGGTTAACATGAGAAAAGGCTGGAGAAATGAGAGGCCTTCACGTTATTGATCGCTGCACTGTTGGTTAAAGAGGGACATTTTTGTGTTTTGTTACTCGAGAACTCGCAGATGACCGGGGGTTTATCTGACCTAGTTTTTTTATGGTTGGTTTATGTGTCTGTGTGTCAGATGGTTGTTTGTTTTTTAGGGTTCAACACTTATGTTCTGTGTTTTTATATTTTGAGTCCCAGAGACCCCAGAGCTGTATTTGTAAAAAATAATAATGGCAAATTAAAGATGAATTTGTGTCTGTTGAGCAATGTAGCAATGTTTTTGGTGGTAAGTCAAGTCAAGTCAATTTATTTGTAGAGCACAACTTTACACAACTATCGTTGATCCAAAGTGCTTTACAATAAGGGGTTGATTAAAAGCAACAGAGGTCAAAATTGAAAAAAAAAAAAATAGTTAAAATAAAAATAGGTATATATACACAACCCAAAAGTACCGTACAAAGTATCACTCAAATGCAAGGGTGTAAAAATTTGTCTTTACATTTGATTGAGAGGGGTAGACTGTTCCAGGGTCAGTCTGACCCCAGCTTTCTTTGTCGTAAAAAATATACATTTTTTTTTATCAGATCCCTGTGACCACAAGCAGAAGTTATTTATGCTTCCATATAACTTTAAAAGCATTATATAGTTGTATTATTGTCTATAGTCTTGTATTCATTATTATAGTTCTTAAGCCGGTGCATGTGAAGAACAGAACATGAGGTTTAAACGGCACATTTACATTATAATTACGGTTATATTAAGCTGTTTTTGAATAGAAGAATGCGTGTGTGTGTCTGATAAATTGGACTGCAAAGTACCATAGAAAATGACCCCCAGAAATTAAATACAGAATTCAAATTAAAGCCGTCTTTTGACGTAGACCTTATGGTTAGCTGTCACTGGAAAAATATATATATTCGTCCTACAGTTTTTTTTTTCATTCTTAATTTCTTATTTCTAGATTGATTGAAGTATTTGATATAAAAAGTGTGTTTATATAAAAAGAAAAGTCTTCATAAAGAGAAAATTGCCCCTGAAAATGAACTCCTGGGGGCATAAATTACCCTCTGATAAAAAACGCAATGACACTAAAGATGACACGATAATTGTGTTTTCATGGTGGTTCATTGCAATTTCAGAGTCCTCGGGTGCTGGTGGTCATCCCCGCTGTTGCTTCCCGAAGCCTCCTGCCCCTAACGTATGTAGGAATGCAGCTGGCCGTTTATTTAAATGCTCATAACACCATTACACAAGCAATCTCTTTATTCTCACAGCAGTCTTAAAACCCTCATGGGCGTTGTGTTTATCAGAAGTTAGATAACAACAGCGAAGGTACGGGGTCAGAGAAGTTAAACGGAGAAGCCAAAAGGGGCCCAAAACCAACCCCCCACCGGACACAACATGTCCGCCAGTTGGCTACCTTCACGAACTCTCGGAGGCTTGTAGAAACCTGGATCTGCATTGATCGTCAGAGCAGCAAACTGTTTCCTGCTCTGCAAAAATGAATATTTGAATATGCGCTCCTAAACCAGCTTAAATTGGATCATTTTATTGTGCCGCTCCACCCTGCCAAAATGCCAAGAGAGTGTGGGTCTTGGCGAAGGCCGGCACTCCTGAATCTTCCCCGCGGCCTGCGCGCCCCCTACCCCTCCACACTATCTGCTGACACAGAGTCTTGCCCCGGGCCGCCTGCTCTCCGCATGGCCACCCCCTGCCGGGGAAAGCTGCACTTAGTTAGAGAGAGCTGGAGGGGACCCAGCACACAACTGGCCAGCAGGCCACTCTATGCGTGACGTTTACAGCGTGTGTGTATACGTTTGTGCTGTCGTTCTGTATGTGCAATGCATGGAAATTTCGCTGAAATTAGTAGAATCTTAAGAAGTTATGGAAATTGCTATGGTGAAAATATATTTAGTTTTGCTCTGCTCTAGACCATTAATCAGATAGATTTATACCGCAAGTTGTTCTTGCATAGAGTAAAACTTACCTTAAAGCGTTTGGCTATTTGTTTCTGTCATTAATTGTGGGAATATAGTTACATTTTCTGATTTTTGTAGAAGAGTTCTTTTGCATATTTGGAATTACATATATTTAGTTCAGTGTATTTTTCATACAAATAATGAAAACAGACGTTATCTCATTGTGTAGCCTTAAAGGGACGGTTCACTCAAAAATAGACATTCTGTCATCATTTACATACCCTCGAGTTGTTCCAAATCTGTATACATTTCTTTGTGCTGGAAAGAATTGACTACTATAGTAAGAAATTACAATGGTTGTCAAAGGTCAAAAGATATTTATAAAGGATTTTTTTCTATTATGGTACTCAATGGTGACCGAGAACTGTTTGGTTACAAGCATTTTTTCCAAATGTCTTTCCTTTGTTTATCGAAACAAACACATTTATACAGATTTGGAACAACTTGAGGGTGAGTGAATGGAAACAGAATTTTCATTTTCAGGTGAACTGTTTCTTTTAAGGGTTGAACATTATTAGTAAGCTAACATAACAAGCTTTTATACTTGTTAAATGTTACAGCAATATTGTTTTTGATAATGGCTGTTGTTAGCACACAGAGATCATCTTAAGACCCCTGGATGTTTACTACCCAGGGGCCGGATTCACTGTTCTTAAGAGAAAATATAAGATTGTTCTAAAGATAAATTATAGGAAGCTCATAAGAATGTTCCTTAACTTCTCAAATATTTACCTAAGAATAAATAATTTCATAAGACTTAAATGACACGTGCTTTGGCCATAAATCTTGAAAAAAAATTAAGAACTGCCTTAAGAAAGATATAAGGGACTACAAAACACTCCTAACTTTTTTTCTTAAATGACAGTTAAAGAAAAACTATGTCAGAAGAATTTTTTGTGAATCCGCCCCACCAGTTTTTACCAACCCATGTTGGCTGGGGCATTTTCAGGGAATCCTTTACCCAAATATAAAAACTGGATTTTATTGAATATAACTGATTGTGTTTATCTAAAGAAATGCAGTCATATTAATGACATTAGAGAGGGTGACTCATCAGAGAATGTTCATATTTATGTGAATTATTTTAATGCAGACCTGTAAGTAATGTCTGGATGTAACTTTTCTGTGGCATAAGTGGTTTGAAAACTAAAGGAAGTGAAGGATTAGACATTTGGGTTGACTGATATTGCAATACAAGCCATCATTGCTGTTACCAACCAAACCGAAATGCTTACCTTGGGCAAAGCTTCTGAAATGAATGCGATGGTCTTAAGACAGCCGATTACCCATGACTCCATAATAGGAACACGAGTGTAATGACACATTACTATCTTTTTTGTTTTGGTAATAGATCTTAACCGAAATTTTACTTCCTACTGTCATTAAAATGGAGGCTAGATTTGCCTGATTATATCCAGTTATTGTCGTTTCATTTTACTTGGCATTGCTTTTAATCACCCCTGTCAATTTGGAACTCTCATTTATCTTTCATCATGCAACCTGAAGTATGTTTTTCTCGGCAGTCCCCTCCACATTTCCCATCAAACTTCTCTCATCAGTTCGCCATAATTGGCTCATTAGATTTCTGTTAATTAGCCTATAAAGCCTAATGTTTTAAAATACCTTGTTTCTTTTCATAGCATTCAGTTCAAGAACTATTCTTTCTTCCTTTCTTTCCTTAAATCATTTTGAAGTAGATTCTTTTCTGAATTAGTTGAAACTTTGTTGGCGTCGTTTAGTTTCCGCTTTCTCTGGCACATGCGTGTTCCCGCGATGCAGTCGACGACATCGACCTTGTTTGTGTTTCACGCTTTTTTCGGTGGGTGTGTTGCGTTTAAGCGTTCCTTTCTGTTCAGCTTTGTTTTACGAAACGCATCACATTCCACTGCCTTCCAATTTAGTCTCTGTGTACGTGTCAGCCGTGCAGGACTTGCCTCGTATTTAGCTGCGAGAAACTTCTAAGAGTCAGTTTGTTTGTAAAACAAGGCAATTTAAACAAGCAGCTGGCACCAGAGATCAGCGTCTCACAACACTTTACTGCTTCTTCCCTGATGCGGTGCAGATCGATGTCTAGACATACATCTGTCGGCGTGCCCTGCTACTCTTCATGGAACGATGCATTGAGAGGCATTGAGTGTGTGTTTGTGTGTCTGCATTGTTTACACAGACTTATTTATAAAGAGCCAGATCCTACAGCGGGCCGATGAATGACAAATTAACAATCTGCTTGAAGTTTCTCCAACAGCCGCCATTTGTATTTTTTCAGCATTCACTTCAACTGGTGGTTGGGATGCTTCTTATGTTCTGATGAACAGAAAAATGTGTTTGCTCTGAATGTATAAAATGGGAGTACGCTATAAACGTCAAAAACAAAACCTATGCGTTGACGGTCTCGGCTTCTCAGATGCAGCACTTCTTCGGATGCTCGGGGGCGTGCGTCCCTTTAAAGCATTACCGACCACATAGGCATTTTTTCTGGCTTTCCTGGCGTTCCATCGGCATGATGGATATTGCTTAAAGTATTTCAATTTGACATACCCAAATCATGTTATTGAAAATAATGTGCCGCACCGAGCGGCCAATTTGTAAGCCGCGTGCTTCACTAACTTTCTTTTGACTTTGCATTTCTGCCCAGGCCACAGAAGCGATTGCTGAGGATGTGAACACGGAGCGGGAATCTCTTCATGGAGTGAAGGAACGCAGCTATTGTTTGAGATTGATCAGTCCTTGGCATACTTCTGGAGGCTTTGTAGGGGCCTTGTGCCATCCAGCATCCTTCACCAAAGATGTTTCTCTCCCATCAACATTTGTCGATTTTCCTCAACTCAACTTTTGACCACATCGTCTTAACTTTAGATTGACCCTGCTGATCCTCCTTTGTGCCGGAGTAAAGATTGCGAAGCGGCAGCAGCAGGGCTGCCAACAGCTCAGCAAGCTGACGGGCGAAGCCGCGTTCATGGTTGTTTTTTGCCTCCTGCAACACTCCCAGTCTCGGCCCATGCCAGTCTATATGACTTATAGAGTTTGGGCCTCATACTGCCAATTCCACTTAGAGTGCATTTTTCTGATAAACAAAAGCACATTCAAGCTTCAGCTCCTCATTTCACACTGTGTGCTTTGGCTCGGGGCAGTGCTTTCCTGGAGCCCTTGGCCTACAGTCCAAAGAATGGCTCCAGTTGGCTTTCCTTTAAAAAAAAAGGGAAAAAAGCAGCCACATGTGGAGGATTAGACTCCATCTTTCATCCTCCACGCTCTCACTCACCCTCTTCTGCCCAAGCCCACCGGCTCCCCCTCGATGCAAACGCCTCGACTCAGGACGCGCAAGCCCCACGCGTGTTCGCACCTTCAGCTCCCGAACTTACCTCGGCCTCCTCGCTTCGGCTCATCCGCACTTACGCCGCTGTAAGAAGTTCTTTTGGCAGCTGTAGAAGCAGAAGGGAGTCTATATAGGGCAGTTACGAAAGAGAATTTGCGTTATCGTCGGTGCATGTGCCGGCCTGATTCGTAGTGTAGAAAAGCTTGGAAGTTTTCAAGAAAGTTTCTCCTGTTTTTTTTTTTTCACCACCCACTGGCCTGAATGCAGTTACAGTGTGTAAATATTTCTGAACACTGTTATACAATACGCTGCATGTTATGCTAATAATGCGCATATGGTGCTTCTAACAAGACGATAGCGACGCTTAACATATTCTTATGCACATTTCAAATGCACGCAACCCCTTACATGAGATACGCACACCAGATGGAAAGATAGAACGGTGCATGACAAACATGACTCTTAATACACCCACTATTAAAAGTGCTATGCCTCTGATCAGACAATAGGCAACCCTATATGAGGCCTTTGTCTTCAAGCAGACAGGAATATCAGAGCAGTTATTAGAGGCGGATGTTAAATGATAGCTGTGGTACAGGTTGACCCCCAGGGCATGGGCTGTCTCCGAGAACAGATGTGCCACCCACTCGCAACAGTTGTACTCTTCCCACAATGGCCTGGTGGGAGTAGATTGGCCAGGGAGAGGACAGATGATAATGGTTTACGTCAAATGTTCTTCTGCTTCTGTTTGGGACCCGGGCGCACTTCAGCCAACAAGTCTGGAGTTGGAAGAAGGATGTAGAGGAGGGCAGGAAGAGGTCCAGCGGGTCAGATTTGAAAGGTAATCGCTGCCCCCTTTTGTTCCGCTTTGTAACGGTGCGGAGAAATGACTATGTGCATAAAAGACGAAACATGTCTCTGGTTCTAAAGGCCGCTTTTGAGAGGTTTGAGATTCAAACGTTTCATTAAATTGGATGCGTTGGGTGACAGCTTGACTCTTGGGGAACATGGCCAGACTGCTGAAATGAGATCATGAGCGAGATAAGCGTTGTGAGTGCAGGGACTAAGTGGAATGAACGCTGTTGACACATGAACCGAGCAGTTGCACACGACTTTGTGCGGAAATTCGTGTGTCAATACAGTCGCTCATTTTCTCTGATCCCTTCGCACGATCTCGCACCCCACTGGCTTCCCTCCGCACGCCGGCGAATGAGAGTGGATTATTGAGGTCTTTCCGTCTGCGATCACCTATTTCGTACTCTTGTCTTTTATTTCCAGGTATATCGTTCCTGAGTAGATGTGTGCTGTGCTTGCTTGTTGTATGAAGAGTGCGGGAAATGCGTTTTATTGTTGGATGTTTTGGCAAAACCAAGCAGGTTATCTGTAGGCCTGCTCACAATTGTTCTTAAATTTGTCACGACTATTGAACCGTATAAAGTGATGATATATTACCAGTCGCCCACGCTTCAATTTCCATTTCCGTTCGTGAAACTTTTTTTTTGTGTGTTGTTTAGTGAAATGCTAATGAGTTTCAGTTTTACAGTATATGATGGGAACAGCTTGATAGAATTAAATGCTTGAATTTGCCAGCTTTAAAATCACTGGTGAAGGTTGGCGCGCCGCTATACGTCCTCAGTGGCCGTTCCAGGGAAGATGAACAGAAGGGACCACCGCTCCTCAATGCACATTGATCGGTTTCCTCTCTCTCTCTTTATTTCCCCCTCTTATTTATTTTATCTTTTCAGTGGCAGCTAGATGTGTAGATTCATTCAAACTCTGGAGATTCCGCGCGTGTTATTCCCAGAGGGCAAAAATTAATTCCTCCTCCTCTTTTTCAACACTTAGGTGCAGTGGCTTCTCTTTCGTTCCCCTCTGAGAGAATGCAGAAGAGGAGGAACCGGTCCCGAGGGAATCTCGTCTATATAGTATTTCATCCACACTTTAATCCGCCGCTGCGTTGAATGCTTCATAGGGAATAAAAGACAAAGCTTTTGTTTATGATTCTAATATTAGCCTCTTGGCATTTCTGACATAAACGGGATCCTGCCCTACGGCGGAACTATTGATTTCCACCATCCACAAAAGTCAGCATCCGTCTTTACAAAACGATGCTCAGGAGATTACGACAAATATAAACAAGCAGGATTATAGTTTTGTCATTTTCTCTGAGATGAATTGACCGCTAATATGAATAATTCAGGCTAAAGCTGCAGAGGAAATTTCTCCAAGATTAACATTTGCTAATAATGCGAGCCGTCGTAATGATAATAGTCATTGGAAACAAGATGAGTATTGAAGTCACAGAAGGGCAGATGTATTCTTTTCTGGTGTTATTAAGTCCAGTTGATTTAATAGTTTAAAAGTCCATTAAATGGAGAGATATCGAGTGTCCTCCAGACAACAGCGAGGCATTGAGGGGTTTGTTATCTAATTTAAATGCACACGTGCTTTATTAATGCTTCTGTCTTAGACACTTTTGTATTACTTCACAATGAAGCAAATTTATTTAAATCCTCCCCGCATGTAATCCCAATCGTCTGTGCCATTTATTTCCCGTTTCAGACATGCAAATGAACATATTAATAACCTAATAAACAGGCGTCCTTATTAGAATCATTAAAATATTAATCGTCCATTACACCTCCTAATGCAAAACACATTTGCATTTTCGAAAACAAACCACAAATGCTCGCACATGCTTTTATTTTTCTTAAGGAAGCGCTTGGCAAGCCTGAAAACAGCGACAGGTCTTAGAAGGATATAAAGACAGGAACAGATAGAACTGTAATCCCGATCAACGCGCCCGCTAAAGCACCTTCTCCCTAAAATGTGTGACTAATGTGCCGAAATCTCCGGGTTTAAAAGCTGTCAGAGGAGATGGCTGGAGTTGTCGCTTTGCCATTCGTCTCCCCGTGGTAATAAAGCGACTCGTTTGTTTCTTCCGTTCGCTTTCTTCCTTTCGTTTTGTCTTTCCTCCGAGCAAACGTACCTTGAGGTCCTGTGTAGGGTTTCCCTTTTCAAGCCGAGCTTCGGCAAGCCCGCGCGCTTCGTGCTTCTGTAATGACATTAAACAGGAACACTTAAAGGGCTTTCGGTGAGAGCCGCATTGTCTGCTGTGAAGGCTTCCAGAAAGGGCTTTTATTATGTCGTGGATTTAATGCCAGTGTGTGTTACCTGATAACATTAAAGCAGAGGAGAACCAAGCCGGAACATTCCCACGCTGGCTGAGCTTCAAGAATATTGACCACCAACAGGATTTCGGCTGAGGCTGGGCGTGCGTATTCACGAGCGCCTGATTACCGCCATTACAGAATTACATCTGGGGAGGTTTAATTCATTAGCTCCCATTTCTTTTTATCTAGCTTTTGAGTTCAAGGTTAGCGCGGCGGTGCCGAGCGAGATAAATATTGTTTGTTCTCGCCTTCCAGATGGTTGAATCCCATAGATGGTTTTGCCCTCCTCGTTTCCAAGATCAGCGGCGAGCTCTCCCGGTGATCTTTAAGTTCTGTTAAGAGGACTACAACAATGACACATTAGCGAAGTATTGTGTTCCTCGGGGCGCGATAAACGTGTCTCTCTTTGTTTTCAAACTCATTTGAGCACCTCAATCAGGTAATGTCGAATATGGATTTGTTCAGGTGTGATTTCGCTAATGTGGGTGGGTTTTTGGGGGGGGGGCGAAGTAAATTAAACCGATAAAATGAAGTTTACTTCCAGTTGAATCGATAACGCGGTAAATCTAGGAAAAGCTAGTCATTTTCGCCGGCGGGTTTTAGGTAGAAATAATGACAGTGTTTCGGACTTGTTTGATCATCCCTAGCAAATCTGAATGGCAAATTTATTCCGCAGGTGTTGCACATGGAATAATGGTTTAGCATAATGACTCGGGTAAGATGTTGATATGGTACAGTACTCAGACGCTCTCTATTTTAGACGATGATCCGTGCGGAATACCAACGATACAGTTTTCTTGGCGCCGAAGTTGTCGGAACGACCAAGATATTTGACGGACCCCTCGCTCCAGGTATGAACTAGCTCGTCCGTTGTTGTTTTGAATCAGAGCTGGTGTTGTAAAGGCTCGACAGCACAAAGCAATGTCGAGGAATCTCTCCACTTGGGTGTAAATTACAGAGCCGCCTGGGGTGTGCTCTACCCTCTCTCGCTGGCACCTTCCCCGTTTTAACGGCGCACACACGCACAAGACAATGACTATTACCCCACACACCTGGGTTCTGGGCCCCACAATCTTCTTAATATCTTTTAAATCTTCACATAAGGTATGCCTTCCATAGGGCTTACAATACCATTTGCTCTAATAAACTCTTTTGGCAGAGGTAGACGCAAGCTGCTTCCCGGGCCCCCGGAGAGACGCGCCGAACAAGGAGGGCGAGGCATCCCGAAATATGAGGATAAATCGCAGGTAATCCTGCAGGACTGGGGCCCTTATAATCAATGCACATCCAACTGGAAACATTTTACAATTCTTCATCTTAATTTAACTTCTTTCTTTTTTTTTGCCAGGTAATTCTTAGCAGCGGGTGCGATCGTTTGCTTCGGTGTTTGAAAGGAGAGGCTGTGGAAATGCGAAATGGAGAGCTTTTAAGGAGGGGGGGAAGGGGGCGATAAGCAAATCAAATTAATGACAATGAGTGTTTGTGGAGAGAAGGCAGGCAGCGAGCTTGTTTGAGCCCATCGTGCGTGCCATGTTAAACACTTCACTCGCCGTGGAGGGGCTAATCCAGTCTCCGACAGCTAGCTGATTATACGAATAAACTACACACACTCGCCGGAGAGTAGAAAGGAGCATCCCTCGTTAGCGTTCAAGCTCCCTCCAACAAGGAAGTAATTAAGACGGCACCCCTTCCCCCTTCCCGACCGAAAAAAGGAGGAATGATTTTAAGTGTTGTCTAATAGGCCGGCTTGAAGGTGTTTATTTTATTTTGTCTCGGCGCAGAAGTCATTAGGTGGTTGAAGGGGGCTTACGCCGAGCTGAACGCGGCGAGGCGAGTTTCTTGTTTTTCCTCGCCGCTTTCAGCGAAGTCAGATGGCTCCGGGCTGGCCTGCCGTCGAACACGGCGATGCACTTCTGAGTCGCAGAAGCATATGAACTGTCGCTTGTTATTTTAAATAATAGATTGCCTCCCTTAATTTCCTCCCTGATATTTTTGGCAAGCGTCTTTTGGATGGGCGGCATCTGTCAGACCTCGACACAGGCCAAGAAAACATTTCCCACCAAGCTGTATGCAGAAATAAAAAACAAACTTGTTTAGCTCGAATGGTCGGCCACCAGCGCTGCAGGTGATGAGCTTCGTTTTCATCGACTTTTGAAACGCTGATGAAAACGACGCGCGACGAACTTTGAATAGATTTCAATGAGTTTTCAATTCTTTCTGAATTTATCTCGTCAGTGGTTGTAGTTTTGTGCGGCGCGTGCGTGCGTGCGTTCGAGGGTTAAGCCATTTAACAGTGATTACAGTGGAGTGATATTTGATTATTATCTCCTGAAACGGCGACTCCTCGGGCGTTCTGTTCTCGTAACAATAGTTTAATTGTTAGTTTGGACACCCACTCGATGGACAGCAAAATGAAGAGCAGTAATGGAAATGAATTACGGGGGAATGGAATAAAATGAATAAATTTTAAAAGCACCTGCACTCATCTCTATATTTTAAAACGAAATATGTTTTGATTAGCGACAGGAGCGTCTTTACAGCGACCGGGTTCAATCAATAACAGACGTTTGATTTTGAACACACTTTCACCGGTGAGTTGTTATAACTTTCAAATGTTTTTTTTGCTAACACTTTACTTAAAGCCATCATGTATAATGCATAATAAAGGGTTATTAAAGGATGCAATGCATTATAATTGTTCATAATGTGTGTTTTAATGTTTTTTTTTTTTTTGGTTGTGAAGAATTACAACCAAATTAAAAATGCAAAGTTTATCAATGAATTGATTTAGTCATTTAGAATTGATAAGTGTTAAATGTATTAACTGTAGTTATAATTCTTCATGAGACATTACAATGCATTGTATAATTAATTTATTAGAATTACTTTTATAATGCATTACACATATATGCTTTAAGTAGGGTTACCGTTTTTTTTTTTACATTACCATATATTTAAAGTGATATGTTAAACTACACATTGCTAAATGAACATTTAGTCTGGATTAAGTTTTAATAATCGTCCAAAAAATGTCCATGATGTAAACTACGAATGCAATCACGATTATTATAGTGGTTTTGTCAGCAATGATAGTAAATTTCATATTTCAATTTGAAATCAATATGCATTTAAAACAGATGAGACACTTGAGAAACTTCATACATATAAAAATATATTTCTGTTTATTTTTATTTTTCCAGGCATTTAGGAGTACCATCCGAGACAGAGCTTATACTTCAATGCAACGTAGCTGAGAACTCGACAAAACTCCTGAGCTATAAGAGAAAATTCCTCCTGGCCCATAACACACACATATCTATCTTTAACACAGTCTCGCTCATGAATACTGATGCAGAACACACTGGTGTGTGTGATTATGCGTCTTTGCATGTTTGAAGCTTCAGTAGAGGCAGGCGCCCTCTCTTTCGTTCTGGCCAGGGGCTACCGTCCCGCCCCCTTGGCCCGGCTAGGGCCAGAATTCCTCCACGGGTGTGTGTGCAAGCCACGCTGGGATTGCTTCAGACAAAGGTGGCACACTTGCCAGCCGCATGCCTATCCCACCTTAAGCGACACATTTGTTCCCCTTCCTCTGCCTCGTCGGTCCACCCGGGCCCCGCGTCGGCCCCGGCGCTGGAGTGGCCCCTCGGGAGACTGGAGAGTGAATAAAGGAAACATTTTTCATGCTTTTTTGTGTCTAATGCCTTTTCCAAGCATATTGTGGGCTTCAGAGACAGAAGGTAAGGTTTGCAAGAATTTGCACACACACACAGACACACACACACATTCACTCTGAATGTTTGTTTCAGTGGGCTTGTTGTTAGCACCTGATTCTTCTTCTTGTTTAGTTTTTTTCCCCTTCATCTCCCTTTAAAAATCTGCAAATCCATTCGCAAAACAGCTGCACCTCTGTGGTGAACTGATAACAGGCAGGACCAGCCCGGCTCTGCAGCGAGTCGAGCCCAAATCTCTGGCCTTTTTTTGAAAATGCTAATGACGAAGGAACACGTCCCAAGCCAAAAGCGCTCTTGTAGATCTGTCAATTGCTATTTTGACAGATATTTGCTTGTAAGTACACACAACACTTGTTCCCCGTGTCTTATCTGCGGCGCTGCAGAACACTGACCTACATTGCATCAAGCACAATGTGATGCACGAACCGGCGCCGCTCAATACCATTTTTCCTTTTCACCTTAAAAAGCGCACCGAGCTCAATGAAATGGCTGAAAATCCAATAAACACAAGGTATTCTTTTACCGAATAAGATGCGTGTCATTTTAAAAAGAAGAGTCTTTTTCTTATCTGAAGGCGTTTCAATGCCGCGTTAAGGGTTTCTGCATTTGCTAGTGAGGAGTAAATATTGAGCGTTTAAGGTGCCGCTGCTCTCTCTCCTGCTCTGTTTCTGTGTCACTTTCTCACACACGCGTGTATGCATTATTGTGTTGGGTGATATACTTCCGTCACGGTATCATTTTTGTACCCAGGCCTCAAGTGTTATAGTTTTTCTTCAAATGATTATTCAGTAAAGGACACTTTTATTTCCCAGGGGACAGTTTAATGTTGGTAAAACAATTTGTACATGGCCGTTTCCTCAATAGTTCAAAAACCTGGCAGACTTTGTGTAGTGTAGGCCAGTGATTCTCAAATGGGGGTACTGAAGGGGGTACGTGAGAGAAACTGACATTTCGGATTAAATAATAAAAATCAATAAATTATGATCATAGTATTTTTATATGAAATTAGGACTACACAAAGATGCATAGAAAATAAATTAATACATTAAGATATAATAACTGTTTGTCTCTCATTTCACAGAATTTTAAGGTAAAATGTTGCTGTCTGGTCAAGGGGTACTTAAGCCAAAAAACTTTGAGAACCACTGGTGTAGACAACGGCGTCAAATTGAGATGAAACATGACAGTGTGATGTGTAAAGAAAGTCAAGAGAGATGTCAGTTGAGAACACAATATTGTTATTGTTTCCGCTAAACGCACGGCCTCCGTGTGCTCCTGTTTGTTTGAAAAATGCAATTTTGCAATTCGCTATCTGTTCCGTTTTAGGATGCGACGCATTTCTCGCTATTAAGATAATCTAAATAAATGAGATTTCTCTCAGCCTCAGTTCCACAGTGAAAATCAATGGCTACAACTGAATCAAATCTGCAAATCTTGCCGTCTTCGTTTCACTCGCAGCGCTGGGAATCTTTCAACGATTTCCGTCCCGCTTTTAACTAAAGGAGCGAGCGGAAAAATCATTCCGGCCCTTAAATAATGCGTAAGGTAAAGAAAAAAGAGAACGTTGCCCTCTCGAACGAGGTTTCGGGAGAGTAAACATTTGGTGGCGGCAAACAGCTCGATGCCAATCAGCGATTAATGAGGTGTAGTTGAAAAGCAGCGGTTGAGGGAAGTTAAACTGAGCTGAATTTAGGAGTAATATCATCCCTCACGCAGGTGCTCGCCGAACGAATAACCGCTTTAATTACTGTTATTCAATCACTCCCTTTTTTTCGTCCTCCACCCCCCTTTCTCTCCCTCCATCTTTGCTATGGCATTATCGTTTTTTCTTGTCAATTCGCGAACGCCTCTCGCAAGACGAACGCGCCGGCGGTGCCCGGCCATATGTGACCTAAAAACACTTCCTCAGCGAGCGCGCATTGTTCAGAGCTGTGAGGAAATGCAGCGGGGCGCCACACCTATGCAGGCAGTCCTCAAACTCTGTAAGCTGTTATCTTGGTTTGGCGTTATCTGGCGGCGGAGCGCGAGTTGCCCTTTGATGGGAGCATCTGCACGTGATGCGAGCTCACCGTGCAGAGGGTGGAGGCGGGCGGGCGGGAGAAACCAACACCTGCTACAGTATTCAGCTCCACAATGGGGATCATTTAGTTTAAGACACGTTTGTTCAGCGGGGGTGCGTGAGGAGGGGTGTAGTTGTGTCGCCTCCAACAGGTTGAATAGTCCTGGACATTATCAGGGCTTGAAGATCTTTGTATCACATGTGTCCGTCCGTCTGTCCGTCTGTCTGTGTAATTTGAGTTGGTTAACACTAAGCAAATAACGTGCTTTCTCTCGGAGTCTGTGTTGGGATCTGTCTCCCCGGAGCCGAACGCTGACAGGCCGCCGTTCCCGCGGGAGAGCTGATAGAGATGTTGTTACACAGCAGAAGAGCATCTTTGACGCTTTCAGCTTCTGTTATATAATATCTGAGCATGTTAAGTGGTACATGAAACGTACTGAATGTGTGCAGGGGAACTCTGTGTGATATGTCATCCAAATCTTTTGGGAGATGTTTGTCTCTCTCTCTCTGTCTTGAATATTCAGTGGATTCCAAAGGTCTGAGACGACTAGTGAAAATGCTTTTTGAATTTGATACGATATGTTAAAAAAGTACAGATTATATTGATTGCGTAACAATTTCAATGAAGTGGAATTTCCTTTTTTCCTACGGCATGTTCTCGAGGCCTTTGTGAGAATCTCTGTGGTGTTATTCAGGTTTAAAATTTAAACGTATGTACCGTATAGAGCGGCCCCGCAAGGTTTTGGACACAATACTTGTTTTAATGCATTTTAATATATTGTTGTCGCTGTCCTTCCGAAAACCTTGTATGTACAAATTCTCTGTTTTTCGAGAAATGGAAGAAACACAGTACTCTACAGAAGAAACAAATTTGCAATTTGCAAAACCCACTGACAAATATAAATGGTGACTACGAATAAGGGTTTATGACAAAAATAAAAATCACCAATTATGGAGATACAAGGTTTCGGAAAGACAACAGTGATTATACATTAGATAAAATAATATGGAAGCAAACCTCCATTTTTATAATTACTTTCAATGTTAAAATCATAATAAACAGTGATAAAATAAATGTATGATAAAGGAAGTTCACACAGGTGTCCTAGTGGAGTGTTTATCACATTAACTATATTTCCCAGAAAGTGTCTCGGATTTTGAACAGCAAATCTGTTATTTCAAACCATTCAAATAAAAATAAAACAAATTCTTATATACAGATATTCATGTGAGTCTCTCAATGTTAAATATTTTTGGTGACACTACAAAGGCATTTTCATGTGTGCTATCCTCTTAGCAAGACTCTCTCACCCGTCATCGATGGCCTAACGTGTTCTTTGTCTCCAGGGTCGAGCTGAGACAAAACAACCTGCGGTTGCTCCCTCTAGACTCGATTCTCTCCTTCCAGCCCTTCAACCTCACAATGACATTTAGTCATTGATGTCTTAATGTACTTGCACTCAAAACACACAGACACCTGTGATACATACGAACACCCCCACACAATCCTATAAAGCCCTTCCGTATTCTGTGTCGCTGCCTTCTTCTTTTGTTTGCCTGTCTTCACAGAAACATCGTTCAGAAAAGGCCATTGTTTGTGCTGTTGTCTTCTGGAAATTCAGAGCGGCAATTTGTTCATCTCGCTGCTTTCTGGTTTTCTGCGAGAGCACAATTTTGCAGCAAGCGTTTTTCCATTTTACCCCATAAATCTGTTTTGTCTAACAAGATTAAATGATTTTGACAACACAAAAGATGAAAAGTATGATGATTTAAATCAGGATATGAGCTGTTGTAACACAACTAAAAGCTCATGCGTTATAGGCCGTTCAGCCTGAAACAAAGATGCCAATGTTTGATGCTTTTTATTATTTTCGTGGATCTACAACTAGGACGTTTTTCAGCCGCAGGTGAAGAATGATAGTGAGGCAATACGCTTCGGAGACAGCAGTGTGAAGTGTTCATCTTTGCCTAATGCAGTACATACTTAAAAAAATCTGTAATGTAGGCTTCCTAAAATAATGTCATAAATTGATTTTGATATTTTTATTGATTAATAAGCACATAGTTTTTCAGGTAGCTTTGCGTGTTCAAGCGCCGTGGAGATTTTTTTTGGAGGCGGTTTATAATGTATACTTTGCATTACAAAAGCATAATTGTCGCATATATTATAAAGAAAATAAGAGATTTTTTTTATTGGTTCCCACATGATCTTTGATCCCAGGCCGCTGCATTTACTCTTGTCACGCGTGCAATAATATACACCTGTGCTGCATTTAAATAATGAAGTGCATGGATAACTGCTAAATGCCTTCTTAACTATCTGCAAATATGCGTATCCCAGCGTCTTATGCCCACATTGTTTCTGTTGAGCGTTATGATTAAAATGGAGTAATGGCTCCATTGGAGCTCATTGGTTTCTCAGCGGTGGGTTTCTTCACATGCCATAGATGTGCGATCTCCTCACGAGCGGTAATGCCCACCTGACAGTGTGATGGACGGCTGGGTGTCATTACCGTATGTTCAAACAGCCGAGAGAGGCGGCTATCATTTTGTCGAACGAGCTCTCTGTGTCTCTGATGACACGAGATGGAGAAACGAGAGAGAGAAATTTTAGAGGAACTTATTGACAAAGGGAATAACATCACTTAATCAAGTATGGTGGCATTTTGTTTAGTTAGCTCGCTCTCTGAGGCCGGTTAAACTGAGTGTGTTAATGTATTAAATGAAGAGGCAAAATGGCGCCGTACATTTGAAACCTGCATCAACGTTAGACAACTTCTGGAAATTCACCGGTGGTTTAGTAGTTTGATGAGTTATTGGTTGTCACTTTTTTGTCTTAATATACTTTCTCCTATCCCAGTTTAATATACAAAGATAACAGTTTTGTAGTTTAGTGTAGACATTAACTCTGTGGCATTTTAAAATTTGTTCCGTTTGTTTTTAGTGACCTGATCGGTCTGGCACAGCAACATTGAGAACAGTACTGTCTGGTCCTCGGTTTGTCCAAGTAATGGCAGACTAATAAGGTCATTCTCATGAAACCACTGAAATATCAGACAAGACTTGAATTATAAAACTTACAGTTTGATAACACAAACAATTGACTGTATAAATATAATTGATAATTGATCATATAAAGATATGAAATACATACATAAAGATATGTATAATAAAGATATTGTGTTCTCTGAATTATTTAGACAAAGTCATTATTTTATGTATTTATAGCTTTTTCTGCTGAAATTCTCATAACCGTAACGTGTCCTGATTTGTGCATTATTTGTTGTAATTTAAACAGAGTCAAATAAAAATACTCTAAAAAATTCTATAATACTTGTTCTCAAATGACAAAAAAAATGATTGACAGAATATTCATGTGTAATAAAAATGGAGAAATAGTGGAAGAAAGAAGTGTGTGGGACTGATATTCTCATCCTCCGTAACGTTTTGAAAGAGTGTTTAAACACACACAAAGATATTTACATTAAGGCCCTTTTTTGTAAAAGAAAAACATTTAATTTTGTTAAACGGTCAGTAAGTTTACAAATAAATGCCTTTAAAAAAGTTTAAACATTTTCTTTATATTAATGTAAAACAGAGTGTGATAAGTTTAAAGAAAATAATGTTTGACATCTTGAAACCAAGATTTTGCCCAATGAGGGTGTTTTGGAAAAGGTATAGCTATATTCACAATAGCATTATTGTACATTTGCACTATTTCTGCAGTGTCTTAAGCTCAAAATATTTGTTGGTTGTTGAAATGACCTACCAAACATTGTCAAATTGAGTATCCCACAATGCTTTGTGCTTTACCTGCCCTTCCATTTCCAGTGTGTCAAACGTAACAAGTAAACTGATGAACAGATAAATAATTGTCATTCGTTTAACATGATTTGTTAGTGTTTGCAGAAGCTTTAATAGAAATGGTTGTACTGTCTGTTGTTCTGCAGTAGCTGCCATGGAAACATCAATTGTGGCCCATTCAGTCATGATTCTAAGTTAAAACTAACTTTATGATGCCATCACATATCAGAGGAGCTGAACATAAAATAACATCATTTGATAACTAAGGACATGGTTAAAGTCAACATGAAGGTATTCTTAACCAACTGGGATTCAAGCAAATTGTGATACTGTAGACTTTCCTGTACCTCATCTGATCGAGCCATGTGTTAGCAATGCAAATGTTTTGGTTGGATTCTTAAAAAAAAAGCATACCCCTGAATGCACTGTAAGTTATAAAAGCATCTGCTAAATGCCAAAAAATCTAAGTGGGCACTTGCGTTTTTAGACATTTTTTTTAAATAATAAACTACATGAATGTGTGTTGTAATTTTAAAACTGTTCATTTCTTTTTTCATGTTCTTTAAGACATTAAGAGAGAAATTAAATAGTTATTTTCTGGTTGTTATATGGACATTCAGTAATGTACAATTTATCAAATTTATAAAAAAATAATGATAAAAAAATATAATTTTTATATCATTTATATTGCATGCATGGAATTATGAAAAATAATTGACACAAGTGGTTGCTCACCATGTCTTTTTAAAACAGTAAAACTTTGCTAAAATATCTGTGACACTGAGAATCAAGCATCTTTTAAAATTCATCCATTGACTTTAACAGTCATTTAAACGGTAGTTAGCTGAAGTGAAACTTCTGAACTCTCAGATATTTTTTACGGGCGGTGTAAATGTCCAAATATTTAATTGGCCACTGTATTTGTGACGTCACCAAAGCATTTCCTCATTTTGCCCTATAGCTGGATGTTTTCATGTGAACTTGACAGAAACATTTTGTATAAAGTCAGCATTTTCATGTCTTGCATAAATTCAGGCTTTCCAGTTTAAGTCTCAAAGTCATTAGAATCTGACTTGCTCTGGTTTGTGTGCACGAGTGACCGGCTGAGATCTAAAAGGCCTCTTGTGTTTAAAGGTCTGTGGTGGAGACCCAAGCTGGGATGAGTGACAGTCGTGAGGGGTGTGGAGGAAAAGAGAAAGTTGAGTATTCTTTTACTGCACCCAACTGGATGAGAGAATCCAATAATGATTTCCAAATGTGTACTATGAAATCCCCAGAGAGCAGTCTTCACCAAATGAATTCATACATTTGAAAAACACGTCTGTATTACACAACCAATGATTTAGCAATCTGAATTTTAAAACACGGGCCCATATGTTAATGTTTCTTAATGCAGGGAGTTTAAAAGAGAAAGACGCGTGTTATTCTGAGACTGCGCGGCGCGAGCAGCCGTACAAAAGTCTTTCAAAAACCCCACTCGCAGCAAAAGAACGGCCGTGAGTTGTTTCCAATTCATTATTCTGTGTTTCAACATGTGTACAACATTTCACTATTTTGTTTAGCAAGATTTTACATTTTCTTCATGTCGGTGTGTTCTAGACGTGGCAGTTAAATTCGCAGTCGGCCCAATAAACTGAAGAATCTACTGTGGCTTTGGGAAATAAAATTTTCAATTTGCTCAATCTTAAGAGGGCTGTTTTAGGCAGTGTCTGTACGTCTGAGACATTAGGTGATGTTTTTCCAGGCAAACCTTTTGAATTATGAACACTGGTGTTAGATTTAGAGGTGTGGAAGAGAGGAATAAATGTTCTGATGTCGTCTAGTTAAATGAAGTGATTTTCAGCTTTCCGCCATAAATTTAGTTTAATTTTTATCATGTGTATACCACCATGGTCCGTAATCTATTATCCTCCCGTAGCTCGGTTGTTGGATCGATTGCCCACAAAATACTGATAAAAATGCATGTACAGTATAGCTTGAATGTCGCTTTGGATAAATTAGCAACGATCAGCTTGATGTTTAGTTTGTAACGATGAAGAAATGTGCTGTTTTTTTTAAGCATGATCCATAAAAACGTGAAGATCAGCAGACAGAACATCCGCCCGTAGTCGCCACATCCCCTGAAAGCAGTCCTGAAAATCACTCTAAATTCTGTCCTCGCAACATGGCGGCAAAAAAAAAAACATCTATTAGTCTAGTAATTGCAGTGTGATTAGCAGATGTGAGTGTTTGGCATGGAACGGGCTTTCCTGGAGTTTGGAAGACGTCTAGCTACTGCTGCACCCTGATACAATACAGCAGCGGAGGCAGCCATACATCCTTCATGTCTTTCTCCGTCTCTACACCCACCCCCTTGGGTCCCCTCTTCCATCCATCCATTCGCCTCCTCTCCTCTCCTCTGCCTGTCTGGATCCGACCCAGCTGGCTTCATTAGACTCCTCGCCATCCCAGATCTGCCGGTTTTGTCTGTTGCACATTTTTTGACTGTTTTATCTTAAGCGCTGTCCATCCTGGAGCCTCATAAATATTTCCCTGGCATTTCTGCATCTGCTCAAACTGGCTGCTAATGAAACGATTCGTGTGGCCATTGTACATTTGTTTTTTAATTAATCTTTGTGTCCCGTGTTTATTTTTATTTTTTTGTTTGAGTCTGCAGGGCTGCTTTTTGTGATCATTTGGAGAGGCATGAGGTAGAAAAAGGGGGAATTTAGGGGGTAGCTTTACTGTGATAGGATTTATAAATCATATCTGTGTTTACTTTTGTTTCCACTATCGTGTCGGATACAACACAAATGTTGAGATGATGGATTATTTCAAAGCGGTTTTGCTCTTGAACACACAACGGATTAGTCGGTGGCAAAGAGAGTCGGTCCTGTTATTCAGTATCCTTTGATTTCTTAAATCATGAATACGTTTGTGTTGTCATTTTTAAGAAGTGTTTCTATAAACGTGTGGACCAAACTTTAGAAAAATCCGTTCTGGGCAAGCTTTGGCCAGTTGCAATTAAACCAGCTGTAACTCAATGATTTACACAATTAACAGGACACAAATAAAGAGCTAAAGTTAGGCATTGCTTTGTTAGGGAAAGCTAGTTTACACGGCCAATCAGCTCAACTACATTTTTTTAACCTTTTGATAATTTGATATTATCACATAGATTAGTTATTTTATCCACCAGGAGTAAGGAAATGTTTAAGAGTAATATCATAAAATAATGCAGTTTTCCGTTGCTTAAAGTGACAGTTCGCCCAAAAATGTTGGAAATTCTGTCATCATTTACTCTCATCATTGACTTTCTTCCGCAGAACACAAAAGTAGATATTTTGGAAAATGTTGTAAACTGGCCCCTGTTCAACTGCATTGGTTTTGCGTCCATGCATTAGAAGTGAATGTGCTCCAGTGTTCTTTGGTGGTTACCTACATTCTTCAAAATATCTTCTCTTGTGTTCAGCAGAAGAAAAAAAGAAAGTCATAAAGGTTTTTTGGGTGAACAATCACTTTAACTACCAAAGAAGCAATTATTCAGTAATATGTTGATCACCTTTAGAAATGTTGACTTATAAATATAAATGTATGCTTTCAGCAATATGACATGAAAATGTACTGCACAGTAGGAATGTAACCCACGTATTCTCGGTCAATTGAAACACTTGAATTATTGATTATATCCCTCCCCACGTTATTTAACAAAACTGTCGTCTTTCCCTCATAACCAGTACAGCTTTATGGTTACAGCAGAGAATGGTGGGCCGGTTGCCGTGGCACCTGACAGTTATGTTGCCCGTGTGAGCGCGCATGTGCATGCAAGCAGAGAATGGCAGCCAGATGGTGGCGGCGGTCTCAGGAGGGGAGAACTGGGGCATAGTTGCCACTGCTGGCATGCGTAGCCTCATCCTGACCTCCCTTTCTCTGAAAGTCTCGATCCTCGTGTCTGACAATACACGCTGCGACCTAGGAAGGAAACGGCGTAGAATAGATAATGCATTTACGCCAGAGATTTCGCTGATAACATGACACACAAAAACGAAACAAATCCCATCGCAGAGCAACACAAGAAATCTGTCATTTGCAGTAAATCAGCCTGACACGAACGCCAGAAGTGGCGTAAAGCGAAACGCTTTGGAAGTGTTGTTCTACATCTTCATTTGCTGGATTAGGAAAGCGGGCGAGGTGATATAATAACAGGGAGATGTAATGTAAGGTCTTGACGGGTTGCAGCTGAGCTTGGCGGGGCTTTGATTCTCGCGCGAGGTTGCTTTGTGAAGTGATCTAATTCGATGGGTTATTTATGCGGTGTCATTATTTATTTATTTGATTATTTTGTAAATTATTTATCTATTGAATTATTAATCCGTCCTCATGACAAGCCTTGAATTATGCATGACTTAATTTGAGATTATTGCATTCAGATGCCACGTCGTTGCGGTGCGGCGTCGCGTCCTCGCGTCACATGTGGAAATTAAATCAGCCTCCCAGGCCATTTTGTCTTCATTTGAAACAGAAGCCGAGGCAGGTTGTTGCGAGTTATCAAAACAAGAGGTAGAGCGTTTATCTTAATGTGAGAGACACGCTCTGACCTCTGTATGAAACCTTCACCTTATGTCTCTCTGTTTTTAAAGGTAGTGAAAAAGGAAGTGATGGATAAACTCACACTGTATTGGTTGACCTTTATTTCCAAGCCATGAAATGTTTTATATCGGTAAGGCTATTTAATTTCTAGTGATTTGTACAGTGCTCTCTACATTGTGAAATCATTGTGTTTTGATATTGGAGGTTTGTTAGAAATCACAAACACTACATATTTCTGCAAGTATTCAGGCCGAATCACTTAAAGTGACGGTTCACCCAAAAATGAAAATTCTGTCATCGTTTACTCCCCGGCTTGTCATTTCAAACCTTTATGACTTTCTTTCTTCCGCAGAACACAAAAGAAGATATTTTGAAGAAAGTTGGTAACCGAACAGCACTGGAATGGGGTGCAAGTGAACAACATTCTTCGAAATATCTTCTTTTGTGTTCTGCAGAAGAAGGAATGTCATACAGGTTAGAAATGACAAGCGGGTGAGTGAATGATGACAGAATTGATATTATTGGGTAAACTATCACTTTAGCTTACAGAATCTATTTCAACTTTCAATACCGATATGGCAAATTACCGTGATATAAAAAAATATAATCATGAGCGATATTAAAGTTCTTTAAAGTTTGCCTGAAGAGCCACCGTGTTTACCGTGTTGTAAACATTACAAAACTACTTTCTAAGTAATGTTTTGAAAATACATTTTTATTGTAATGTAAGATTACATTTTCATTTCAAATCATCATTTCTAGATGTATTGTGGTCATTTCAGTCCGGTGTCTGTCTAATTTCAACCAAATCAAACCTCAGGACAGAATAACAAGACTGACAAGAAGGCTTTCCTGTAACTCAGTGGTTAGATATTTTCTGTTATTTTCACCTGTTTCTACAGTATTTATTTTCTGCATATAAATGCAAAAAGAAACAATATTTTTATTAGAAATTTGGGAGAAATATTGTTAGTAGTTCACAGAATTAAAACAAAAATGATCATTGTACATAAACATACAGCAAAAAAAAAAAAAATGTATCTGAAAAGGTTTCCTAATTTTAATTTCTTTCTGCGGCTGTATATTTGTTATTAAAAATATTTAAATTTTTGTTGTTTTATTTTAATGCTTGTTTTGTGATCTTTAAGCCTCCTAGTGAACCCTGCCACTCTGGTTGAGAACCCTAACTCAAATGCACATCATGTTTTCTGTAATGACGTTGGTTTACAGGTTGTGGAACTTCACAGCTCCAACAGAACGTCTCAGACCTGTTTTAAACTATACAATATGATTTTGTCATGTGGTTCATTTTAAGTGAATTGTCTGCAAATGCCAATTTGGCATGTTTTCATGAGTTCTCTAGCCAAACTATGATGCTGACAACATGCCAATTTATCACATATCTACACAGTTTACTATAAACATTCAATAGGCAGATAGATTTCACAGGTAACATGTTGTTAACAAGGACACCAAAACAGCAAAACATGAATATTATTATATGGTTGTATAATGGTTAGAATGTATTGTAGAATGAGATGTTGCATGTGGCATGTGCTCTGATATATTGAGCTGTGGCGCTCATGTAGCCCCCCGCCCCACCCTTTACTTCCTTTTCAGACGAAAAAAGAGCTACAGTAAGATGTGTGGTTTCAGTCAGGTGAGACTGTTGAGTCTTGTGTGCCGTCTGTTACTTTTTTTAAACAATTGAAAATCTAGCCAAAGTTGTTGTGCATCTTAAATTCTGCCAACCTTTGTGTCCTTTGTGTTGCTTTGTAATTAACCCTGAGAAACCCTTAACCATAATAAAGTAGAAAGTGCGGAAAGTTGCAGCAAATAGAACAGCATTTAACCCAACCATATGGGTTTTTTTGTAGATTACGCTCAGGTCACGGTGTAAAAGTAAAGGTGACTCTTGCAGACATAACCTAGATTTTTTTTTTACGTTTTGTGAATATTTGTATTAATCAATTGATCTCACTTTTTGTCGTGCCACACCGTTGTTTAGCATTGTGGCAAATTGGATTATTTCAATGCTCTGGTTCTTCAAGGATGCGTGTCTGTGCTGCTCGTGGCGCTGAAGCGCCGTGTTTACCGTCAGCGTGCATCTGTCACTACTCGATGCTTAATTCAAAATCTCTGTGTCTGATTTGAAAGCACGACTTCAGATCCTCCATCAACACTTAGCGCCCTGTTTCAAACATGCGAGACTTTGCCTTACCTATAAAAAGTGCAGGAAACAGTAAAGCAGAAGACGCATTGTTAAGCGCGCGCGCCGCGTTCTCACTCTCTCCGTAATGAAGCATTCATTATGATTATTTTATAGGCCTGAAGTTTTTAAAAAACTACAAGAATGCATTACTCTGCATAATGAACAGCTGTTGTGGCAACAAGCACATACATTATGCATAAAAAATTATTTCAATTTTGATTGTAGATGCTGATTTATTGAGACAAGTCTAGCTTACTGCCATAATGGAGTTGGGATATGCTTCTGTTGTGTTATTTCCATAATTAATAACGGAAGAGCGTTGTATACATGCTTCGTATTTATGTGTCGAATCGCACTTGAGCCATAATAAATACGGCGTTAGAGCTTAAAACCGTGCCGTGTCAATTATGCATCAGACCACAACTACAAAATATTAAAGATGTTTTTTATTTTGCGCCAGCCACATGTTCCTTTTTAAATGCGTCCGCGTCGTCGAGCTTTCTTCTCTGTGCACTGAGATGTTTGTGTATTCTTTTTTGGCATTCGCTGCATGCCGCGCATAACGCAGCAAAGGTGAGAACGAGTCGGAGAGATACAGTGTTACGACTCTGCGCTGAGGGGAAGAACTTGTCATTTGTATGAAAACTGTGAAATGAACTGGCAGAGCCTTGAACTGGCAGTTGACTGTCTGGAGGGTTTCGCGTGGCGTAATTGCTCTAATATGATGTTCGCGGATTCGACTGAAGGTTTTGGGAGTCGAGCAAAGCTAGAGAAGGTGAAGGAACTTCCCGCTCGTGAGGTCCACGTGTGGTTTAAGACGCAGTTTAACGCCGCACGGGACGCGTGCACAGTAGAATTAATGATTTGAAGACACGTCGTTGATAAATAATTTATTCTGGCCCCGAGGATGGTTAGGAGCAGAGTAAAAGACTAATAAATCATTTGTGGTGCTGCTAGTTGTCACTTTCAATTATTTCTGCGTTTTGTGAAAAACCGCCGCACCTGCCAGCTGCTGTTTTGAGCCAGAGCAGCCAACTTTCCCTCAAAAGTAGTCAGTCTTTCTTTAACCAGCACTTCCTTCCTGTGCTGTGATGATTCATAGAGATTATGATGACGACAAGGCCTGTACTAAAAACACAGTTGCTTTCATCCATTGCTGTTTCTTTAGAGATAACATTTCATATTAAACACATTTAACGCCTCTGAAACTTTTTACAGAGCTGTTTAAAGGTCCAGTGTGTATTTTTTTGGAGGATCTATTGACAGAAATGCAATATAATATACAGTACATAACTATGTGTTCAGAGATGTAAAGACTTTACATAATGAAGCGTTATGTTTTTATTATTTTAGAATGAGCTATTTGTATCTACATACACCGCGGGTCCCCTTACATGGAATCCGCCATGTTGTTTCTACAGTAGCCCTAAACGGACAAACTCTACAGAGCGTGTTTCGTAAATACATGTTTTCGTAAATCTCCTGCGGCGAGTAAGCTTCAAAAGGAGGGGGGAGCGGCGGAGTGAGCCATTGGTTGCAATTCGCAACCTCACCACTAGATGCTGCTAAATTTAATACACTGGACCTTTAATGTATTGTAAATTATAATTATGTGAACGTAATGTGTATTTATTTATTTGCAAATGATCTATTTTAACACACATACAGTATGAAGAACGTGGCATGAATTACACAGATGAAGAAAAGTTGAGCAAGTGAAGAGAGATAAACAAATAAAAAACCTCAAATCCCAGAATCGGTTTTATTGTGCGTAGTTAGCAATAATGCTGCTTCTTAGTGAAATTAAAATGATTTTTTTCTACAGGGCCAAAATGTGGCCATAGTTAAGAAGACGTCAGCGTGTGATATTGTCAGGCCTAACTCGAGCGCGATATGAAATCATATTCCCCAGAGAGTCTTATGAGATTTAAGATGAAGTGCGGCATATGGGCACACTTTAAAAGTATATGACCTAACGTGGGGTCTATTATCCCCACAGGACCAAAACATCTTTGATAGTCACTTGCATTTAATTGGGTTCTGTTTATAGGTAGGAAATGAGGTGGGTTTTAGTGTTGAGTTCATTCCAGCTCAGTGCGGAGATGGGTAGGCCCTCTCGTACACTTTTCACATTTTCTGCACTGATTGTAGGGATAAATGTAGAATAAGAGAGTACTGCGAGTCTTCGGATGTTATTCAAAACTTCTTGAGAACGAAATGAAAATAAGTAATTGGCCTATTATTTCGTTTGGGCCAAACTTTAAACTGGTGCGTGTACACGGAGCAATTTATTTCAGAAATCCTACAATATTGGTCAGGTTCAGAATCACTTTATTGATATAAATTATCATCTCTCACTGTGGTTTCACTTGTACGTCATCGCTTCGATTTCCAGAAAGCACCGTAAGTCCGTTTTGGAGAAATGCATAGCCTACACTAAACGTAAATGTTTTGCTTTAGCTATTCACGTGTCTCGAATAATTATTTGTATAAACAACCCTGTGTTTTAAAGCGTTAGACACTTTTCTCGCCTTAGTGACTTGCTCAAACATCAAAACCCCCCAAAAGAGACGTCTTCCTCAGGGACGCGGCAGCCCCCCCCAGCACGTGACTCTGAATCTCACCCTCCACGTTTCAAAAGAAAGTGATTCAAATGTTAATTAACTGTTACTTATAGCCGACGACCTCCAGCGCATTTGCCACCTGTGCCGGAATGAAGCGAAATGGCCCTTGAAGCCTGGAAGTGTTGAGCAAACAGTCCTCCGCACAAGGTGCAATCACTGCACGTTGAGCTCGGCGTGCCACCGGCGCAAAAAACCTGCGGCTGCTGCGCGTGGAATCTTATTAGGTAATGACAGAGTAGGTGGTAATCAAGTTGAGATTGTGTCTTTCTCAGAAAGAGGACAAAAGGAAGCACTGGAATCGAGGAGCTCATTGGAAGGGACGAGATGAATGTGGAACCAAATTGAAAGCTGAGAAATTTTCACGGCGCTGGCGCGTGCCTGCGTGCATGCGCGAGCGAGCGAAACTCTCGAAAGGAGCGGCCCTCGTCTCTTCTTCCATTCTTCGGCCCCCTGAATTAGTTCCTTCAAAAGCTGTTAAGGGTTGAAAGGAAATAATATGTTGTGAATTGTCTTCTCTCTGAACTGATTAAGTCAATGCTTATAATCATAGCTCCTTAAAAACGTGTCTAGTGTCAACCCATCTCGCCCTCTTTTTTTACGAACGTATAAATTACGCTGATTAACACTGTTGAGCGGTGGTATGTATTTTCACTTTTATTTCAATACAACAGATTGCATATTGTAGCGATGTGAAAATATGTTACGAGGTGTTAAAATGTCTTTTTAATTCTGTGCCGCAACAACACGTTGCCATTGTTAACATTCAGAGACGTGTCAGGACGTCCGTATTTTGTCACACATTGAAATGAAAGCGGCGCCGAGCGACGGTGTGCTTGGCAAGCATCCCATCGGTGTTTACCGCACTAGGAGAACTGTGTCTTTGTGGCCTTTGTTTTTCATCGCTTTGCTTTGTTTCAGGGTCTCTCGTTACAGAAAGATGCTCAGAACAGCGTGAGGAACTGGTCTCATGAAGGTGGTCAACCAGCATGGACCGTCTGGTAAGGCTGATTTAATATTAGATATATGTGTATTTCCAAGAATGTAAAGTCATTTTTGATCCTCCTCACACTCACTTTGGCTCTTAATATAAGAAATTATCATTTTTTTTAAATAAGAAATTCTATATTTTTTTGAGAGAATCTTTACACTAGGGGTGTCACACCAGTATTGACAACAATCTAATCCTACACATATTGGGATTATTTGAGTAATTCAGCACACGTTTAAAGTTTTGCCTTTAGAGCCACAAACTGTGCTTCGCCTCCTTACACTCATATTTGGGATGGTCATGTGTCATTGAGCAAAAAAAGAGAACATTAAATAAAATGAATCGGAATCGAGAAATCAGAATGGAAAATAAAATATTTTATTTAAGGAAAATATTCCGTAGGTATAGCGAAAATATTATATTGTGACAGCCTTAGATTCCTCCGTCTCTTAACAGTCCTCAGTGTCAAAAGTTGGATCCCATCATCACCCTTCTATTAGAGACTCATCACAAAACATACAGCACAAATAGTAAATTCTTTAAATGATTAAAGAAACAGCAAACAGTATTAAAGGGATGGTTAAAAATATTAATTCTTTATTCATTTCGAAGCAAACCTGTATGACTTTCTGTCCTCTGTGGAACATAAAGGAAGATATTTTGAAGAACGTCGATCCGTTGAGGAACATTGACTTCGAGTGTATGAACACAAAACCACGGAGACATTTCTCAAATTATCTTCTGTTGTGTTCCACTGAAGAAAGAGTCATACAGGTTTACAACCACACGTGGGGAAATAAGTTATGACAGAATGTTTATTTTTGGTTAACTGTCACTTTTAGAATGAACGGTATATGCATTTTTGATCTGACTTATTTCTGTTAATTGTTTTTTATTAACATCAGTGATGTGTAAAGTGGCTGCACTGAATAAAATGAAAATAATGTGATTTTATCATTATTCTTTTGTATTGTATTTTGCAGATTCAACAATGACATCTGGGCCTGTGTTTGTAGGATTCCATATGAAACTGAAGTACGCAAGGAGAGCAGTCTGATCTGAGTGTGTGTGTGTGTGTGTGCGTGTGTGTTACAGCACAATTGCAGTCATTGCCCGGTGGAAGTTGTGCATAGGCTGAGCTGCATTAATCGGAGGTGTCATGGCCTTCACCGCAGGTTTCACGCTTCACTTCCCTCCTAATGTAGATTAGAGGCTACACAAGTTATCCATTTGAGATATCGAGCTGGTATAGAGATAAAGCTGTGCACTTACTCTCCGCAGGTGCCCTGGGAGCACGCTCCGTTTATCTGTCACCTGCATTACTGCACGCAGCCACTCGCTGCAGGTGCCATCAAATATTTAACGCTAACCTCCTTTCCTTTACTGACCAAACCAAACCGGTCACTCGGGCCCTGAGGCGAGACACGAAGGTTTCTTTTCAATTCCAACAAAAACAAAAGATGTTCAGTTGAAGACAGGAATGAGTCGGTATTCTGATGAAAAGCTTAGACCAGCATGAACTTGAAAGCATTTTTGGTTCATGCTGGTTTATTATGGTTTCCTATAAGAAAGGAAAAAGACGGATGAGGCCTCATTATTATTTTTTAATTATTTTTCATAGACATCAATGGGTTAAATGGAGAGCAAATAGAAACTTCTCTATTTCTCCTGAAAAACCGGTTCAGAAATCTCACAAATGTCTCTGTCCCTAGTTTCAGAAGAGATGTCAACAGCGTCTCAAACTGAGCTCAGATTAGTCAAGTCTGCAATCAAAAGTCAATATTATTGAAGATCTCAATATGAACACAGCAAATTGACCCAAATCCAGATTATTTTACCTCATCGTTGCATATTGTTCAAATGAAGTAGTTTAATGCAATTTTTTAAAGAAGCAACTGAGAATGCCATCAAATCTTCTGAGCCACGAAAAAGCAAAAAGTTTCCTCAGGGTTATTTTGTCTGCTTGACAACAAACTCAACACAATATGAGCTGATGTTTTCATCAGGATTGTGTAGCTAGGTAAAGTTTCAAGGTAAAGCATTTCGCAGCTTCCAGTGCTGACATCAGAGCGTCACCGGAGGGAATTTTACACCCTTGTGAGAGGAAACATTTGCGAGACGCCTCCAACATGGAGAGCGCTTAACGCTACATTTAGTCAGCGGTTCGACTGGAGTTTTTCCATTTGACTTCTGCTGTTTTAGTTTAGTGCTCTTAAACGTTTTCTTATCTCACTCATAAGAGCAGCCATCTGCACTCAGGCCCGTGGTAAACGCTGTTCTTCAATCATCCGCCCAACAGCGCCAGCGCCGGACGCTCGTGCGACCGCGGACCACGAGCTTCGGGACGCTCCAGTGACACAAGGCTAATCTGATAAAGAACCGGGACAGGTTGCGTTCCCCGTACCTGGCAAGTACCGCCCAACCTGCACGCGCGGATTTCCTGGGTCTTGGCAACGGCTGGGATCCTCTGGAGAATAGTTATAGGGTGATTAATCATTGTTTAGGCGCGGTACGTGTGGGAAGAATGAGAAAGCGGCGTTTCACACCTCTGAGGCAATTAATCCCCGTGATCTCCGCCAGGTTTGTCTTGTAGATAAGTCAGGGTACAAAACTGTTCCTAATTTATCAACCCACTCATGCCATCCGGCATAAAACACACAATTTATTTCCAATCATTTATAGTCAAATTTTAAAAAGAGTGACTTTGCCACATCCAAGTGTGCCTTATATTAGCTTCACATAAACTAAGTACCCAAGATTACAATGGGAATCTCGTTTTATTGTGCACATCTGGTCGAGTCACAATGCATTTTCTCATTTGCCAGCTAAATTTTTGAGCGAATGTGGCATAAATCATTTTGCTAATAAGAAGCGTAAGTGACGTGAAGCCATCTCCCCTCTTGGAACAAAGAAACAACATATGGCCTAAAAATCACCCGCGCTATTATCGCCGGGACGTATAACCTGTGCGAGACTTTCTTGGCATTTCCCTCTCCGATGATATCAACGATCTTCGGCGGCGACTTCGCGCGAGCACTTTGCCTGATCACGTTTCTCATTTACCACTGTGTCAAAGAAGAAATTCTCCTTGACTCTCGATTAAACACCACGTAAAACACATCACCGCTTAAACGCAGTCAATGCGGCTATTACGAGATCACAAAGACGATTCTTCTAGTGCATCAAGAACGCATCAGCCCCGGCAATACCCTTCGAACGATATAGTGATGGATGGACTAAAAAGGACAAGATGAATTTCTTTATTATGTGTACGCTCGTTCCAGGATTCTGCGGTGGATTCCAAATCATATTTGCCTCCTAAAATAAAGGGGGGGGTTATGTACGCGTGCCAATAATAGTAAAACGCTTCTAGTTTTAATTGCATCATTACGTCCCCAATATCAGCAGCTCGCCTGCCAATATCAATATTGCCAAAGCATGGGTGGAATATAGATGGCCCAGGGTGAGCGTGGGTATACGCAGAGCGGCCTGACTGCCAGCTTCATCTCTCCTGCCCGCTGAGAAGGGAGAAAGGAGGTAGGCCGGAGATCATATCGTCTTTCTATTGTCCCTCTGTATTCCCTTAATTACTGATGGATCTTGTTTGGATTTTGATGGCAGCCCTGGATCTGCAGTTGCAACACATAGGAAATGGATGGGCCCGGTGGGAAACATCATATTACTGCTGTGCACGTGCGTGTGAGAGAAACGGAGAGCACCGCCGCGAAAAGAGAAGAGCGATTGAGACGCTTGTGTGGCTGTAGACGGCGACCCAAACAAAGGAAACATGACGGTGCAGATTGGCCGTGCCGTGATCTCTTCCCTCTGTCCTTTGTAAGCTGAAGAGTTCATTAGCCTGGTACGTAATCAGATCAGAGGTTGAGACGGATGCATTCTGGGATTGCAAAGGGGTCCACGCTGAACAGCGTAACAATGAACAATTTCAAATGAAAGAAAAAATTCGTAAACATAAATGCTTTGGCGCCGTGCTTCACTGCTAAAAATAAACGTGCAATGCCGAAAAACGTTTGTTATTGTAACTTGAAAAAACTTTCAATAAAATAAGAATAGCAATAAACTCATGCCGAGGCACTAAAATTTACTTAAACGACACAAAAACTAGAAAATGAATTAAAATGTATAGCAATATTAAAAATAAATAAATAATACAATTCTGAAAAAACTAAATACATATATTACAATTGACAAAGTTCAAAATGTAAATAAAACTCAATTTTCAGGTTCTTAAAACAAACATTTCTCTAGTCTGTAAGATCTTTTGGGCAACAGAAAGGTTAACGGTTCTTTAAAGAACCACACAACTCAACAAAGAACCTCTTAGGATCTTCGTTTAAGGGCGCAGTTGAGCTGAGAATACATTCCTGTCTTCATTCAAGCGTACTATCAATGAAACTGTCAAAAAGACCAAAAGTAAAATAAAAGGCGTTCATCGCACGCAAGAATGACTTGTTTAACATCTCGGTTTTTTCTGCTGTAATGGAGGCTCTCAAGCGATCCGTCACTCTTAATTAAAATGTTGTTTACATATTAATTCCATTTTAAACACAGTCATATAGTTTTGATGATAACAGATGGCACGGTGTGCTAATGGAAGGGTTAGTGTGGAGAAAGATAGCACATGATTTATTAAGATTTACTTTATTAGCGAGTAGACACTAACCGCGTTAATGCGGCCAGCCTCAACTCACCTAGATTAAGACAATTTTCATGCTTAGCGTTTGACGGTGAGGTGGGGCTTGCACGCGCATTTTGCACACAGCATCTGGTTGAAATGCTCTTGAATGAATCTCGAATGAAGTGTTTTTCTCGCTCGAGTTATAAAGGAAAGGGGTCAGTGGTATTGTGATTGAATGTTTACCACGGCAAAATGATTTCCGAGCATGAGTAGTTAACTTGCCGTGTTGCATTGTTCTTTTTAAAGCATTGATTTATGTTTATGTTCGCAAGGGTTCAGCAGAGAAAATATTCCCACAAAAGCACCTTGCTGTCTTTGTCTTTTTTATCTTTTCCCCAATTTGTTTGATTGGTCGTCGTTTACCTCCGTGTTTCTATTGTTCGTCTTTCAGCTAACAAGACGGGGGCTCGTGGAAAGGCTGTTTTTGCTCATATTCTTCATGACATTTGAAAGAGAATGAGGGACTTTATCGTTAAGTGAGATCTGGAAAACATCATTGACCTCAATAGCTCGAACACGAGAGGCCACATCTGAGATTCGAAGACGAGAGAAAATCTAGAGGAACAGAGAGATTGCCTTCCAATTGAAGTCCAATTGCCTTCTGCATCTACATCCAATCTACCACAATGTTTTAAATAGTGCAGTGAGGCAGATTTAACCATGATGAAACAAAAAAGTCTTCATTTGTTTTCCTTCTATCAAATTGTCAATTGAAATAAGAAACTCAACCCTGTTACCATAATCTGTCTGAAGTTTAAAACCTTTTTTTGCTCATTTTTAGCAATTACTAAACAGTTTAAATCAGATAATTGGATCTATATGAATCTATATGAAAACAATGACAGAATGGGTAAGTAGGTTACAGGTAACAGGGTTGGAAAGTCTCATTTTTCCTTACAGTTATAAGGGTAACAGTGGTGAAATTGACACATGCAGTCAACGCTGCAAAAAAAGACAAAAACTGAATGATCCTTTTGTATGATCTAGTTACCACAAATTAAGGATTTTTGTAACGGGGGAGAACACAACAGACATTTAATATGTTTACCTACTTTTCATGCAAGGTTAAATTCTTGCCGGATTATAGCTCATCTATCATATACAATAGCCCTCATAACAAAAAGCGTGCAATTTATGCTTCAAATGCTTAAAAAACGATTGTGACAGCAGTGTGTAATGAATTCAGCACAATGCAAGAAGCACTTTCTTGTCCGCAAGTTTATATGTGTGCAGGACTGGGCTGTGAAAGTCCCTGCTTGTTTTAGCTGTTGTTGTTGTGTCTCTGGATGATAGTATATGATAGATGGAGTCGGTCCAGGACATCTCGATCGACAGCTGTTGATTGCTATGAAAATCGAGAAAAGCTTCCAGAGCGGAACAATGCGCTCATTGCTCTCGCAGTTCAGTCGCCAGCAGAGCCCTGCAGCGGGGCACTTCATGAATTTCAACCACAGGCACTAACATGAACCAACAGAGAGTGTGGACACATGACGGGGAGAGAAAGACAAACACGCAGACCCTCTAATGATACGCGTGAGTCAAAGTTTATAACGTCGTTTGCGCTGAAAAGTAAGAGAAAAGTTTAGTGTCGCAGTCAGAAATATTAACTAATAAGCACACGAAGAGGAGATATATGATGATATACATCTTCATTGTTCACGGAACACCTGCGAAAATAAAGTTATACATCACTAGAGGCAGTGTAGGGATTTTATCACATGTGAGCAGTGTTTGCTAGCCTGACTAGGTCAGTTCGCATCTGTACTCAGTCTGATATAGCAAACCATCTCCCAAACCATCTCCGGTGTCATGAGGTATCGAGTCCCCCCTCGAATTCGGTCCCCTTTAGGAATTTTTGTACCAGTCGGGGTCCTAAAGGGGACCGAATTCGAGGGGGGACTCAATACCTCATGACACCGGCTCCATACCAGCCATCCAACCAGCGAACAGAGGGCGGGCGAGAGCCGTGACGTAGACACTAAGCGGCGAATTTAAGATTGTAGTTATTGTAGTTATGGAAATCTAAAAGGACAGCGGACATGGAGACACGGGATGCGATTCGCTCTGTTGTGGAGAATATTCCCAGCATTTGCCAAACTACATTTATCATAATGAACATAAAGAGAGAAAGAACAACCGATGAAACTGTACCCGCCTGTTTTAACACAACATGAGAGCTACGGTTTTTGTGTTATCTATTGAAATATTGAAAAGTCTTACCTGTTCAGAAGAAATAAAGTCATGCCTGCATCCGTTTAAATCCTTTCAGATCAGTTCACGCCACCTTTGAAATGCCTTGCCGATATGAATTCTTGTCCAATCACATTCGCTTTTTCTTTGTAAACTGTCATCAGTTTGTTCTTTCTTGTTTTTCACAACTGATGAATCCCCAGATGTCAACACTGCTTGCCTTTTAAAGTAAAGTATCAAACGCCGCCATAAATAATACTAAAAGTTGTATAAAATCCTACCCAACAGTTGTGAGTACACGCTACAAATCGCCTGTCACTCGCAGCATCCAGGCGCGGGCTAGCAGCCGGATCCTCTTCGTTCTTCGTACGAATGTGACGCAATGACGCATAGACGAAAGACACCATATAAGGATCTATCGGAAAGACGACCCGACAGGTCGACCCGACCATTATCACAAGCTTTCCGTGGTGAATCCCGCAAGAGTAATGACAGAGTTTTAAACACCGTTCTTTCATGTGCTTGCTCAATAATTGGTTTTAGTTCATTTTTACTCAAAATAACTTACGGACTGCCACTTTAAGATAGAAACTCACGTCCGTGAGCGCGCCCGTGTGCGTGTACAGTACGTCGAGTAGTTGATCAAAGCGAATTATCACCGCCTCAGTGCTTCGGCACATTTTTTTACGAATCCATTACGATCAGAAATTAGAGACAGTGGGGTTGAGAGTAAAAAAACGGCGTATTGTTTTTAAGGAAAATTAGCATTCTGTGAGAGATCTATCCCCAGGTTTAATTAAGGCGAATTCAGCATTCCAGTTCATCATTGGCTTTATGTAATGTTAAAAAACAAGTTGTGCTTATTGGCATCTGTTTATTTCTTATTAAAAAAGAAAACATTATACTGGGTGATTTGGCACCTTCGTAGTTTGTGCCTGGGCCTCATATTATGGGAATTCTTGGTTTGTGCGATGATTAAATGCTTAATAAAAAATTCATTGCTGTCGCCAACATCTGCATTGTAGCTCTAACGGCTCACTGGAGTGTGTGCGGCTTGTAAACTTTCCAAGCGCGTTGTCGAGAACCCTGGAAAGTTCAGCGTCGAGTTTGCCTCGCTCATTACCAAGCTACTCCTGCGCCTGCGATTAGACAAAGAACATTTTTAATTGCTTTAAAATCGGAATGCATGATAAGAATGGATTAATTTGATTTTTCTGTTTCTACAAGTAGCAGATGGTTTATGTCTTAGGAATGCTCATGTTGTAAAATGAGATCCCCAGCTCGCCTCTGATTGGTCACTGTTAATGAAGCATGCTGTGCTGATTATTGATTTAGAAAATGAGGATGACACCAGGATTGTGCGTGTTGTGGTAATAAATTAAAAAGCAGGGTGCGTGGTTTTTTTAATGACCGGCGGAAACGGATCCGAAATAACGTAAAATATTTGATTTTCCCTTTCTGGTGGTCTCTGGCCTGTCGACGTCATTTATTGTTTATTTAAAAAAAAGATTTTGTTTGTTTTTTCGGTGACGCCGCTAACAAGCAGATGGTCGACTTGACTTATTTGTGTTTTGTGTTTCTGAATGACCAATCAGGTGCATGATGGGAAACTCAATGAGATGCTTGTCAGAGGAGAAACAATTCATTGGAGAGAGCCCACCAGGGCTGTGTGTGTGTGTGCTCGGTTAAGATCGCTCTCTACCCCCCCCCCCTCTCTCTCTCTCTCTCTCTCTCTCTATCTATCTATCTTGTATTATTATTGGCTGTGGCAAGAGCAGCTGTTTCGGAGTGGCACCGCTCTCTGCATTAATAACTTTCCGCTGGTGATTAGCAGGCGGAAGTGTAGTCCAGTGATGGAGCTAATGTAGCCCTCCCGAGGGTTGTCGATCTCTCCCGGGGCCTGTCTGTGTCACCGAGCCTGTTTCAAAACTGAAATGCTGTATGATGACAAAACTGATGACTGTGTGTAGTATATGTGTGCGCAATAGTGGAATTACATTCACAAAGTATTTAGTTTAATTACATCAGAAGTAACCGTAATTAAATTACAGAAAAAATAGAGTAATCCCTTGAAAAAAATGTCAGGAAATGAGATTTCTGGGCCACCATTCACTACCATCGTGGAAAAAACTTTAGTATTTTTTTGTTCTGTTAAACACAAAAGAAGATATTTATACCTTTTACCTTATACCTTTGACACCTTTTACTACCCCAAAAATGTCAGTTGCTAACATTCTTCTAAATATCTTTCTTTGTGTTCAACGGAAAACAAATACATTTATACAGGTTTGGAACAACTTGAGGATGAGTTCATGACAGAATTTTTCGGTCGACTTTTCCTTTACGTGTTGTTTTATGTTTTTTTTTTGTAAAGAGAAATGAGTGTTTAATGTTCACTTATCCTTCAAATTTAATATTTAGATAAAATATTTACGTTGAGAACATTTAATCAAAATATGAAACTTTTACATAAAAAGAATCATTGGGAAAAATTGGGAAACTTTGGGAATATTATGCTAAGTAATGTGCAACTAATGTACATCATATTTTCAGTGCAGGGTGCATTTACCCAAAATGATTTACAATAAACATTTGATCAGTTAAGAATGAAAGCACATCTTTTATTTCGCAGGAGTTGTGATCATGAAGTTCAAGTTTACAGTCAGACAGATCTGGACATATCTGACGGTGTAGTGGCTTATGCAACTATGCCATCAAAACCCACAAGTAAGGAAGAAATGTTTTCTTGGATAGCTGTCCACTATAGTGTGACCGCTTTGCATGAAATTATGACTCATTAATCTTCAAAAAAAACAATTTCATTCATATGAGTCATTTTATAATAATTGAATGCTCCTTTTGTTCTTTCACAGGAATAAAAAGCATACGGTTTGGAACGACATTAGGGTGAGTAAATAATGACATTTTCATTTTCAGGTAGTTCTTTAACATTTTAAATAATTGAATTCAGCATCTTTATCGGAGCATAACAATAAAGATGGCCTTGGGCCAACAGGAAAGAGTTTCAGGCCAGTTGGCAGAACACCATCTTTCCCATCACCCCAGCGCTGAGTTGTCACAACGTTTTACATGAGATGATCATGTGACCTTGCCTTGCAAACTTTAGGTGATTATGTTTTTTTTTTATTAAGCCTTTGTTAAACAATAGACTGCATCTATTTATTAATTTATTAGATATTATCTATTAGAATGATCTTGCTTGTTCTATAAACACCATGCACTGTGCTGTGTTTTCTTATTTTGCTTCTGTAAAGCTGCTTTGGAACAATGCACATTGTGAAAAGCGCTATATAAATAAACTTGAATTGAATTGAATTGAAACAAACCCTGTGTTTTGAACTATATGCCATTGTTTTTGGAGCCACTCAATAATCATTTGTAAAATGAATAATCAACTAAGAAAATCCTAAACCTAACAAACCATGTCGTTTATTAAGAAATATAGATCAAATAAATGAATCATTTGATCAAGACACTAATATGTTGTTTTAATCTTGTCTGCCTTTCTGGGCGAACAGTTTCTTTAAATGTGACTGCTTGTTGCCTTATGCATATTCTGATTTTCATATTTCCCTCAAGCACTTTACAGAAATAAGCCGTATCCTTATGTTCTCCATCTTTGCATACAACACGTCTTCTGCATTGTCAATAAATAAACATCATTTGAATATTTTGCCACCTGTTACTGTCCGCGGGCTAAGTTGTCACGCCGTGACACGGATGCGGCAGGTCTTCATTCCCCGCAGGAGGCAGCAGAGCGGCGCCACTGTTGCGGGGGGATGAAGCCCCTTGTGGATTTTTTGCATCATTAACTATTTACGTGATGTCACTTCACGTTACTTACAGTGGACTGATGGTAATGCATGTTCACAGGCCGAAAGCGCGTGTGTGGCTCTTTAATGCTGTTGAGAAACACCACCTGCAGATGCAGGGCACCAATAAAAAATGAGACACAAGAATGTTTGCTTGGCTTCTTTTATACAAGGAATGTACTGTCAAAGCAAGATTCTTATTATGGAAACATTAGTGTGGAGACTAGTCAGAATCACTTTTGTCACTTTCTTAGGGTACGTTTGCACGACATTTAACATGCACTGGGCCTATAGAAAATGTGTTTTTAGCGTGTATGCCTTTTATTAGAAATATTCAGTGAAACACTATGCATCGTTTTAAAGCTAAAACACTCAACACTCATGTTCTGAACTTGCAATGCTTAAAAATGTATAAAAACGCATTCCCGTGATCCGCCATTATTGTTTTGGTTGTCCAATACTCACGCATGCCCACAGACTGAAAATTGAATATGTGCGCATGCCGTCCCCATTTTCACGAAAACGCATTTTTGTAGTTTACACAAAGATGAAACAAGTTGGTTTCGTGTTGAAAAGTCTGCACTGTTCAAGAACCACATGTTTCATGCGCTTCTGTAATATAATTATACTATTGCACATTTTTGAACACTTGAAACAATGTAAACCTGTTACAGGCAAATAAATGATCCATCACAATACTGTGATTCACTATAAATAGTACAGATGAGTCATGCGCTTTATTCTGAGTTTAGGATTGCTTTGTGCGAGGAATAAAATTAAAAGTCATGCACTGAGAAAGTGGGTTGAATTCAGCACCAGAGTGACTTTTAAAATGTCGAACTGTGTTCTGAAATGTGCTCCAAGGTTTACATTTACATCTATGCATTTAGCAGATGCTTTTATCCAAAACATCTTACTGTGCATTCATTTGTATCAGCGTGTGTGTTTCTTGTGACACACCTGCATTCACATGCTTTACTTTAAAGAGGACACAAGTTGATTTTGACAGCACCTTATGGAAATTGTCTTAACCCAAATACAAAAAAGATGTCGCACATTGTGTTATTAATAGTACCCCCAATGCATCGCACATCTGTACCTAAAAGAGACCTCAGCTGTTTTGGATGTCACGCGCGAGCGTCACAGATGTGGTTATCTTGCAGTTATTCTTCACTGTAAGTGGAGCCGTGTGTCTGATCAGACAGCTGTGACACACACACACACACACACACACGTGTACACACTCATTGTTAGATGTTATCGTGGGCACATTAGTGAAGCATTAGTACAGAAGGACAGAAACACTTCTGCACATGTTTGGTGGCATTTGGTCATCTTGTTTTTTGTTGTTTTGAGGAATATGCTCCAGGTACACATCTATTATATGGGTTGCATTTTAAATGGGTCATATCATAAATTTTTTATTCCATAATTTTGTCCCCTGTGATCTACTTATAATGTTAGGAAAGTGTTTATGTGCTAAAACTGATTTTCTTTCTGTTTAGATTAAAAAGACCATTTGTTTGTAGCATTGCATTCTGATGAAATACTTGTTTTTGCAAGAATCCGATTTATTTAATATTTTATTATATAGCAGTAAGTTATTAATAGAGCTTGTTCTTTTTGAAGGGCTTTTCAGGGAGATTTCACCCCCCCAAAAACATTCTGTCATCATCTACTCAACTTCGAGCTGTTCCAAATCTGTATAAATGTCTTTGTTCTGATGAACACGGAGAAAGATATTTGAAAGAATGCTTGTAACCAAACAGCTCTCGGCCACCATTGACTCCCATAGTAGGAAAAATTAAATTTTTGTTTTTACTAAAAGAAGATATTTTGAAAAATGTATAAGCACTTTTGACTACCATTGTCGTTTTCAATACTATGGTAGTCAGTGGTGACCAAGACAGGTTTAACCAAGCAAATAAATGTATGCAGGTTTGAAGTGAGTAATTTGTGACATAATTTTCATTTGTTGGCGATCTATCCCTTTAAAAGTGTGAACTTGACATATTTGTACTCGTCTGCTGTCTCTCACAGGATGCTTGCTGGGAAGGGGCTTCGGCTCTGTGCGTTCCCAACCAGCCTGCGTTTTCGTGCGGCTATACTATGGTGAGTCACATGACACTTACGGCTCAGAAGATTGGCTCAGCGTCCATAAGCAAAGGAGTCCTTGGAGGAGTCCTGCAGCAGGTGGAAGGAGAGATCATGAAATGTCTTCAGGTACAGTAGACCTCAGTTTGATAGACTTAACCTTAACTTACTCTCATCGTACTGGTGCTTGATAGGATAAAAATGATTTATCATGTTTTTCATTTGTTGGCTGCAACACAACTTTCAGATGTTTGCGTGCACACTTTTTTTCTTATATAAGTCAAGCAAATAAATCAAGTTTGTTTTAGCTACCGAGTAGACTGTTTTTAGCATTTCATGTTTGAACTTTGAAAACTGACCTGTTTCAATTTGTTTAAGATAATGTATAAATAACAAGCATGACCTTAACAAAGTTACTTTATTCTTCTTTTCAAGTATCTTGCTTTCTTGTTAAAATGTAATTAAAACTTGATTGAATTGTAATTGTAATTTACAAAGTGAATAACCATGTGACTCATCTTCAAAGAGTCTAATGAGAAGCAGATAACAGCAGCGATCAAGACAGACACAGCAGAGAAATATTGTGATTTTTGTATTTTGTCAAAGCCTTTCTTTCACATGCCGTCTCTTTTAAAGGGCTGTAACCTCGGGGTACGCTGTAATCACGTTTAGATTTGTGATACATTGACTGTGAATCTCGGTTTCAGATTCTGATAGATTTGCACGCATAAAAGAGAACCCGTAGTAGAATATAATGATGATCTGAAGGCCTATTATATGTAGATAAACTAACAGGGATCCTTTATCAGAGCCACATCAGCCGTTTAAGTTATGCTACTGTTAATCCAATTCCACGAGCAGATCGGATTCTTAAGTTTGTTTGTGTTGCCACTTTCGATCAAGTTCGTTTCATGTGAAGTGTGCACATGACGGTTGTAAATAGATTGTTCTTTAGGAGATCAAAACAGGAAGTTATTTCTAAACTTCTGTAAATGTTGATTTTTGCCCTAAGGAGGTGAAACTAAATATAATATAATTATAATATAATAATAGACATTTGATGTGTTCCTGCTTTTTGCGCTACATAAACTTTGTTTATCCATTAATATCTCTTACAAAAATCATGGGATGCTGTTCTTCGGAGGCATTAACAAGTTAAAAAGTATTCCACCGTGGATGCTGTTTGTGCCATTTACCCATGAAAATAAATACAGAAAACTCAGATGTCTGGTGATGTCTGGCAGATGAAATGCAGAGTGGCTGTTTTAACACTCCTCCTGTTGTGAGCTTTGATTGACAGTTCTGTCAGCCGAATTCTGTAGCATGGCAAATGTTCTCAACCTAAACCCTGTTTTGTTTGCCATCATAATTTATTTAATCATATTTTACCATACCTTCCACCCTCCCCCCAGCCCCTCTTACCACAGATACACACTTTTTTTTTCTTCCACACCGTTTCTTAAACCGAGACAAACTGAGCGTTTTTGAGTCACATTCATCAAAGAAGCGCCCGTCTCGCTGACATGAATTAAGACAGATTATTGGTCAATAATTCACGACATTCTGAAGATGAACTGGACCCACCAGACCACCTGATGCTGGATTAAAGATCGGGATGTATAAATAAATAATAGCATCTTTTCAGTTGTGGTTTAATAACATCAAATATTTAGATATTTGGATGATTGAATTTACTGCTGAATTACAGAATCCCTGAAGATGCGGAGAGGGAAAAGGTGGCCTGTGTGTAAACGGGAAGCTGGCCAGACCAGAAACATCACACACACATACACGCACCAGCCCCAGGTGACATCTGCTGGAATATTTCAAGAGATAGCAATGGAATAACGGCTCACTAAATAGTACACTGACTTCTTTTTAAATGCAGTCTATAAAACAGTCTGCATTATTCAATACTTTATTTTGAAAATAAAATGATTATCAGTGTCTTTTGGCAATCAGATCAAATCGTGCTGCATTGCATTTTGGGATTCTGTATACTCAAACGGGTATTCCGTGCATATGGAAAATGTGTATACATTTAATAATGCAGAATTGGTAGTAGCGTAGTCCATTATGGTATTCCAAACCTAAAAATCGACCTAGACAAACAAAAAGGAGTAAAAACATCTGATGTTTTCCAATAACTGTATGTCTTAAAATAAATCAATTAATACCTTTCCAAATTGAGTTGAATACTAAATGTGAGCGTTCATCTGAATAAATATATATATATCATCCATAGCACTAAAGCTTGTCATTTTTTAGAACTGTGCTTTACTGCATTGATATTTCTATCCAAAATAATTACACTGTAAACATTTTGGCATCCATTCTCTTATTCCAGCAATGGTAACTACAATGAGAAATTGAGCAATTAGAGAGGTTCACATGCATTATTTAGTCCTCATTAGCTTCCTGTGACATGGCCGGTTATGGACCAATGAAAAGTGTTGGCTGTGCCCAGGCAATTAGTAAAATTAGTGGTGCAGGATTTGGCGTTAGTTCAGGCCACATGGCCTGCGAGATACCAGCCTGGTGTCAGTCCAGTAATTTATAACTTCGTACGTGAAATAATGGGTTTGAAAAATCACAGAAAGGCCACCGACGCGTCATCCTCGCGATATCGAATCAAAAACGTTTCGTGGACCAATGTAAGGTCGTCCCAAGTTTCCAAGAGAGTTGGCCAAGAGGCAGGCCGTGCGCTAACCTCGCAATGATGAGGCGCGGAGACTCCAATGCGCGCGTAATTGGCAAGCCAGGATGTGTTTGTTTTCATCTCTGCGTGTTTGCGCTGATAAAGTTTGACTTGCCAAAAACGTCGGTCCCATGCTGGAGGCAGCTCAAGCTGTTACCCAGCATCCTTTAAGAATGGACTGAAATCGGGCTCTGCCATTGGTCAGTGCGTCGTGCACCTGTTTGAAACGCATCCGCGCCGCGCGCTCTCCAAACCTGTCCGTGCGCTCGAACACAATTTGCGCGCAAAATACATGTGCTACACAGAATACATGTGCTACACAGATAATGCGATGCTCGAAACAATTAACGTGGATTTGTTTACTGCGCTTCACTTTTTCCAAAGGGCAGATAAATACGCCTTTCCCCTCTTTGACTTCCAAACACCCACACGCTGGCGCGCATCTCCCGCCGCATTCCCACTTAACTTATAGTTTACTGGCTATACAAAGTATTTGTAATTCAGATGATGACAAGGCTCGACAGGTTCTCATCAGAGCTGTAGGAGGACATGCGAGCAGCCTCTTATTAATATAAGAGAGAATACAGGAGTATAAACAAAGTAAGCAGGTGCTCCGAGCTGTAGAAAAAGCGCAAGTTATCATGTTCCAGAATAGCGGGCCGTAATTATACTTTGCTGGTTTGTGGGGGAAAAAAGAGGCGTTTTGCATTTTAATCGTGCCAGGTAAGTTGGTTGATTTTCTGTGCTAATACTTAAGTTTGACATTAATAATTCATAGCGCTGCCAGTTCTCCATTTTTCCCACACCTGTGTTATTGTTGGGTGTAATGATGAGGGTTGCATGGGCAGGGTCATCGCAGGTGAGGGCTGCACACTTGATTATGTAAAACAACTTGTCAGCCTTTTTATTTTTATGTAATGTTTAGTGTTAGAAATGTTGTGATTAATTGCTTCTTAACCTTAACGCATAAAGGGGACTCGAGTAGCGTTAAAACCCGTTGTAGCGACGTGTAATCAAACTGGTGTTATTATTACATTTTATATGAATAATGAACTCAAATGTCCACCAGACAAATGCAGAATGTTTTGCATTCTGATGTGTTCTACTAATAAAAAGCATTACAAGCTAAATCATTATGTATGTGTTCACGATTTGAGTGAAACATTTTTCTAAATATATTCACTATTTGCTTCAGTATGTGTTTTTAATGACAGACTATATTTGAGTCATGAACTCCACAGGTTTGTGCAAAAACAGGTGATTTATTTTTTGATCCCAGGAGGATTTGGGAATGTTCAAATAAGCAAATCTGACCTGTGTGATGGAGTTAACATCAATTTGCATGTAATATTGACCTAGAAATATTACAGAATATTTAATGCATTTTAGCATCATAATTTGTCTTAGTTGAAGAGGCGAAGTAAACAACTTTTAATAAGTTGAACTAAATTAAACAACACAATACAATTTTGGACTACACTGTATATTTTTACTTTACAAATCAGAATTATTTTTGGAGAAAGAAATAGAAAACGAGTTCAGATTGTACTACATTGTCAAATGAAATGATAATATTATTATAAAGTTATTGATTCATCATTTGTAAACCTGTGAAGACACGACCTCAGTATTTCACTTCACCTGATGTTTTATTTCAGGCCCAGCGGTGTTTTACTTCTGTTAGCCTTCATGTAATGAACTTTAAACCTCCTGCTCAAACAAAAAGTCCCTTTTCAAGTTGGTCCTTGAATATTCTACACACCTGTGAGTCAACACATCAATTCCTGAGTTTTTCCTCCCAAAATACATGTTTGTCCAGAGTCAACTGTATTTGTGTTTACTTCATCGCCCTCACAAACGCTGTGTTTGTTTTTTCTCTGTGGCTCTGAAACGCTCAAATTGCATTTCTCAGATGTTGGATCCCGGAGGAGATCCGCGCTCGACGGCAGGTGTCTGGGAGAGTCAAATCTCGTCTCTCCGTTCTTCAGTAATACATCTGCCACGCACACGTCTCTGAGCCGTGCAAATCCTGCGCTTCGCGTGAGTCTGTGTTTTATCACAACTTTTCTCCACTATGAACTTTTCCTCTGAGAGGTACGGACGTGCTTTAGTACTGCACATGACCTTATGACTCTTAATGATTTCGAGAATCTTGGAATGAAGGTTTAACACATATGGCACACTGAGGAATAAAAATCTCGTTAATGTCTTCATTGTTTCTCCCAGATAACAGTGAGTTTAAATGGAGTAAATGCACTTTGCTGAGAATTTTGTAAATGTAGATTTATATGCAATAGGTATTTTGAAATGAATTCAAACATTTTTCCTAAGAGGTCGGAATTTTAAGACAAACAAATCTCAAATAAAACCTTTTTTTTTACTTGTATAACTTTAAATGTTTTGCTTATAGTCAAAATGTTTCATGTACAGCTGCCAATGAAAATTGTAAAAAGCATAGAAATAAAGTTGAGTTGAGCGACACAGTTTCTCAAAAAGAAGAATAAAGTACATTATTCTCCATCATTTCTATCATAATAATAATATCAAAAATAATTTTCTCTTTGGTTTTTAAAACACGAGCAGCCCACCTCCACCAGAGGCTTTGACTTGCTTTTAATGGAGGCTGAACTGTAAATTTAAATTGAAAGCCCGGGTCATTGTGCCTCATTGACTTAAAACCACGAAAAGCAAATGATGTCTTAGTTGAGAGAAATATATCAAAGGATATCAACAATTATGAGTCATAAACAGGCTTGGCGCCGCAGCGGTGGGCCTGGAGCAGCGGGAATTAGCATGTTGAGCTAATAAATATGCATGTAAAGATTCTCCCAGAGGAATAACACGTGTGTGATTGATAGCTTTGCAATTGAAGGATGTGTAAATCCCCCCCCCCCACTCCGTTTTGCAGTTCTGCTGTTGTACCGTCGAAATCCATCTCACTTGTTAAAAGTTTTACCAACTTTATAATCCTTAATGCCACATCTGTTTCTTGCCTTTATAGCGCCTGTAAAACTTCATTAAATTATTACCAGCAGCTGGCCTCATCTCACAATAACCCCACTTATCTCTCATTCTCTGACAATACTTTTGATTTATAGAGCCTATTAGAATAAATGATATTTTATACATATGTATATATGGGTAAACAAGAGGAAATGTGTTCTTTTTTAATTATTCATGAGCTGTTTTGGGGGCAGGTCGGTTTGAGGGGAACATTTCGCAAAAATGTGTAGACTGGGGCACAGACAGTTCGTGCCTTATTTTAGAAGTTTGAAAAGACATAAAATGCTTGCGAGAAAAACAAACGTTTTTACCCCAAAAGATTAAAAGAATCAATACAATCTATGAATGTTCGAATGTAAATCTTGACATTAAGAACTGTTGAAATGACAAACAGATTTGAACTTTAATTCACACTGTTTTGATAGCTTCTGCAAAACACACCAGTTAACAAAAATATCAAAGAATTTGTTGCTGTGCCTAAAAAATGTACACGTTTAAGGAATAGACGGACTGAAACAAGTTGTCCTTCAATGTCCTTGTTGTATTTTGCAGGCAGATGCTTATCAAGTCAATGTTTTCAGATTGACACACACCAGAAAGAAACTTGGCAGTCCGAATGCTCGCATCCAGAAGAATTCCAGCACCCCCTAATGTCACAACCGAGCAACTGACGCACAAACTCTTCAGCACACAACATAGCCAAAAGGTTCTTGCATTTCCAAGTCTTGTGGAAGTTGAGAGAAACAATGTTAGAGTAATTGTCAATAGTGCCGTCAAAAGTTTTCAAGTTGAAATGGAGTAGCGAGTAATTTGACTAAATCTGTTTCATTGATGTGGGTGTACACGAGCCTAGAAATGTAGCCTTGAGGTGCAATAAGTCATTTTCATGCTTTAAGTTTGTTTGTTAACTGTTCACACTGAGAACGGAATGATGTCTTATTGCCCCGAGGTACAGAGACACAACCTCCGGAGAAGTTCATGTTTGGTGAAGAAGAACTTTCCGGGGTTAAAGGTGACATTTCGCTAAGCAGTATATGCTGTACCAGAATGTTTGATGAATTATTCCAGCCACGTTATTTTTATTTATTTATTTATCTTAATTCAGCTGCATGTTTGGGGAATTAGTTAGTCATAGTTGCATTTGGCATATCTAGTTTTTCTTTCTGTCCTAATTTGGCTATAAACGTGTTTGGCATATTTTTGTGTATAACTAACGGCTTGAGGGACTAGATTTGGAGAACTGTAATGTAATTATGAGCTTGGCCATATTAATATATATGTGTGTGTGTGTGTGTGTGTGTGCGGGTGTTGTGAAAAATCTTTCCTTAGACAATGTTGTTTGTTGTCTTCCCATTTGAAGTTTTTGGTGTTGACCTGATAGTTGTAACTTATACTAAAGGTGTAAACTAGTAAAACAAATACATGTTCCATGGAAACTGCAAATGAAATAAAGTAGCCTATGAATATTCAATAGATGTGTTTAATATTTGTGTAAATGGATTCGAAAAGAATACTGATGTATTGGAATTATAATTAAGGTTTTATGAATTTCTCATTTCCTTATTCACACATTATTGATTTATTTTTTATACGATTCAAATTTTTATCGTTTTTATTTTAATTCATTTTTAATATGTGATATGTGGCATCTTCTAGACACGTGTGTGTTTAGTTGCGTTTGTCGGCAGGAATCTTTTTATAATGTCAACCCTGTTATACCCTGTAGTTTTTTTTTTGTAGTAAAACCGGGTGAACATATTAGTGAAATACTTTTTTCTAACAAGCATCTTGGTTTAGTAATAACCATAATGGTCGAATGAACTGTAGAACTGTCAACCCTGTTGCCTTTCTGACAGCACACCTACACTGCTATAAAATAAAGGTTCTTGAAAGGTTCTTTGTTGGGCTGTATGGTTCTAAAGAACCTTATAAAGAACCATATTTATGGTTCTTCTGTGACATCACTGCAAATAACTATTTTAGCACCTTTCCAAGTGCTTTCCAAACTCTATTGAACTCTTTAAGTATAGGCTATAAGTTAGATGGCACAATGGTTAACCAACCTTTAAATACACAATTACTGTGATTACTTCTTTATCAAATCTACTTTTCAATTGCAAGGCATCCGTCTCAATCTGCGACTTAAAGTTAGTGCATCATGAAATGCGTTTGTTGGGCATGTTTTCTCTGGACACGTCAGAAGTCGGCGGTGAAAGCATGCATGATTAGTATGCATTAAAAGGCTCTGTTAAAGCCGGGCCTGTTTGCACGTCCTGTAACGGTGATGCTGATGAGCACGCGGCCTGTTTGTTTTCCCTCGTGCGGTAAACAGACTCATTTGGAGCGCCGGCTTGATTTCCCCTGAGCGGGCGCTGCAGCGTAAACGTTACCTGTCAGCATCAGCACCAGCATCAGCGCACCTGAGCTGCTGAGCATTAAGTGTCAGTGTCGCTGACACAAGCCGGTCGCGTTCAAACGAGCGGAACGATCACTCAGCAAGAAGACAAGGGGTATCATGTGGTCGCCACATCTCTGACTGTCTGAATCCCAGAAGAGGAGGAGACGTCAAAGCAAAGGTGTGCCAGGTTAGTCTATCCTGAAATACCATACGTGATACAAGTATGATATGAAAAAAACACTATCAAATTGAATCTGAGAAGTGTTATTATAAATTACCCATGAAATAAACACGTTAAGAGATAGTTCACCCAAAAACGAAAAATCTGTCATCATTTACTCGCCCTCGTGTCATTTCAAACCTGAATGACTTTCTTTCGTCTGCGGAACACAAAAGAAGATGGTTTGAAGAAAGTTGGTAACCGAACAGCGCCGGCACCCATTCCCTTCTATTGTATGGACATGGAACCAATGCAAGTGAATGGGTGACGGTTACCAAAATTTGGCTTTTGTGTTCTGCGGAAGAAAAAATCATACAGTTTGAAAAATGACATGAGGGTGAGTAATAATTTTCATTTTTGGGTGAACTATCACTTTTTTTATAGTTTTTATAGTTTTATTTTGGTTTAAGAATGTAAAAACTCAATACCGTAATCCCGGGCCTACTGTAACTTCCTGTTTCAGTGGAAATGACATCAGCACATTGAACAAAGTTGGGCATTTCGAGGCACTTCAGTGGGTCTTTAACTTTATCCACTATATGGTTCAAGTTTTTAGTTTCAGACTTTGTCTTTTAAATAAAGTTTCTTCAAAATCTCTTTGCCAGAATGTTGGTTCCATCCACATGGATAGAAGCTTCCCGTTGCGTGAAAGTTCCACCATGGAAAAGGTAAGAAAAGTGGTTCTTCAAAAATCATTTTGGCACGTTGTTTTTTTGAAAGTGTAATTCTGCTCTGAGTTTGTGGATGGTCTGAAACGCAGTGAGTAAATAAGTATGACTTGATATGATTGTGATTATGGAGCGTTTGCATGAGCGCTGGCAGGTTTCAGTGTTTACTGTGTGTGTGGGTGTATTCAGCGATATGAAAAGCGCTATATATACACAAGCCTTTAAGACAGATAAAGAGAGTCCCGTCAAAAGTAGGATTGCTGTGATTAAATGCAATTAATTACAAATGAAATTAATTAGCATTAAATCAATGTCATCGCTGTGGTAATTGTTTCAGTGCTGTGTGAATAAATGACAACAGCGTTGTTTTCAAAGTGAGTTTACATTTACAAATGATTAGATGTCAAAACTTCAAAAAATGTCAAAGAACGGATAAAAGACTGTTAATGGCATATTAATGAGTAATGTAATAAAAAAAGAACATTATTATTAATTTAATTCATTGCCGGATATTGAGTGATTTAACCAAGCTCCAGTCAAACAGATGTGTTGGCTGGGTGGGTGATGTCTGATGCTGTGATCCAACAGGTCGTAAGGCCTAATCTAAAGCACATCTTAAACTAAATCCAGTCTTTTCGTTCATGTCACCTGTTATCTTTATGGCCGGAGAGGCCTGATTCAACAGAAGAGCCGTTGTGTCTGGAATTAAAAATCCACGCTAAACGTTCGGGTCAAAGATCCTATGACTGGAAGACTAAGGAATCCTAAAAAAGGTAAAAAGGGACCGGACGGCGTAGCTTTCCAGGGCTGATCTCACAGAAAGGTATCTGCAAAATATGATGTCATCGCACTGTCCCACCTTTACAGGAACTCTGCCCGGCACCAAGCGTGCCCCAGGCATCACTCTCTCCAGCCAGGTAAAAAATAGGCGACATCTCTCATCATACAAAAGTTCGGTAGCTAAAGTTGAGCTTTTCTGTGTGATGGTTACAGTAGGTTCAGGGTGGGGTTTCATTTTTTCTTTTTTCTATGCATACATTCTTGCACGATTCACGCTGGACAAATTCATTAGAATTATGAGGTCAGGCTGGAAAGCTACATGTCCTCTGGTCTCTCTTTGTATCAAGACAAGATCTACTACAAGTTCTTTGTGGAACCAAGGAACCTTGTCAAATTCAGTTACCAGTTGCATTGAGGAGCTTTGTGTGATTATGGCACAAAAACAGGTTTGCAAATCATTGAAAAATTGTCAATTTCAGGTCAAACTATAAATACTGTATGAGCTGTTTACTTCTACGTGTATTATATGTTCGTAACACGTTACTTTCGCTATTCTTTTTGTATGTCTGTAAAGTGTTGCATATGTAAATATTCCTTAAAACTGATTTTTGAACTGTTTATGTCTGCACATAAAGCGCCATAAAATAATGGTGACTTGACCTGAATTTATAGCTTGTCACTATAGATAAACTTATGTTCCAGTATTATTGTCCAAATTATCACATTAAAGGGATAGTTCACCCGAAAATGAAAATTCTGTCATCATATTTTTACCCTTATGCTGTTTCAAACCTGTATACATTTCTTTGTTTTGTTGAACACAAAGAAAGATATTTAAAGGAATGTTTGCGACTTTCAGTTTTGTGACATCATCCACTACCACACAAAATGAGATATTTTGAAGAATCTAGGAAAATAAACAGTTCTGGGGCACCTTTGACCATTTAATTCTTCCTAGTATGGTAGACGATGATGTTCTAGAACTGAAAATGGTTAACATTCTTCCAAATATCTTTCTCTGTGTTTATCAGAACAACGTCTATGATGCAGGTTTGAAGTAAACGAAGACAGAATTTTCGTTTTTGGGTGAACTATCAACTTTTTTAAATGTGAAATATAGAGCGGAAGGTGAAAACGTGTGACGGGTCTAAATCATTCCCAAGAACATGATTTGTGCCTGTCGTCTTTTATATAAGTAACAGGACATCCACGCGTCCCTCATCTGTGTGTCCGGTAAAGGCACAGCTTTAGGTTCAAGCTGGTTTTATGTTAAATAAAGCAAGTCTGATACGGAAGGCAGCGAGCACGAGCGTTTGCCTCATCACAATGAAACAGACCTAACTTCCCGGCATGGAAAACTGGAGCGTGACTGCCGCATTTGAATATGAAATAGCCGAAGATTTCTGTTTCAGACACCTTGTACATTGCGCAAACAAAGGCAGCAATTCCGGGGAAGAAAGACAAGTGAATTTAAAGCAGGTCTTTGTCGTTTGTTTATAACTGTGTTGTCTTTGTTCCCATTTTCCTCTGCAGGCGAAAGAATGGGCTGAAATATTTTTAAACAGTAATTACCTGGCCAGGATCCGACAGAGGGGGATTAATGGAGGAACGCGGAGCATCGGGTTCCAGAGATGTGTGCGCTGGAAGGTACGGCGAGGGAGAGACGCGCTTTCCCATCACACACGGGAAATGAGGAAACATTTCTGATCTACCTCTGTTCTTCCACACCAGCATCATCATTCAACAGCAAACCCAACGCAGACCTACAGGACACGTTTAGTGTTTTAAATTCAGCCTGGGAGATGTTTGCTCTCGTTTAACCCTCCGGCGTTTTTAGTCGTGGGTGCAGGAATGTAATTTGGTGGTAGCTAATGTTCAAAACATACATTTATTTCAATACAGACCTTTGTGTTCAACGGTGAAACTGAACTCAAACACCAAACTCAAATGTTTTCAGGACCCCGTTCAGACCCCTTTAAAGGAACCAAAAAGAGCTCAGAAGGAAAGAGAATTATGTTTTCTTTCAATTCGCATTGTCCTCGTATCTCATCTTGGCCTTGCAGGGTCTTAAAAATAAATGGTTCTTCACAGAGATGCCATAGAAGAAGCAGTTTTTGATTCCACAAAGAACCCTTCACCCAAAGGTTCTTTACAGAACCATCTCTTTTTTATAATCTGAGTACTGTAGTGGATAGTTCACCCAAATAGGATCATTCTTGCATCATTTACTCACCCGTATGTCATTATATACCTGCATGACTTTCTGTCTTCTGTGGAACACAAAAGAAGATATTTAGAGAAATGTCGTAGTGGTTTTGCGTTCATACATTGGTTATCAACATTCTTCAAAATATCTTTGTAACAAATCTCAATAAAAGGGAAGGAAGGAGGCGGGAACCGGCAGACATTTCAAACATTTAATAAAGTAAGTTAACAGCCGGCAGCCCCTCACGGACGACTGCCGGCAACAGAAACATAAAACAAATACAAACGTAACACAAGTTCGGGCCCGGTCCTCTCTCATCGACGGTCCGGTCGCTCGTTCCTTTTATATGCTCCCAATCTCCTACGTGATTCGAGCCCGGTGTGCGCACAGCTGGCGCTTATTCACAATTACTCACCGGTCTCGAACCACGGTCTCGCCCCGCCTACTCCACTACAATCTTCTTTTGTGTTCTGCAGATGTAAGAAAAGGGTTAGGAATGACATGAGGTTGAGTAAATAATCAAAAACTAAATGAAGAAGACTAAAGTTTTTTTGTGGAGGCTGCTGAGATGTTCTGGAGAAGCGTTCGCTGGTGCTTTAGGCATTGACACGCACGGTACAGTAAAACTATTTGGCTAAAGAGTCTCTCTCTCTCTCCACATGTGTCAGAATGTTCAAGGCTGGCAAACGTTAAAATCCCGTCTATGTGCTAACTATTAGTTGAGGTTTGAATCTCGGTGAAGCACATCAAAACATGCTTTTTACTAATACAGAGGTCTGTAGTTAATTGAGAGAGCTTCATAAACGCGTCTGATTTATAATGGGACATAAAATGATTCCTTCCATAAACCACCAGAGCAATCTACAGTCTAATTACAACACCGCCATAAATCACGAATAAATCTGAGGAAAACACAATATAAACAAACAAAACTTTGCTGGAAAGTAAACAGTGCTACAACTATGCAGAACGGAGTCATAAAAGCTCATTTAAAGCTGATATAATGCACGATCGTAGAAGATTACAGCTAGTAAACAATCCATTATTTGTGAGTAATGGATACGCGGGAAGCGGTGTTATTACGGCTTATATCAGGTTTATCAGTCGAGCGGACTTTACCTACTCAGAAAATAATTATTGCTTACTAACAGGTTTCTTAAACCTGTCCTGTTTTTTGTTGGCCGGTCAAACGGACATCCCCACCCCTCAACACTATTGGTTAATCCAGAAACCGAGGCGGTCCACTAACATTCTCATTAGCAGACGTTTAGCATCTTTCTTAAATTGTTTTTTACAGATGAAAAAGAGCATCTTGCCAGTGACATCAGGACAGCCCTGTTTGGCCAACAGCACCACACCCTTTTTTGGTTCCACTAAGATCAATTCAGACAAAGGTTCTTTAAAGAACCATCTCTTTCTTACTGTTCTATGATCTGAAGAACCTTTCGTCGCCACAAAGAACCTTTTATGAAACAGGAAGGTTCTTGAGATGTTAACGGTGTTTTATGGAACCACATGGTTCTTCTATGGCATCAAAGAACCTTTTGAAGCACCTTTTTTTAAGGGGGTAGCAGACCGAACTCCACGTTGATAAGCTTCCTTCAAAAATCAGGTCAAATATATCATATGTTTTCATGTATGTTTTGTTATATCTGCAATTTATATGTTATCTGATGTATGTAAAAAGATTATCGTTGAAGGCCAGTCATAAAGGGCAGAACGTTTTTTGATCCGTATTCAAAGATCAAGGGATGGCATTGAGCACTGGTCTTCGGTTCTCCAAAAAACCAACACGTTTAATAAGGAGATTACTCCACTTTTCTTACTTTTCACAGTATGTTACTACTCACAGCTTGATTTACAGAAAACAGACACAAACACGTTCATTCGGCATTGCCATATCTGCACGCAAACAAAAACAGCAACAACAGGCAAGAAATGCGAAAACAGCCCAAACCATGAACGACACATAAGATATGAAGTCGCATTATTGTGCTGTAATCCTGTTAGAGGAGGAAATACGCCGTCATTGGCTTCCCCTCCGCACAATTCACACCAAACCCCGAGAACGTTCTCCATCTAACACTGCAGGATAATAATAACTCATTAATGATCCATGCTGGGACGAGCTTTTATTATCAAAGCAATATTTAATATTAAAGCAGCATGGGAAATCAATGCCCCGCTTATGCCTCGCTCGCTTCGCCTGATAGACCTTCTCTGACCTCGGTAAAGAAAAATAAAATGTCCTAATAAAAACTACACGATTGCTTCTCGTTGTGAAAATAGATGCACATGTCCATCCATTGTTCAAATCACTCCATTATGCAGTCGTTTCTATATGCTTGACCAAATTCAGACGATCCTGCATCTGGAAAGCAGAAAATGACGATGCTCTTGCTTATATGCGCTTCCTATTAGCATTAATACCATCTGTTAGGCTGCCATCAAGAGAAGTCACTCATGCCTTAATAGTCAGTCTTTATGTATCATAAACATTTTAAGCTAAGAGCTGTCATAGATGATTAAACGTTCCATTATCTTCGCATTTCTCCTCCAAGTTCATCGTTTCATGTCAAACTTAATGAGTTCAGGGAGGTGTCTAGTTTTTCGAGGTTGGTTTTTCGAAGGAATCAAAGGTTCATTCGATTTTTACACTTCTTTTAAAAATCTGACGTTGTTCGGTTATTTCAAGAGAAAATGTGAATTTGCACATATTGCTATTGATACTCAAACAGTCACATACATAAAAAAGATGACATCATTCATTCCTGTACGCACAGTACTTCAAACCAAATGCTTGCGTTGCTGCGATGCGATGCGCGTTCATAACGTAATTACATTGAAAACTTGCACGTTCAACTTGTAAACACTGACTCGTTGCTTCGGCCTACGTCAAGCGTGACCTTTTCAACGTAGTTACGTATTTGTGAAGTCATGAACGCGCATCGCAGAACAGAGCAAGGCGAGCATTTCTGTTTATAAAGCTTATACATTTTTGTTTTTTTTAATTGACCCGTCATTTGACTAGATTAGACCCTTAATCATCATCTGGTATTGTTTAAAGCACTTTGAAGCGGCACTGAAACTGTAATTTTGACCTTCAACCATTTGGAGTCCATTGAAGTCAACTATTTGGAGAAAATCCTGGAATGTTTTCTTCAAAAACCTTAATTTCTTTTCGACTTAAGAAACAAATACATAAACATCTTTGATGACATGGGGGTGAGTAAATTATCATGAAAATTTATTTTGAAAGTGAACTACTCCTTTAAGTGTGCTTAAGTAAAGTTCAAAGATATTTTATATAAAGTACTTTTAAGTACACGTATAAAGTACTCGTTTAAGTTAACCAAATACCTTTAGGAGATTCATTTCAATATATAAGCAGCATACTTGTAGTGTACTATTTCAACACTACTTGGGACCCACTTTTTGGTTTATAAAAGTTTACTTTTAAGTGTTATTTAAGTAAAACGTAGTAAGCTTTTGAGTACACAACTTTCCTTTTTTTACTTCATTTTTTACTCAAGTACACTTTCAAGCATGCTCTCTGTAAACTATTAGTTTGGTTTATGAACTACATGCATTCTTTAAGTAAACATAATACCTATATTATACATACTGTAAATTATTTATATTATATTGTTACTATAAACGGTTTCAAAGTAACAAACATTACTGCACATGAGTGCTTTTGTGTTCCAAACTTAACTTCCGGTAAACATCCACACAATAGAGTCCCTGCAGAATATCTCTGATAACCAGCAAAATAAACAAGATGACATTAATTGATATAAACAAAATAAAAAATAAATAGCAATACTAGCCAGACTGATCAACAAACACAGATTGGAACTTCAGGACAGGCGCGTGGATCCAATGAAACCGCCTATATAAATGTAAACATGCAAGTTTATAAGACAGTATGTTAAACTTTGTGAAAGTAAAATATAGACTACTCAATGAAAAGAGTAAACAACACAACATGCTAAGTTTACCTAAAAAACTACCTAAGTGTTATTTCGAGTACTTTTTGCTACATATACTGCCAAGAAGATTGAGAGTAGCACACGCTAGCAATTCAATTCACATCAGAAATAGACTTAGCACTGTAGCTAACTACTGTATATAATATAGAAACCAAGAACGTTGCAGTCCATGTGGTGAAAACTGAATAATATGTAGAACTGTGTGCGAAGCATGTTGTTGTGTACCGTGAGCACCTGCTCATCAAAAGAGTAATATGAATGCACAGTGGGGTGGTGTGGGTTTAACTTCACCAGCTGCCATCTGCTATCAATATCATTAGCATTCGCCATGACCAATTGTAATATTAGATTATTGAATACCCAGAGGGTGATGCACATGAGTGCAAAATTCTGCATATCATTAAAACACGTGAAATATAAAGAGGTATTTCTTCAGAGTGCTGCAGCTTTTTATGTCATATGTAGAAATGAATCTTTAAATCAACTTGGTGTGTTGTTTGTGTCAGTTTTTTTGCAATGCATGTGACAAAAAAATCCCTCGGTTCCTTTTATGTATTTGAGGAATATATGTACATTTTAGCCACTACAGACTAAATCTAGATTCTAGGTCTACGTTATTGTTTTATTTAAAGGTGCAGTGTGTCCTTTTTTTGGAAGATCGATTGACATAAACGCAATAAAATTTGTTGTGTATAAAGACTATACATAATGAAGCGTTATGTTTTTATTACCTTAGAATGAGCTATTTCTATCTACACACACCGCGGGTCCCCTTACATGGAATCCGCCATGTTGTTTCTACTGTAGCCCTAAACGGACAAACTGCCCTGAAGAGTGCATTTCGTAAATACATTACTTCCTTCGGCAAAGAAGCGCAAACGTGAAGACATCTTAGTTCTGTGTCAGCCACCCTAGTGCTTCTAAACGGAGGTGTGGAGTAAGCCATTGGTTGTAATAACAACCTCACCACTAGATGGAGCTAAATTTCAAATTATTCTCAAAATTATTTTTTCAAAAGTTTACTTATGAAATTATATATTTTACCTCCTAATTTGGCTTAATTAAGAGGTTAAAGGACAAATTTAAGGCATTACAAATTAAACGTATGGACAGCATAGCTCAGACCATATGGTCTTGAAAGAATATGAGAAAGTTTATATTGGGATCTTTAACTTTTGATTAAAGACTTTGGTATATTCATATCTGAGCACTGTTTGAGACATCACTGAAGTGGAGAAAAAATGAAGAATTACAAATGTATCTATTTGTTTTCCATTTCATTTATTGGTGGTTACTTACATGGACATTATGGTAAGATCACGTAAAGAAAAGATTGACAGTCTTTTTAAGATTAGGTTTGCATTAACACTGAATGGAAACTATTTTAGGTTCGACATACATCTACCAGCGAAAACAACTCGACCACATGGCCGTTTCCTATTGTGCACTCTCTCTAGTGAATAACGTTTGACAGCAAGTGACTGAACCTCATCCTGTGGTGTACTGTACCAGAACTCATGTGTTCAAACACGTCCACACCTCACATCTGCATGGCTCTCTGTTATTTCTAGCGACCTTTAGAGAAAACATTTGACATGCCCACTGCTCAAGATCTTTTTCAACAATTAGAACAGGCCGGGCTTGGCAGGTTATCTCTTATTCAGACTTTATTCAGATTTTACATTAAATATGTACCACAAGCCATCTGCTTCAGTGCTGGACGTTCTGTGGCCTAGTGCACAACCCAATGGTTTTTAAGCGTATGAAACTTTTATCAGTGCAGGTTTTTACCAAAAGTAATTTAACTTCAAACATGTAACTAGTGGCTCACAACTGAAAGAAGACAGCCTATTTCTTCTGTATAAATACATGCAGCCAGTCTATTTAATACTTGTAAATAATGATCATAACAATAGACTATTGCAAAAGTGCAATGTTCTTATACATTGCTGTACCGCTTGAAACACTAAACATCTTTCCCTCTCTGTGAACTCACACACATAATCTACAGTGACACAAAGTATACGGTATATATAATATTGTACAATTTATAAATATTATCTTAGAGATTTACTATGTAAAAGATTGACTGTACAAAATAACACTCATACTTCTATGTTTGACAGAGTTTGGGGGTGGTTTTCTAAAAACTCCTTATCTGTATTTACTATAGGCCTTTTATTTTTTATTGTGTAACTTTGACAACATATAAACACAGCCAGGGGTAAACGGAGACAAAAAATACAAAATTAGAAAAAGATAGGACACAGTGACAATTTTAAGGGCTTGGGGGTTGCTAGAGTCAATAAGAGTGTCAAGGTAAGACTTAAGATACTTACAAAAAAAACAGAAAAATATGGCTAAGCCCATTTTCTTCATATTAGCGCAAGTCAGAGATACATCTCGCGAATGGCCGTGATACGTTTACAGCGCGAAACTGGTGCGCATGAATCTTCAGTTAGCTTCTTGTAGAAATTTCAACAACAATGTTTTTCTGCTTTCGTTGTCTTCCATTCATTTTTACGAAAGCCGTTCTGGAGGTGGATTTTGGAATTGACAGTGGCACACTAGCGTTATGAGTGCCGGGGTGTCGCGGTGGATTGTGGGATTAACGGCGGCGCACTGGAGTTGCGTGAACAACATTCGGATGGATTCAGTGAATGGAATGGCAAGAAATCACAGGTGCGCAGCAAATTTATTTACTTGCTGAAGAGGGATGTACAGTATCTTTAAAAAACAATTGCGAAGGGAGTCAGCCAACCACAAAATACTCTAGTATTTACTATATTAACTGAAGTGACATTTGTATACTGTAAACCCACATGCTCAAAAAATAATCAAACAGATTAAGTAATGTAAACTTAATTTTATAAAAAAATTGTACTCACTTAAAAATTCCTCAAACACATTTTTACTTTAGAGTAAAGTATAATGATTGTTTTTGATTAACTTGAAGTTTTGACTAAAACTAATAAAATAATAATTTGCTCATTGTTAAATTTACTTAATTTAAACATGTTGATTCAACACAATTGGTCGAGAAGGATCTCCAATTCCCAGCATCTTTGCGTCAGACTGCATTATGTAATTTAAAAAATGTCAGTAACGTTAAAGATTTGCTATAGTGTTTAATGTTCACTTATCTTGGATATTTGAAAGAGTTTGAAAAAAATGAGTTTAATTAATTAAAAAGTGCAGCTTTGTGTACTTATTTTTAAGTTCTGTCCACTTCATTTTATGAGAAGGATGTATGAAATATTTAAGTCACACTTACTAAGACTTATTACAAACTTTAATTTAAGAGTAATCAAAATCTGTTGCCTTCATTTTTTTGAGTATTGCCAATTTATCCAAGTTTACAGTGTAGATATTCCTTGTGTTTTTGAACCAGTGTTTCCATTTACTATAATTAATGGTACTAAAGTATGTTTATGCGGGCAAAAAACATGTAATGATGGTAGTGTGATCACTTTTCAGGTCATTTTATCTGCAATGTGATAAAATATTTATTTCAGCATAATGGTTTGTGCTCAACAGTTGAACTTTGTCCGTTTGTTGCCAGTACAGTCTATTTCAAGGCCACTTTTGTCAAAGTTAGCATTTAGCAGCAAGCCCCTCCAAACCACAAAGGTGTATCTGTCAGATATTGTCAGTTTGAGGGTCTTTTATGTGAGGGGCTGGAAAGCAGTCGCTCTGACGGTTCTCAGGAAGTCGTGTGTTTCACGCTTTCTAAACATCAGAGAAAGCTGTTGTGATGGTTGAGCTGTAGATGTATGTCGATGTCAACAGGACACACAGTGACCTTTACAGAAAGCAGGTGCTGAAAGGTCTTTTTATTACATTGTAGCTGGTGAAATTTCAGCAATTTTGCAGGCATGCACATATTTACTCAACTTACACACGATTTATGTTTCGGGGAAAAGCGTCTGTCATTTCAGCCAATGGCACCTGAATGTCAATGTGTGAGTTAAAATACACTTTGGTCAAATAGATCTTATTAACAAACCTTTATCTTCTTTTAACTTTAATGTAAAGGAAACATATTATTCTTTATGGTCAGGAGTTCAAATCCCCCCCAAAATATGTACTTTAAAAAAAGTATGGACTGAATGAACTGTAAGTTAAAGGGTCAGTTCACCCAAAAATGAAAATTCTGTCATCCTTTCTCACCCTCGAGTTTTTCCGAATCTGTATAATGTTCTTAGTTTTTTGGGGGTGAACTGTCCCTTTAACTTACAGTGCATGTAGCCTGTCACACGCATAAACTCTTATAGGGGTTTTCATTGTGAGTCATGGCGACTGGCTCTATTTCTCATTGATATAGTGTTTGGCTACTGATTCTGGAGGGAAACCCTGTGGGTGATCCAAATGAGCTCCAGCATTTGCTAGTCAGTGTGGAACAGTAAATAAGCCAATCGCTTTATTGGCAAATCTAAAATCCCAGAAAGAGCATGTGCATTAGCTGGACTGAACTGAAAAGCTTAAAAAAAGAAAAATTGATTATGCCATGGTTTTGGTGATTTCACATATGTCGTTAAAACATTAACTTTTGTTAATAATTGCTGAAATAGAGTTGACTTAAAGGAACAGTTCACCTAAATTCCATCTATTTATGTCTTTCAGTCAATATGTATGACTCTTTATTCAGTGGAACACAAATGAAGATATTTGGAGAAATGTCGCAGTGGTTTTGTGTTCTTCTCAGTCAGTGGGGTTCAATGTTGTTTGGTTACCAACCTTCTTCAAAATATCTTCTATTGTCTTCTGCAGAGGAAAGAAAGTCACACAGGTTTGGAATGAAATGAGAATGAGTTAATGATGAAATATTTTCTGTCCTGAACTGTCCTTTTAATTATATAGTGCTTTAAAATAATGTACTTGGCGTAAGCATACAGTACCTCAAATACCTGCAATGTGTTTATTAGAAATGTTTCAGTTCATTGTCAAAACTTTGACTATTTAATTGCAGATTTGGCCGTCGTGGCAGTTCTGAGCACAATTTGAGACAGCGGGCACATTAAAGGTACATTTTCTAGTAGCTCTCCATTTATTCTCATTGCCGTCTAGTTGAGATGTTAAAGAGATGTTTTGCGATACAAGCTCTTTTACAAAATGATTATTTTTTTCAACGACTAACAAAATGCTACAGTAGGGCATCCAGAAATAACTTACACCAACACTAAACGACATTAAAAGAATTCAAAACTTCTGTTGTTTTCCAGTCAAACTTGCATGACATTGAAGCTTGGTAAAGTCATCTTTGGCTTTTCTACCGTTATATGAATAGAGCAGAAGTGGATTGTTATCTCAGCACCTATTCACGTATTTGACAGCGCGTCTGAATCCAAGGCTGAAGGTTTTATTGTTGTCTGGGATTCTCATTGAAATAATTTATGTGGATTGCACAGATGTTGTTCAGATCCTTGTTTTTTCCACTCAATTACAGAATCCATCTTGCTGTTTTAATTATGCTATGAAAAGCTCATCTTCCTCTCCCACTCCTCTTTTTAAGCTCATATTGAGTCCCCCTGTATGATCTGGAACTATTTCAATGTGCCGTCTCCATGTTTGTGCCTTTTCCACCATAGTATTGTTCATTGTTCTTGTTGGCACCTCAGGTTTGTCGAGGGGCTTTGATGGGAAAGCTTTGAGGTTACGTTTTGGATGACGCTCAGCTGAACCAAAAGCAAATCCGTTCCTTATTTTTTTACTTGCAGTCGCCATTAAAATTAAACTTGACCCCGGTTATCTATTATTTCCCTAACCCGCTGTTTTATTGTTGTTTTAGCTTTTCGTTTGGAGGTCTTTTGTATGCTAACATAATTTTTTTGCAGATATACACATTAAAAATTTCTGGAAAGCATACAAATGTGATTTTTACAAGCCATTTTATGAAGTCTTTATGCTCTGTAGCACATTTTCAACGTCCGCCCAGTTTGCTTTTCAACCTCGTTTAAACTTTCCGAAAGGGAAAACTTGGCCTCGATGCGTCGTGTCTGTCTCCCCATTCCACGCGTCCCTGTTTTCCTCCTGTGCTACTTCTCATCTGGATGTGCACATCTGAAGGCCTAATGTTCCCTTTCACCTGTTTTTGTTTACATTCCTCGCAGTCGTTACAGGCGGCCCGGTGTGTCCACGAGACGGTCTCGAGGATCCCAGCGGGTCATAAGACGCGGATGTCACGAAAGGAGATGTATCCTTCGAGCTCCGTGTCAATGCTCTTATCGCTGGCCACGTTGCATTTTGGGGAAAAACATTCGGCCCCGCAGCTAAACGCCGCGGTTTGATGGTTCGTTCCAAACAGTACCTGACATTTTTCCCCAGTCCGACCGGAACGTTCATGAAAAATTCACTCAGACGAGAGGCTTGAAGAAATCAACATTTCTCCCGTGACTTTCACTTCGGGGAGAGCAAGGTGAGCAGAACTCGCACTTGTCATGGATGCGCGCCCCTGACAAACATAAGTAGATGCTAATGGCGAAATCGTGACAGAGCAGAGTCCCACCACCATATGGCTAATTGCCACAACAATATCTTCAGTGTTATTAATCACGTTTTCATAGTGTGCCATGATAATTGGAATAATTAGAGCGGGAGCAGACACAGACCTTGCTCTCCTTCTCGACATCTTACCGAAGTCCTTTATTTGTACGTGTTTTCTCTTGCATCCATATGTCGTGCTTTGTTTCTGTACCTATAGAAACTCAGTTTTTCTCGTCTCTTTATATCTGTTGTGTGTGCGTGTCAGATAGAGTTGTCCTCTGATAAATGTTGAGGATAATTAATGGATGACTCCTCTATCTCTGGGACCCTGTCTGACAGTTCGGGGTGGGGTCCTGCTCATATAGAGCTAAATGAGGTCATTGCCTGTCCCATGGCTTATATCAATGGCAGGTTACCAAGGGTATGTTTACACGGCAATGTACTAAAAGCAGACAACAACATTGTTAACACAATCCTGTCCATGGAACCAACTAAAAACTCTGTAGTTTGCATGCTTGGCCAGTAGTTAGCGACATGCCTTTGTAAAGAAACACATTATTTTCCAAAAGCAGTGAACTCTGTCGAAGTACGGGTCTCTGCAGAACACCGAGAGGCAGTTTATCAATTATTTGGCGATTCCGAACTGAGATATGCATATTCAACCATCCAGTCATAGAAGGGCAGAAGCCTATTTCTCAGTTATTGGGCGTTTCCAAATGGACCAAATTCAACCGTCCAGTGGATAAGAGGAATTGGGAATTGCCCACTTTATTCAATTAAAGAGATTGAAAACGCCCAATAATTGAGAAACGCCCCTTTTTGTTCTGCAGAATTTAGACTAACCCAGTCTAAACTGTTTTCACAACAAAATAAATTCTAATATAACAACAAAAATAATAACAGTTTAACACAAACGGTATAGTTTGAAAAACTGCATTTTAAAAGTAAACTTTTTCAGGCCCCCAAAGTCCTGTTGTTGTGTAAACAAAGGCCAAAACACAAAGAATAGTGTCATGTAAATGTCTCTAGGTGAATTTCTTTTTTCTGTGTGGTATGTTTTTGTTAGTTAGATATTAGTGTCGGGTTAGTTCGATTTTGCTGGGTGATCAACTAGACCAATTTACCAAAACCAAGACTAGCAAACCATCTTAAGCAGTTTATCAACAAGATAACGTTGTGATGTCTGGTGTAGTCGATTTCCCATAATGCCTTGCGGTCTTTGTTTTATTGTTATTTGTTATATTTTTGTTTATTAGGTCTTGTTTAGTCGTGCGGTTGGTCCTCGTATACACAAGGATGGAAGTATCTTGAATAAGTGTCTTTCAATTTGGTCCTGTTAGATAGTTTAGTCACAGTGATGGTAAGAAGTTGGTTTGCTTTGATGGCTTGAGGGATTTTCTGTCCACAAAAACAGTATTGATAAGATCAGGTAACCTGATCTTTCAGCATCAGGGTGATTTGCTTGAATGTTGTAACAATAAACATAAAAGAGAAAGTATTGCGCAACACTACAGTTGACCCAATAGAAATATTAACCATGATTTTATTAGAAAAGATAGATCAATTAAATTACCATAATTCTACCACAAATATCTTGGTTAAAATCTCTTGACATTCCTTCGTCTTGTTGCTCACCTCTTCACACCGTCTCAAACTATCCTGTGTTTTCCCGATTTTGTGCTGCCACACCTGCAGGCAACACTGTTCTTTAGTTCTACAGAGAAACACTTCTCGCTTTGTTTCATCTTTAATGTGCAACAGAATCTCTTGCTCTGAGAAACCAGACGCACAAACAATGAGACCCATCAAGGACAAAGCTTCTAGTTGCTTTTGTTACTCAAAATGGGCATTGAGGTGGATGGTATGAGTGATTTCCTATCACAGTAACAGAAATAGTACAATGTAGAAAATAAAAAGGCATTTGCTTTTTAAACTGAATAAGCCTAAATGTATTCCTAGTTTTGGAAGATCCATGATAAATGCTTGCATGATTTGGATGGCCAATTTCGACCTATAGATGAAACCAAAACATACGAGGAGTGTGTTACAAAATGTAGAAAGCTAAACTTGAGGCTTATTTGACCAAATTTGGCAAAGAGGCCAAACTACAGTGTATAAAGGGGTATTTTATTCTAATATAGAAATAAATGCATGAAGCTCACAAAACCAAACAAAAAGCTCAAAAGAATGAAAGCAAACATTAATATTTTGTTGTTCCTCCAGGGTCCTGACTCGATAAGCTTTGCGTCCATGTTGTGTCATTTTTTTGCCAAACCTCCTTGAATTCTTCTCAGAGCCGAGCTTCAGTTTGCACTTCAAGCACAATTCTGTCAGGACCACTGTCGCCAAGTCAAGACGACAGTAAAAGTTAGGTACGATACGCACACACCTGTGACCGCACATCAGTTCAGTTCTAAATAAATGCGCAAGATGTGACGTTCCTGTTCACATTTGCTGACCTGAATTAGATTTATGCATGTTGTACTGATGTCATGAGTCTTAATAGATTTTTTATGCCGTAATATCTTCCCAGTGATCATCCTTCTAGAGCTCTTATCTACCTCATCACACGAGTCCAGTCGGGCCTTTTGTTCTCGTCGATGACTGTTGGCTTTGACAGGTTATGTTTAGCCGAATAAGTAGGCACTTGTGCGACATGAGCAGAAAGCATCTCGATTTAAACAGCTGGCGTCGCGCGCGCGGCCTCTCCTCTCCTTCACACTTCCTCAGACAGTAATGTGCCCGGAAACAGAAGAAAGCAGCTGCCGGTCCGACCATAAAGCTGAGAGCAGGGGCGTTAATTGTTTCCCCGCTGAGAAGGAATTAGTTCAGACCAACCACCACCCTCCCCAACACCAGCTGAAATCCGGCGAGGGGCGAGATGCGAGGTGGGCCGCTTTGGCAAAGCTGGAGAGGAGAGTGGGGGCAGGCCCAGCGGTAACTCGATTAGACCGTGCGGGGAGGGAGTGAAGATTTCGTTCCAGGATGTCCACACACATGCCCAATGAAATCTCAGGTTACTCCAACAACAACGGTGAAAGACAAAGCAAGAATGAGAAAGAACAAGAGAGGACAAAGAGACAGAGGTGAAAATAATCCAGCTACTGAATGAGGCTAGATTAATTTGATTGATGGATCTACGATGGGATTATTTATTAAACGCGCTACCTTTTGTTTCGTCAAACTCATGAGTTAGCGAGTCAAACATAATTTACCATTTTACATTTAAAGGGAAATTTACATCAAATCTTATCGCCGTAATGTTCACAGTTGTTTTAATGTTGGGAGATTTTTTACTTGTACTGTTATTCCTATTATTCTCTACAATTCTCAGTATTGTAATATTGCATTATTGTATAATTACTCTTCAAGTTTTTTTGTTTTATTTTTTAAATTAATAACTAGAGATGCACCGATATATATCGGCCAATAATCGGTATCGGCCGATAACAGCAATTTTCCAGACTATTGGCCGATAGTTTAAAAACAGCCGATGATCAGGGCTGATCCTGTCAGTGACCTAGTAGCACAAAATGGCGCGGGTGAACTTTTGCGACGCCAGGGTCGGCAGACTCATTTCCGGTCGTATAGCATCATAGAGTTGTTTTGGCTTAACGAAGTGCTCAGCAATGTAAAGAGGATCTTTTATATCGCTGATAGATTACTTTCTTCTTTTTTAATAAAAAACACACATATTTGCCGACTGAAAATCCTAATTTTCCCATAAAGGAACGGAAAATGCAATGAATTTGTGCTCAGTGTATAGAAAATGTTGAGAAACATCAGCAGTTTAATGTTCAATGTTATATTAGTCATTATATGAATTAATTATATTGAGAAAGTTCCACAATATTCATTTAATCTTCAGAATTTAGTTAATGTGAGTTAATAAAACCATCAAACTATCAGCAGATATCACTTTGAATAATCGGCTGTCTGTGGAGAAAATTTTTATCGGTTCATCTCGAACAACACAGTACAATAAAACTTTAATGTCGTATGAATAATTTAAATAAATATTAAGAAAGGGATCATTTATTATTGTACTTTTCATATTATAGTGAGGATTAACAGAAAAACACAATGCCAAAATCTGAATAGTCCAATTCATTCTTCATTCTTTTCCATTCTTTTTTTGATGGATCTGGATTTCCCAGATCCAATTTCTTGAGATTCACATACTTGAAAACCACCAACGATCAATGAATAATTCAATCTTCCAGTCAGATTCTAGAGCTGCCTGGAACTATTAGATTACTTGACTCAACATTATATTGCTGTTATCGACATTTTATTAAAGCAAAAAGCCACTGGAGGTGATTTTATCTCTGTTAAGGGAGTTTCCGACGCTCTGAGTGTCCTGATGGTGCTTCATTAAAAACATCTTACCACGTGCACTGCATTGTATGCGTACGGTATGCGTATACATCATTTTCTTCATTTGTCCCTTCCCGAGGTAACGGTGGGTGGTCACGAGCATCTGCTCTTCAGAGGCGTGCGGATGGACGGCTCGTCTCTAGAGGTGACGGCGAGGTGGCTCTTCATATTAGTTTGCTTTGCACTTAATGAAGCTGCGGGCCGTGAAGGTCCAAGCACTCATAAATGATGTATTCATTAAATCAATGGTGCTAAATGATGACTGTAAAGACACGAGTGACCTGGCTTCTCCTGTTGGGCGGCCATTACCGTAGAGACTGCCAGCTGGGTGACATGGATGCTTTCACCATTTAGACTGTCAATGAGATACTTAAGGCTAATAAATGAGTCCACTTCAGCACCTCTGAGTTTTTACGGAGTGGAGTGGAGGGCTTAAACTGTCTGCAGGTGGAATGACGGCATCATTTTAATATTCATTTATGAGTGAGGTTGTGTTGGTGGAGTCTTGTCTGGCTTTGTGTAGTCATGTCTGTCTGTCTGTCTGTCTATCTGTTTAGTTTTGTGTGTCTGGCTTGTGTTATCCTCATGTCTGTCTGTCTGTAGTCTATTGAATTATCTGTCTATAGTTTTGTCTTTCTTTGTATCTTTTGTCCTGTCTGTCTGCTGGTCTGTCTGCTTTTCCATAATCTTGTCTGTCTGTCTCTCTATATTCATGTCTGCCTGTATGTAGTCTTGTCTATCTGTCTGCCTGTCTATTATCTGCCTACTCTGTCTGTCTATCTACTTGCATTTCCATAGTTCGTCTGTCTGTCTGTCTATCTGCTTTTCTAAAGTCTTGTCTTATCTGTCTGTCCGTCTGACTTTCTATATTGCTCTGTCCCTCTGTCTGTATAGTTTTGTGTGTCTATCTGTCTGTCTGTAGACTTGTTTGTCTGTCTGTCTTCAATGTTGTCTGTCTATAGTCTTATCTGTTTGTCTGCCTATCTTTCTGTCCCTCTATCTGACTATGTCTAACAGAGACATGTTAAAGTGACAGTTCACCCAAAAATGAAAATCCATTCATCATTTATTTACCCTCATGTCATTTCAAACCTGCGTGACTTTCTTTCTTCCGCAGAACACAAAAGAAAAATATTTTGAAAAATGTTGTTAACTGGCATCATTCACTTGCATTGGTTTTGTGTCCATACATGGGTTCCGTCGCTGTTCGCTATCCGACTTTCTTCAAAATATCTTCTCTTGTGTTCTGCGGCTGAAAGAAAGTCATATAGGTTTGAAATGACCAGAGGATGAGTAAATGATGACAGCATTTTCATTTTTGGGTGAACTATCACTTTAAACCTCCTGTTTTTTATGCATTTTGCATATTTTAAGCATCTCAGAGGTCAAGAAAACAGCAGGGGCATTTATGACACACAGTTGAAGTCAGCTGGCCTGTTACCAGAGCTATTTCAACAGGGGCCGCAGAGAAAAATGACTCCAGCTCATCTTAAATACAGACATTTCCAAACTCCATAATTCGGACGATTTAAACCATTTGCACCCAGTTAATGTTTGAGTGTTCGCGTGTTGTTTTTCTCATCCTGGTGAGGACTGACAGCGTTACCTTTTCCCTCTGGAGTCATCTGTCCCAGTGGATTCCAGCAGAGCGCATTAGAGGTAAAATAATGCCTCTCCTCAATCCTGTCTCTCAGCCCATGAGCATCAGCGAGCAGGTTCGCAGGCGTAATATCTTAGTTGTCAGGAGCGGTAAATAAGCAGCCTGATATGTATTATCTCTGTAATGGCTCCAGGACTACGCTTTTACTGATATGATGCAGTCGTTAATCGTCGAGGATTTCGATTTGGTACAAATCCCAAAGGTGACACTAATGTATCCAAATATATTTGCAACAGATGTTAGTTTTTATTTTTAATGACGGAACAAGAGTTTAAGATTTTCATTATCGTCAAACAGCAAGTTTTTAAATGAGGCCTTTGCTTGTGCTTTAATGTGAGAAGTGTACCACCTACTGGTCATAAATTGCTTTTCAGCATATTCATTAGGTTTCACTGTAGTATGTAAACATTAGTACGGTACACAAATAAGATGAAAACATCGCGGAAAGGAGCAGAATAATGTAACGATGTCATTTGAGTATAACCTGCGGTGTTTTTGAAGAGGAAAGAGATGCCGTTTGAATGTGACGGATTAAAATGCTGTTTTTATTATAACCACACACAAACATTATGTTTTCAATGATGTTATTGTAACAGAATATGACATCAGTTTTTTGTCTTTTATTTAGAAAGCATTGATCTGAAATATACAGATAACGGCGGTGATGGTGTTTGTTGGTACTGAGTGCACTGGGAGAAAATGAAGCATTTTAGCCTTTTATTAATAAACAACCAATTAGCATTTCACTTCAAGGTTCAGGAAAAACATCTGTGGGAACTTATTGGTATTTTTAAACCACACCTGGACCAAGGTTTACATGAATAATCCAACCTAATTTCAATATTATTATCTGACACACTTTGACATATAGGGCTACCTATAGATATTATGCTGCATTCATTCAAATCTAGCATAATATATTAATACGGATAGTTGTTGGAATGTAGATATTTGTAGAATAATAGATATTTGTTGGAATGAGGGTTCAAAAAAAGACATTTTTGTGAAAGTGCGTGGCATTAAGGCCTAAATGTATTTTTATCAGTTATTACCCATTAAACAACATAAAGGACTTGCTTATTATTTTGAAAGAAAAGTCATTAGAAGTCTGTTCACTCTGTTAAGTGAAGAGTCACCTATTCTGGCGCAGGCCATTGAGCTTGTGCTCGAGTTCAAACTATTTCAACTTGGACCGCCTGCTACTGACCTTTCATAAATCACATGACTCGCGCAAGATCTGTTATGCAATGGTCCAAATTCTCCCCTACATCATTTTGTCTCACCAACGTCCTTTAGTGTACAAAACAACATATGTCCTGGAGACTCAAAGGTCTCTATATGTCATTTCATTGTTGAAGGGGGGCGTCCTGAACGTGGGCCGGGGTAAACAAGAACCCTCACCCCGTGAACCGCTCGCTGAGGAAGAGAGTGCCGTGGACACCTAAGTGATGACTTTATAAATGAAAGCAGATGTTTAGAATTATGAACTGTCGGTTCGCATATGGAGGACGACGGTGATGAAGCGCTTCCCGACCCCGCTCGCGATCAGTCATTTGTGTTGCGCGCGTGCTCCGCGGTACCGACACGACAGCGCTTCAGTGCGCAGGTTAAACCTCCCCTCAGACTCATGATTATCGGCGTCACCCCCATCTCTTAGTTCTTCCCCCCATCTCTTAGTTCTTGCCCCATCTCTTAGTTCTCCCCCCCGTTTTTCTACGTCGATGCGATATTTCTTTTTTTGTGCGCGCGAGCATCAACGTTTGATTGATCTGGTTGTTGTAGCGTCTGTGATTGATGGCGGCGCGCACGCCCGCTAGCACTTCTCCGAGAACGAGAAAAGGAGGTCCTGTCAGTATCATTGATCTTCTTCTAAATGAAATGTTCCGTTTCCCGCTGCATTTTATTGTTAAGTGCAGTTCATTAGCGACAGAAAGATTGATCACCGACGCTCTCGAGTCAAGTGAATCACCGCGTTACAACAGCGCGCGACACGCTGCCTGGTAGGCCGACTCAACCTCGGGGCAAAAGCATCCATAACGCCTGGTCTGTGACAGAGAAAGATGCTGACCAAGTACACCATCCTGTGGGCCTGGTTGTAGCTTGCATCAAACGATTTTGACAATCTCAACCACAAACAATAAGTTGCCATTAGATAGAAGAATTTAAAATGATATGTCTTAATTATTTCTCCTTGACGTATGATTTAATGGAGAGCAAATTGAAACGTTTGCTTAAATTTCGTCTGTGTCTCAGATATTTCTCCTGAGATTAAGAGTCAGAAACGTCTCCATTGGAGACCAAACTGAGCTCAGATTTGTCAAGTCTGCAATCAAAAGTCAATATTATTATCTCGATATGAACTCAAACATTTCTCAATAAATTTACCCAAATCCAGATTATTTTACCTCTGCAATCTACATCCATTTTACACCTCCGTACTCAAAAATTACAGTCTCGTTTGTTTCTGTTAATTATTCTTCTGAGCAATTTTAGAAGAAATATATGAGAATATGTTGATACTTAAATGAAACACAACTGAGAACTCTGAGCTATTAAAGAGCAACCTCTTGAGCAGTAAAATGATCCGTTTCTATTTGAAGGTCTCTCGGTTTCAGTCATTTTCAGTCCTGGGTATCTGTAGTCTACTGTACGTTCTTTACCGTGCGAGAGACTTTCTGAACTTTGTTTCATCTTCAGTGCAATATTTCCACTACTGCAATAGTGTAATATTTCCACTCGACACCCGAACAATAAAAGCCATCGCGGACAGAGCCAAGCCTTTGTGTGCTGCTGTTAAACATATTTTGTGTCTCAGTGTTTAAAGGGCAAACTTTCGAGGACGTGCCCCGAGCATTGCGTGAGATGTCACACCAACGACCTGAATGCAGTAACAAAAGCTGACTCACTGACAAATGACTCGCTGACCACAGCTCAGGAAGGGTTTGCTGTTTGCACAAAACAGGCCGCAGAATTTAAATAACAAATATGAAATGACACCCACACAAGCTAGTTCTTCACAGCATCTGATAGGTCAATAACCTTGAAGACTTTGTCGGTTTTGTGTATGCCTTCTAAATTGAAATACTGAAAAATGTGGTAAACAGAGTCGAGATTACTGCAATATTATTGGTAGGTGAAATCTGAACTTAAATATATTTTATAAAAACAAAATGTGAAAAAACGAAGTGAATGTGGAAAACTTGATTACCAGGTTAATGCCGAATAAAAATGTCTGTTATTGTATACGAGTCAAATAAGATTGACAAAATTCCCTCACTTCATATGGCTGGATAGCTTTGGATAACTGAAGGTAGGCCTTAAAAAATAAGATATAATAATAACTAGTTGTATGACAGCAGCTTTACAAGGAAAATGAAAAAAAAAAAAACACAGAATAAATAAAGATATGACATTAAAATACTTGTGTCTGCAATGCCAAACAGCTTTTATTATTAAATCATTATATCATTATATATTATTAATTCATTTAATAATTGAATCACATTTAATTATCACATTAAATAATCATTTAGTGAAGACTATTTTAATAATAAAAGTAGTTTTGTTTAGAATTTGAGAATTTTTTTATTTACGAAGAATTTATTTGATTTATATATTAATTTATGAACACTTTAATATTGCTGTTGAATACCTAAAACGTCAAAAACTCATTATCATATTGTCTATTTGTTCTATAGTTTATTACTGCCTGATTCTTGAATAATTGCTTGAAATGTAATGCAGCGTTTACTTACTTGCTTGAAGGCTACATTTCATTAAATTCCCTAATATTTACAAGCATAATAATAGTTTCTAATCTGCAGTAGCCTATATATTTCTTAGTGCAGTGATTTATATTTAACAATGCTCATTAAGAACAGCCTGTCAGACATCATTCATTCATTCTTTGACTACTGTACACAATGGATTTAACCTCTGTGTTCCTGAACAGTTTGACTCTGAACTGTGAAACAGGGCTAAGGTTATTCCCAGTCCTACAGGTACATTTGGCTTCCATTTGGAGACGTGCGACCGGTTCTGCTCTCATCCATATTCATTCTGTGAAAATGGGGGAACGTGGCATATGGTTGGTACTGCTGTACACCCCGCAGAACGAGAGAGACACGTTCAAAATTGGATTTAACACACCAATTCCCTAATGACCTCGTGGGCTGACACAGTTACTATCCTGAAGGTGTATCAGGCAGGCCTAATCGTATTACAATAGCGTGATGCTTCCACAGATCTGTCCCAACCTGGACTTTTTTAGCCTGAAGAAATACTGGAGTAGCAACACCCTCCCCATCCCAACGCTGCAGTGTTTTTTCAAGCCAGCTGATGTTGTTTGATGCCTCTTGCAAATATTAAAAGAAAAACCTTTCTGTGATCTTGTAAGTTAACAGTTTGAAGGTGTTTTGTGGCATGTTGAAAGTTGTCAGGTCGCATGGTAGCATTGCAGTCTGCCATAAAGCTGCAACCCCACTCTATATCGCCATCTCTGTTTGAAACATTACATTGCAGGTTATCTTTTAAGTGCTATGTGTCATTTTTGGAGAATCTATTGACAGAAATGCAATATAATATACATAACTATGTGTTCAGAGGTGTATAAAGACCTTACATAATGAAGCGTTATGTTTCTATTATATTAGAATGAACAATTTCTATTTACATACACCGCATGTTGTTTCTACAGTAACCCTTAACAGACAAACTGCAGAGCGCGTTTCCTAAATACATAATCTCCTTTGATGTAGTGCTTTAAAAGGAAGCAGTGGAGTGAGCCATTGGATGCAATTCGCAACCTTACTGCTAGATGCCGCTAAATTTCATACCTTTAAGCGGGTTGAGGTCAAATGAAATCATACTGAAACTGTACCCAACCTCTCAATTTAAAAACCATTGTCCTAAATGACCGTTTTGATTCGGGGTAAGATAAGGACAACGTTTTCAATGCAGATTTTTATGTACCTGCTTTTTGTTACTACTGTCATGGCGGAGCAAAATAAGATAACACATAAGATCACCCTGCCAGTTTTATTGGAACTCTTTTAATATTATTTTAAAAGCATCACAGAAGGCACGTCATGTAAGCTGGCCACTTGTTTAAAATAAATAAAGCTACAAAAAAATGTCTGTTAATTGAAATAAAATAAAAATATTGACCTAAATATTATTCGTAAACAAAAATGTTGCTTATTACAACAAAGAAAATACATTTTAAATGGAAAACTAAACTAAAAACTAAAAATGAAAAGAGGTAAAGCAAATGTAACAGATATACCAATACATATAAATAAATAAATACAATTACAAATAAATTGATTAAAAAAATACAATACACAAAACAATATTAAAACTTAAAATAAAATAAATGCTAAATCAATATATTAATAAAACTACAATAAAAAAATAACTCTGCATGGTTGCCTGCTCTGTCTTCACAATCTCCTCTTTGATGTTTTTGTTTTTAGTTCTAAGGATATTTTTACGTACGCACTATGCATACTTCCATACTAATCTAATCAAGCATTCAAGTATACAGTTAGACTTCAGAATAAAACTTGTGAAGATCAATGGAAACATATTCAGTCAATTCTAAAAACTTTTTCTAGTTGTTATCCCAAATATTTCAAGTTCATCTTTGCTATTTAACACTCCTATGTTGCAGCCCTAGAATGAAATGTTGAAGTACCCTATTACACCTTGCTCTTCAATACTTGATTCTGATTGGTCAGTTGTGGAATTCCAAGCTGTTATTTTCTACAACCACTAAAACAGATCATTCACAGCTCATCAGGTTACTGCGACTCATCTTGACCAGCACAACCTATATGTTTAATGTATTATCCTGCTGTGAGTTTTTTTTTTGCCAGGTTTTAGCTAATGGAATATTTCAAATCAATATTTTTGTGTATTATTTACTCATGTGGCAAGTAGCTGTGTAAAACATGGGATAGTGTACATCCGGCCGGTGATCAGGACCTGACACAAAGCTTTATCCCTTTCTTCACATATTAGACCCTTAGTCATGGACATCTAACTACCTTTAGTTTTATGCGCAGAATAATTCTTGGGGTGTGGATTATTCCCGGTTGTGGTGTGTCCCAGCTGGGCAGAGGGTGAGCTCGGGGAGGCAGGTAGCACTGCTGACAGATCGCTCTGTTAATTGCTAATTGTGTCTCTCATTAGGCGCAGGGGTGACAGGTGTTGTTAGTGAGTTTTTCTGCTCTCTCACATGACTTGTGCCGGTTCCCCAGCGCATTAGTGCAGATCGACGCGTTAATGGCTCCCCGGGGTATCCCATCAGCCCCTTGGCACGACACGCCGAGAGTTCAGCGTTTGATACTGTGTTGCACTCGCTCTGGAATTCCCAGCGGATGGGGATTCGCTGTCTATCACTGCCTACCTGCTCTCAGGTTATAGGGATAAGTCATTCTGAAATAGAGTTTATTCAGGTGAGCCAGGTATCTAATAGCAGGACGTATCGGATCAAATGTTATTCCCTAAAGGTGTCAAAAGGTAAAAGGAGACAGTTTTGTTTTGTGATTTAATAATGTGCTTTTGTTCTGGTAGGTGCACTGGCTTGGATTTCTTGCTTTTTTGTTTGTAGTGTGTTTGAGTGAAAGCAATAACGTTCACTCTTAACAAATAATTCTCTACCCTGTTTTGAATTAAGAAAAAAATGACACTTTGATATATTTTGAATATGCTGGGTAAAAAATCATTCAATAAAATCATGAACTTGAATCATTAGAGTATTGTATTTTAGGGTAAAGATGTTTATAGACCACTTCGCAAGATGTAAACACTGGTTCAGAAGCACTTCCTGTTTCAGCTTTTATTTATTTATTATAATTGTTATTTTAAATCTTACATACATAATTAAATATGTAATTGGTTATAAATATTATTTTAGTTGTGTTTTGTTTTGTTTAAATGTTTGTGTAGCGTTAAAGAACTGAAACAGGACGTTCTTCTGGTTTACGTCATCCGAAGTGGTCTATACAAATAGTTTCTTTTGTAATTATAGATTTGCTGGGTACTTCAATTTTGAGATAAACATGATAAACAGGTGACATCAGCACATGGTTGATTCAACTCAAGACTTGTGTTGATTATTCAACAAATATTTCCACACAATCTATTTTATGAAGTTGCTGATTGAGTTAATTTGTAAATCTTTACTGCAAAAAAGATTCTGTAAAAAAACGAAATTTTCTGTCAGCTGGAGCAACAGAAATAAACCGTAAAATATTTTTTTTTCCTGGATAATTACAGAATATAAAGATGTATATTTGTTTTTCTAGTAAATTTGCTTTTTTTTGTAAAAAAAAAATAAATAAATAAAAAAACAGTTTATTATTTCAAAAATAAACTGTGAAAAATGTCATCTTGTTAAAAAAGCTGGTGCACCAGAAATAAACTGTAAAATAACGTGTTTTTCCCTTTTTACATGTTTTTCCCATTTTTCTTGTAAATTTGCGGTCCTTTTCTGTAATTTTCTTTTTTACTGTGTTTCAAAAATAAATAAATAAATGTAATATTCCGTTTTTTTTATTTTACGTGGAAAATCTGTAAACGAAATTTACATCATTTTACAGACAACGCTGTAAAATGACGGAGGTTTTGTGTTGTTTTACGGCTGTCAAGGTTTGGTTAAGGGGTGATACTTCATTATTGCTATTTTTTACATCATACATTTGTGTAAGATTCTCATCTTACATCGTACAAATTCATACAATCTAACCCCCATTTATAAAATATTCACCAATTCCTGTGAGATCAGGGTCAACATGTGGTTTGAGTAGGCCTTAAAAGCACATGCCCTCCGGTCACTTTGTCTTCTGCTTAATAGAAAAGTAAAAGCAATAATGATTGTTTTCCTGATTGATAATTATTATTATTGTGTCTCAAGTGCTGATGTCCCTGTTTACCCTGTTAAAAAAAGTCTCTCTCCGGTGTGTCGTGTTTTCACTGGCTACTAATTACAGCCTAAGGCTTCTCAATTCAGTGTCTCCCCAGACCAACTCGACCCTACGGCTCTGATATTACTCCCTTCTTGCTCTGTGTTTTTTCTCTTCATCTCCGTGTGTCTCTCTCTGTGGACATTAGCTCTTCTCGCTGTTGAATATTAACGCTGGTATTAATAGGCTGGCCCACCTGCCGTCTAATGTACAGTATATTAGCAGAGAGTGTTTGATACTCAGGGCCGCTGGTAATAACTCCCCCGTCGCCGGCTGGTTAATGAAGCACTCCCGCTCTGGGACGGGTGCGCTGGCGGAGTCGGCTCAGGGGACGCCCACCTTCCTTTAGTTCTTTGAGTGAGCGCTTGAAACTCTCCTCAGGGACGAACTCCATCTCTTGAGTTTTGTTTCCAGTCTGAAAAGAAACAGACACGTGTTGTTATTTTAATATTGGCGTTACTCCTTGTCAGTCTGTGATCTTCTTATATTTGCATTCATTTCATTCATTTTTTTACAGATACTTTTATTGCCTTACACGTGATGTTAAAGAACAACATCTTTGAGATATTTATTTAAACACAAAGTGCGTGTTTGGGAGAGAGAGACCGCTTGGTAGGTAAAACTACAAGAAAAGAAATAAAAGGTTAGGGATTATGGGGCATTACTAGGTACATTAGTTGTCAAGTGGTTGCTAGGGTTAGGGTTAGGGTTAGGATGATGGAGTGGTTGCTAGGGTATTCTGGTCTCCGGAGTTCTTCTAGCCACATCATTTATAAGACATATTTGATCGTTTTTGAATTAACAAAGGCCTTAATCAAGTGTGTACAACATGAGTGATGCTGTATCAATCCAACATAAAGTCACAAAACAGAAATGATCATCAAAACGCATCTGTGTATTTCCCTCAGATGTTGTTGATGCTGCGTGACCGTCTTTCTGAAGAAAATGTTGTGAGGCAGAATATTTCTGTCGCACCTCCGTGTCTATTAATGGTCAACGTTGATAAAACAAGAGGTGGGTGTTCGTTTCACGTTGCTTTGACAAGCGTGTGATTTATCCAAAGCCGCCCGTGAGTTTGCGCCGGTGTGCGCGTGTCAGTCATAATAAACATCATGCGCGAGCTTCCTCAGCCAGCGGCTTTTGTTCGCGGCATCTTCTGGCGAACTCTATTTAAACAAGCTGGTAAACATGCCTGTCTTCATTCATTATTTCATCCCTCATCATGATCAAACCTCTCAGTTTAATGAGGCAAATAGATATTTCTGCAGTGATTGTCTCTCTCCCTCCAAGTATTAAGAATATTAAATGGACACATCTGTTTTTAATTAGCCGCTAAAGTCACCTCGACGCTGCCTTCCATTTTAATGCACTTTTTCATCATGTCGGATCTGAGTAAACAGAGTGTGCAGTCGACTCGAAAGGCTTTTCTTCAATGTCTCTGTCCTGGCTGGTTATTGAAGGCCTCACCTGAAACCAAACCTGAGTGCAAACACATAAATGAAGGACGCAATTATAAATATGAAAGCATAAAAAAAGTGCATGTGATTATAATATTGAAGGTTCAGCGTCTCTTTTTAACTAAATTGAGGCTCATCCTGCTGGGTTATAGAAATGTCTCTGGGTTCCTTTAAAGAAAGGAAGTTTTTATCAAAATGTTTTTATATTTCAGAAATTCAAAACATCAAATCACTAACAGCAATCATACAGTGTTTTATTTATATTTCACATTTTCTGTTTCATCTTATGGCTTAACTGCCTGTATGTGTATTAAACAGATGCTATTTTGCAACAATGCTTAAACTGTAAATCTGTAAATGTAGGACAGATAAATAAGATTGAGAGATATGAAATCAGGGCTTGAGTTTCTCAGCAATTTTAGTCCAGTTGTAAATTGTTTGCTTTGGTAACTTTTTAAGTTTATGAGGCTATATTTTATAGACAACTCCATTATTGCGTTGTGCGTTCATTAGTAAATGCGTCATTACATTGAAATAGATCTTTACCAACATTGATTTACATTACCACACATGCTAGGCTTTGAAGTGTGCATCATTTATTGTTTACCTTCTGTACTCAGTGTACTGTGACGCTTCTCTAAAACAATCTGTAGATAATCTGTCACTATAAAAAGTTGAATAATTGGGATCTTAACCCATGACCTCTGGCACCCAAAGCAGGAATATGCACTGAAAGGTCGGAGGTCACCGTTTGCTACTAAATATGCTGTTTAAAAAGAGATGTTTGTCCTCACCTTACTGTTAAACACTCAGTTGAGCTTTGCACACACACCCTGGTCATGCCCAGGGCAGTTATGGGAAAGGTTACTCAATGAGGTGTGCTGATCGTTTTTGCAGACATGGCACATGTTAGGCTGCAGGTGACTGGAGGTCCGAGAGCTTTTGAGAATACACACAGGCAGGTGTCAGCCCCTCGCTAAAGATCCTTCTGCTGGTCCTCTGGGGACCAACACATAATTACATACACACAAACACTTTGAAAGGGCACAGTGACATGCGTGTGCATGCTAACACGGTCACACGCAAACACACATTGTATTGTGAGCTTCACCTGCCCTCTAGTGGAACAGAAACAAACTGTTTGTGTCATCTTTACATCTCCTGTTTACATATTCTGATATTAAAAACACATTATACAGTCAGTGAAATACAGTTTCGAGTGACAGTATAAAAGTAACATGGTCAAAATGTTCTGCTACGCCTGGTCAAGCTGATTTTCAATAAGGTTTAGCCACCTGTCACCTGATCTGGGCTTTTGATGTTGTGTTGTGTGCATCATTTTGCCACAGATTTTGGTAACATTTACCCAATACATTTAAATATACTATTTAATTTAATTTAATTTATTTATTTTTTATTTATTTTTTATTATTATTTTGTATTATTTATTATTTATTCATTCATTCATTTAATTTTATGATTTATTTAATTTATAATTAATGTATATAATTTATATTTTTAAATATGCCAGATTTATCCATACATTGGTGACACTACTTATTTAAAAATAAAGTATCTATGACATACTTAGCAATTTATAAAACACCAAAAATACTACTTTAATTTACAATGTCAAATTGTTATAATATTGTATACACAAATAAAACTAACATATTAACCTGATATTTGTCAAGCAAACATATCTCAATGGCTTTATCTGTACTATCGTAAGTTGTTTTAGCGTTTGCTAAATGTAAATGCTATCACGCAATTCAATTTTGCATGTTTACAATTAGATTTGTCCATATCGTGGTCATCTCAGTGTTGCAGTACTCTCATGTACCACCAGAGTGCAGTATAAGCTCAGCTGAGACATGAGAACTGCCACAGGACATTATGTGCTGATCGTGTGCTACACTTACTATATTTATACATGTGCATTATTTATGCATTATATATCTGTGTTGACCTACTATAAAAATTATCCAAAAAAAATGTACTACCACATTATTAAACTGTGTCAGCCCGTATTTGATACATGCTGTTTTTATTATCTTGCTTACCTTTGTGTTTTTTGGTGTTCATCGATGGATGGAATCTCTTCTATTGTGGTCCAGTTGACAGCGGTGGATGTTTTATCAGTTGTGTTTCTGAACACAAATGTTTCTGAAGCAGATGGAAATGCCCGGGCACTTCCTGATCTCAAACACTGAGTCATAACTCTACTGAAGAAATGAGAATAAGGCTCACATCACTGAAAAATGCTTAGTTGAGAGGAAATGGTGGATTCCAGAAGAAAAATATATTTTAGTCATTCATAATCATAGTTGAGCCAAAACAAATGCGCTCATGATCTTATTAATGGGTTTTGGGTGATCGTGAATAGAACTGCTGATGCAGAATAGCTTATTCCTGCATTTATGACCGCAAGACTTGTAATGCTCTACTTAGTGGTTGTCCTGTATCATCAATGAACAAACTACAGTTAGTTCAGAATGCCCGATCACATAAACCCAATGTTATCATCCCTTCCCTGGCTACCCATTAAGTATCGTATTGACTTTAAAGTTATTTTAATTAGTTATTAAGCCTTAAATGGACTACTGCAATTCTCTAATGGCCGGCCTTCCAACCAATGCAGTCAAGCCCTTGCCAGTGACTCAGAATGAAGCTGCACATCTAGTTATTTGACTAACCAATAACTGTCTGTCTGTCTGTCTAAAAAAAACCTTGTTGTTCATTCTCTCCTTTGCTTACTCCAGCTTTAATCCTCCTAGTAGCATGGCCTTGTAAACTAACTGCACGGTTTAGTGTGTTGACAAATGTTTCTATGCTCTCCTACTTGTAAGTCGCTTTGGATAAAAGCATCTGCCAAATGAATAAATGTAATGTAAATGTAACTAAATCCACCAAAGGGGGTAGAGCTTTCTCATACATAGCACCTAAACTCTGGAATAGCACTATTCGAGTGACAGCGCTCGTGTTTATCAGAATGAATGGCAGGGGAACATCATATAGTTATTCCTTCTACCGAATAATAACTCCCCAGTTGATAAAAAAATACAAAGTATACATTTTTACGAAATAATGTATAAGTACAAGTAAGTTCACTAAAAGAAAACATACACATATACTGACCACTAAACTAGTAGTTCACTGAGAGTATACTTCAAAGTGTACTTTCATAAACTAAAAATGTGCTACAAATATTGAACTACTTAACTATCAGTGTACCAAGAAGTTTACTTGTAGCATAGTTTTAGTACAAAAGATAAACATTGTTTTAAACATGTCGTATACTTCAAAGTACGGGCCAGTAAAGTTCAAGTATATTTAGGTATAATTTAAGTGATAACATAATTAAGGGTTGTATTGAAACTAAGACCCTCTAGCTCTTATTATGAGTAACAGTAATGGTAATTCTTGCTTTAGCAAACACATGTAATAAAAGATTTGTTAGGCGGTTGGTTTTATTATAATACAGCAGGAGAAAATTACATAATCTGTTGTACGTCCTGAATGAAAAATACTTTCTCTTCAACTTCAGCAAAAGCATTAAGACACAAGACACTTCAGAGAGCTTTTAACATTCAGCGTGCACAATAGCCGAGAATGTGGAGAGACAAACTATGACTAATGATGTAGTCGTACTCTAGAAATGTACAAAACATCGGTCCTGTGGGGTCTGACGTTTCTATGGATGCGGATCAGAAGCACATCATTGCTGAGGCACGACACAAACCACACGCAGACTCAGACTGCTTCCAGAAGAAAGAGACACACTGTTGATTGAACTGAACAAGCAGCCATTGTGTTTGCGATTGACAAACGCTGTTCGTTTGGTTAAGGTCTTGTGACTTTGTTAATGGGTGACCTACCAAAAATATAGAAATTTGTGCTGATCGTATATAGATACTGTAACTTTTTCTTGCTACTAAACTCATTTTTTGTTAACTTGAACTATTTGCAAGTTAAACACACTCAAAAAAGTGAATTCAACAGATATTTTTATAACTAGCTGGATCCATATGAGCGGGGTCTATATTAATGATTCTCACTATGCATGACTGAAACTGACAAAAGGATTTCTAGTTCCCAGCATGCTTGGCACGGAAAACACATTTTCTGTTGTTCTATGTTTTTTCAGTGAAGACAAAGACTTGTTAGTGTTTAATGTTTTATTTTAATGTTAAGAGGAGATTTAGAGTCTGACTTTTGGTCATCATTGTTCAGAAGAGTAAAGCTTGTAAACAATGTTATGCGATTAAAGAGTTTTATATTTCTTCTCGCGATACGTCCTTCTGGTCATACTTCTTCTTTGTAGGTTTTATGGCAGGTTGCTTACCGACTGGCTTTAAATAACCATTAACTAAAATATTTGAGTTATGTTACTTAGACTAAGCCTTGTCTATGGAACCAGGCCTAAGTCAGGACTATGCCTTAGTTAATTTAGGCTATTTAAGTCACTTTTATTATAACGTCTTACGTAAAAACATTACGTAAACACTGAGTTTACATGCACAATCTTACACCTTATGAGCTTACTAAGCATAATCAGAGCTAGTCATGTAAACGTGTAAAACGGTTTTCTTTTATCGGGGAAAGCTCAGAAACGGCGTAAGCAAAACCGGCTCGGCAGAGGTAGTTTTTTGCCCATTACTCCGATTTCGCGCTGCATATAAACGTCTTTACTGGTTTTCTCTCAGTTTTGTTTACGTGCGCATGTCTGACAGTGCAATAGTAAAATTTCCCAATCGGAGTAATAGTAAAATAATGCATTAAAGTCCGCTCAGGAATCATGCAGTTGATGTAGAAACGTCAAAATAAAGTTACTATTATTGCATATGCAGGTACTGCGGACATGAGAAGAGATATAAAAAAACAGCTTCTGACCGTTTTCCCGATGCATTTTTAATTACCAAACAGACTATCGACGATGACGTCACTGCACGCTAGAAACCCGGCAAGTCTCAAACTTCCATGTAAACGCGCTTTTATGCACAGCCAATTTATTACTATGCATGTAAACACGTGAAAGCAGGTTTCTCTTTAAGCAGATTTTTGATGAATATCCGTTTATTTGTGCATGTAAACGCACTCACTGTCTCACGTGTATGGTCTTTATCTGACAGCATTACAGAGAAGGTGACTTTATATCTGCATTCTTTAAGCATTAACTATTTGATTTTAGGCTTTGTAATAAAACTAGTCTGCTTAAATAAAGCTTCCTTCTTTAGTGAACTATTCCTTTTATAGACCCTAGAATAAACAGTGATGCTTAAACACTGAAAGAAGGCCAGGTGATTCTGATATATTGTGACTTTTTTGGCTGTGTCCTGCGTCTCTTCTTGGCTGTATTTTCGATGGCCATTAAGTGAGGACAGAATGGAGAAATAGGCAGCATTAGCAGCTCGTACGTGTGTTTACGGACGCTATTTGCAGGCTGTTAGTGTCCCGCCTCGGGCACCGTGTACCGGTCATGATCCCAGAATGAGTTCTGCAGGGACACAATTGGCCTCTAAAGTGCGGGAGGTGACGTGCTTGGCCACAACAAAACAGCCCGTCTTAGTTAAGCGGCCCGCCGAGCATAAAACACTGAATGCTCAGCTCAAACGCATCAGACGAGAAGGAAAACATGCCAGACCCTCTGGCTGTCAGCCACGAAACTGAAAAAAAAGGCCACTGACTCACCCTCTCCGATATAAATCAGTAGAGACCAAGATTGAAGCTGTTTACAAGAAGTCCTTCTACAGTAAATCGTTTTTGTTTTTCGGAGAGGTGGAAGAAGAAACTGACAGGACCCATAGGGCAGAAAAAACACTGAAATCTATTTAAGAGTGAGCAACAGATCCATTTTTCCCTTACTTCTGTAAGAATTTGGGTAATATTGAAAGAAACATGAATTGTGTGCTCAAAAAATGCCCCTTGTCTTTCAAGTTAATACAACATCATTTTTAAATACAATTCTGGCAAAAATTAATTGAAATAAAGATTGCAAGCATTGCTGAAGTTATAGAAGTCATGTGCTTGTCCTCAAATGACCCACCATCACTCTTCACCACTACAGTAATCTTCTCTAAAATGTGCACATAACAGAAACTCTTGTGAATTTCAATATAACAAAGCAATAAACACTTAATAAAAGTGTCCTTGTCTCTCATACTGCCAAACATAGTGTAACACTTTTATTTGAACATTTACTGTCCAAATCCTGTCATCAGAGCAAAGCATGCTGGGAACTCAATACGCTGTGTAGTTTCATTTAGTCAGAGTCAGAGTGTCAGAGAGTCACGTGTCTGTCAGCATTGAACATCACAATTGTGTTTGAACAAGAAATCAAAACAAAAGTGTGACATCAAACTACACTGCGTACGCAAAATGAACAACGTATAAAAAACATTTTTGAGTGTGATTTTTGTGGCGTATTGCTGATAGTGGGCGGAGAATTTCGAGTTCCCAGCATGCTTTGCATGTGAAAGTAAATGTAAAGATAAAATGTTTTCATGCAGTTCAAACAAGATAAGAAAATGGTTTACCATTGTGTTAAAGAGTGCCAAGGGTAAAAACAGACAACTGGCTTTCGTGTTTATTTGAACTGTGTTGCTATTCTTTTTGATGGTTTTTATTACTTAGTTTAAGTTTCTTTGCATGAAGTGAATCCTACTTTTACGTCTTAATTCTGTAGAGATAAATGCTGCTTTGACACTTGACATCCTAATTTCTTTAAATAACAGCAATGAGACTATAAATCTAAAATCCCAAAAGAAATTTTATTGGAAGACGTTCATCAAATTCTCCTAAAAAGCAGTGCCGTAGACATTTATTTTATAGCTTCATAAACTCACTGTATGATGTGTCAGCAGGTTTTATTTCCCTTAATAAAAGTCACGTCACAGGAACAGAGCGGCCAAAAATGAATTCTGGCTCTTGACCAGTTAACACAATGTTTAAAAATTCTGACATAACTTGACAAACCAAAACCGAGCTAAAGCATGAATGATTTTTGTGGGGTTGACGTAGCACTGCTAAAAGTGGGTGGAGGATTTCCAGTTCCAAGCATGCGTTGCGTGGGACTGGACGAGGAGATTAAACAGTGTTTTTCAATGTATTTTTAAACATGATAAATAGGAAAACGTATTAATGGTTAATGTATTGTTGCGTTTAAGAGTTTGTTATTGTGATGGCTTTAGGTTATAAAATACTCCTATATTATAAAATATAGGAGTATTTGCCTTAGTGCAGGGCAGCAGAGTTGTTTGTGTTAAATATCTTGGGTCACTTTTATTGTTATATCGTAATTTACGAAGTTTTAAAGACTTTTACTAGAAAACAAGACAAAAATGTCACGAATAGATGAATGCTAAAGATGGTGGATTCTCGGGTCACGACTGAACCCAAACCAGCGTCACATTCGCTTCAAATGGAAGTTACCATGAAAGTGTTCAATTGCACCGGCGGTAACCCGCAGAACTGTGCAGATCGATTGGTTTGCAGTAAATGCTCAGTTGTGTGGATGTTTGTGCACGTGTCTAACGTGATCCCTGTTTCACGGCCTCATTTGCTGTATTGTTTTACGCTTCACTGCAACCAGCAGAAAGAAATACAACAATTGAGAAAGCAACGTGTGTTTAATGGGTTTCGAAGGAGATTTGAGTCTGTCTCTTTGCAGCATCCCCTCGACTCTTTGTAAACACACTCGTGTCTGGTATTTTGCTGATGTTCTCTGCTGTGTTTGTATATCATTCTGTGATTGTTGACCTCTGTCCCGCTCGCTCAGTGACACGCTTGATCCAGCACAGATCTCGAAGTCTGTGGTAGGCATCAACTCTAATGACTCTAATGAATGTAAACTCACCTGACAACTTAAGAAAACCAAGCGGTCATTAGAACTCAAGGTTTTTCGGCTCATGACATCACAGTTTTCGGCCTCATGTGAGGTAACTGCTGCAGTGTCATTTATATTTTCAACTGAAATATTTGAAAATAAAAAATGACACTACAGCAGTGTTTTGTGAAATGATGAGCTCACAGTCGGCACAAGCCACGACGTGCCAAAACTGATGTCAAAATAATATTTATGAGATGCACAGCAGATGTTTTTAACACTGGCGTCTTTAGCTCTGCTTTTCAGGTTCAAACATGTTGACAACAAAACCATGATGAAACCAAAAGACTAATATTCATGATTCCTGCAAACGCACAAGAAACTGTTGATGAAGAATATTAAAGCTTTTCAGAATTTCATTTGTTCATTGTATTCGTTCTCGAAAAGTAAAGAAATATGAAATTTCTCTGTGCAATTTTTGTGAACTAAAACCATTTACATTCTCATATGCAAAAATAAATAACTCAAACTTAATTATCAACTTGGTCTCAGATGAATCTCTAAAATTACTTTGGAGAAATAATAATAGAAACAAATGAGACTTTTGAAATCCATTAAGGTGTAAAATTAATGTAGATTGTAGAGGTAAAAGAAACATTTCTCATCAAATTCACCCAAATCATGTTTGAGTTCATATTGAGATCTTCAATAATATTGACTTTTGATTGTAATTGAGCTCACATTGTTAAGATCTCTTCTGAAACTCTTGACAGAGACATCATCGATGTCTAGGAGAAATAATTGAGATCATAAAAAGCTCTAGTTAAACATATGAAGTGTCCCAGTTATGTGTCTTGCCAATCTATATGATATTTACATGCAATAGTTCTGATCATTATAAGTATTTAAACTATGCCTGGCTGAGCATGAACAATGCCCAGAGACCCTGTGACGTGTGTGTCAGGGTCATCCTCCCCAGGGGTATACCATCGCTTTTCATGAACTGTAATTTACAGTAATCAATAGTAATGCCTTCAGTCATGTTATTGAGTGAATAAGGCTCTCTGGGGCTGCTCAGATCTCTGCGGATAAACCCAGCCGTCAGTTAGAGATCTATTGGGTTATAACAGCACAGACGCTCATCTCAATCATTAATACCATTGATGTTACGCAAGATCTGAGCAGGTGCCAAGTGTGATTCATATGATGACTGGAAGGTAAACAGAAGAAGAGTCGAGCGATTATATCATCTCTTTCAAGTGTCATTACTGTGTACTTTAACACACCGGACACGCTGTGAGAGTTAATGATCTTATACATACACGACAGACGCTCGTATCGTTGACTCTTATCTCAATGCATGTTTATTCCTCAAAAAGCAAGCACAATATTTAAAATATGCCTGGTTTGTGTGTCAGGGTCATAAAATATGTGATGTTTTACTCACTATAAAATCATATATAATGCATGTATTATTTGTTTATATGTGTTTTATGTATAATGTACATTGCGCGTTTCACTGTTTAAACTGTTGCAAATACATTTGAATTGAATTAAATGTCTCAATCGGTATAAACTGTTTAAATGTAAATTAATTATATGAATTTACAATGATATAATGCATATGTTTTTCCGTCAGTATATAATAATATATAATGTATATGATCTTAAATAATATTTTTTAATTCAATCCAGCAATTGAGCGAATCAACAATGCCCAGCTCATATTAAACATGTATTTTTCACAAAATATTTATTTTTATTTAACAAAATTTTCGGACATTAAGGCTTTTCGCATCGACTTTTATATTTAATGTAATGACTCTTATTTATGCTATAACAAACTTTTTATTGCGTTGATATTCCTTTAAAAACTATAACAGTTATGAGTCACAATTAAGAATATACAAAAAACTAACATCCAGATATATTATGATAAAGGTACTTTTTTGTTGTGATTTTTGTTGAAAGCGTGAGCATTGTAAATATGAGCATCAGAACACATTTGATGTTTAGTTATTTGTATATGGCACTAATGTACAGAATAAATTGATTTGAGGTCAAACAAATGACACAGCGACTGGATGAAACCAATCCATTATTACCCCAAACAAAATGATTATAGTCACTGTACGCATTAAGTCAATTATTGCAGCAACACGCGCGTGTCATTCTGTTTGACAACCAGTGTTTTTATAAACACAAACTGTTGACTGTTTCACCCCCGAATATCACAAACTGAAATCATGAAAACCGCCTAAAGCCAAGCAACCAGATTACAGCATTTAGCTTTTGCCATTTGTGTGTCCAATAGGCTTCAGTCTATGACCTCTCGGTGGGCGTGGCTTCTGAATCAAAAGAGACTTGAGAACACAGTTAAAGAACTTAAACATGGTTTATTTCAGAGCGTTAGGTCTTAACAGAACTGATATTCTCTTTAAGACTATCAAGACAATCCTCACTGGTATAAATGACTGACTACAGATATAAATACACAATAACAGCACTGAAATGTATAAACAAAGTTCTCATTCAGTCGAATCTCTGCTCACAACTTGTAAAGTCCAATGTGAGTGGTTCACAAAGTCCAACAGTAGATTGGCACAAAGAGAAGGCCGACGGAACGAGCCGGAGACAAATACTTACAAACTCGAAGCAACTCGTTGGGTTAGAAAAAGGCAATGTGAGACGGATAACAAGGCAAAATCGGAACAGTACTCATAAACAGACAAACTACTTTTGTTTCCAGGAATGGTTGAGAAGCTAAACCACAACACTCGGCGCACAGTATTCGGTTTGATCTCGAAAGCCACGTACACACTGCAGCTACATTCGGATTCGGTTACTTTGCTTCGCAACGCTTGATGTCGTTCTGTTCACGCAACAGCGAAATCAAAAGTCAACGGGTCATATTATCCTCTGTGAGTCCCACCCGAAGCTTTGGTTCACATATAAAACAAATCACATCGTCACAACCACATTTACATAAAATCTGTATTGTGTACAGACAGGAAAACGGTTGTTAATGCGGTGATGTCACTCTCTGACACTGACGGCTCATCTCAGGTCCTAGAAAATCACAGAAACGTCGTGACTCGTATGAACATTTCGTAGGAAATGCTCAAACAGAACGCTCAAGAGGCTTGAGATGCAAAAGTAAAATAAGGTGTCTTTGTAAACAACAGTTTACTAATACTGTATGTACACTACCCTGCTGAAAAAACAACAACAGAAACCCAATAGAAACCATCACAGATATTCTAACTAAAATATGAGCTATTAGCTTTTTCCATTAAAACCATTACAAATTCCCTTATGTAGTTTTGGCCATTATTTCAACATCCCACCAAAAGAATCCATCACATACCAGTAAACACCATTCCAAAACAAATGCAATACAATTTCCATTATAACCATCCATTAAACGGGCAGGGTTGTATTGTTTTTTCAGGAGGGTAATGTTGGCATACTAACTGTTATAATCAAAAATACATCAAATCGGGGTAAATGGCACCTATGCATCATTAACAGCAGCGAGACACCAAACCGTTGCTATGGTTATCACTATATTGACGGGTACCAGTTCAGGAGTGACTCCTGTGTCCCATCAAGAATGGGCCATAGATATATATATACATAGATGCCACATTTGACCGCGTTAGACATGTCAAAGCGTCCGCCAACATTTAATATGGCATTTATGTATAATAGCTCTATAAAATGATTCATTGCCGTGGATGTCACTTCTGAAACTCTGCAGTGTGTATGCAGCCAAAGAGACAGAACAATCGGCTCAGAGATTCTTACCTATTCACATGTACAGTACCGTACAACAACTGCTGGTAATATCTAAAATTAGACTCTCTCTCCAACCACAGCGTGGCACGTTCCGGATTTCCCTGCATCTATACAAAGAAAAAAAACACCCGGAAAAGGGTCTCCGGTCGTGCCACGTCATCCTTTCTGGCCACGTTTTAGGTCTGTACAAGCAAATCAAATATGAAGTCTTTAAAACACCCATTTGTCTTAACAAAATAATTTGATCCATTAAAATTTCACATAGCAAAAAAATTAACAGATCTCCATATATATATATATATATATATATATTATACCTTATATGTACACACACTCACATACAAATTTGGCAGACAGAACATGAATTAGTTCTTTATTGTAAACAGCTCTCGGGTGTTCTTTCTCACGTCCCATTACATTCACCGTTCCAGTTCTAACTTCTCTTAATACTCAAGGTTTGTGCTTGTAGAAAGGCCCCCTCGCATGAAAACACTTCTTCCTGTTTCTTTTGGAGATATCCTGTGGGTGGGATGTGCAGAGCTCGTTTGAAACCTTCTCGGCCCTCGGCACACACCGACCCTGGAGCGGGACACGGGAAGAGGACTTGCAGGATTTGGAGGGAATGTTCCGTGAACTCAGTTCTCTTCATCCGTGATGGCCTCCTCCTTGACGGCTTTCTCCGGGATCGCCTCCAGACTGCGACAGCTATTGGATTCGGACGATGGCCCCGGCGCCCCCTTCACCAGGTTACACGCGAGGGCGGCGTAGTGGATCTGGTTTAGGTTTTCCAGCACTTCGGCACGGGCGTGTTTCAACAGATCGGTCTGGCCCTGAGGAGACAACCAACGGATGTCAATGCAAGCCACTTTATGCTCTGTTTGTGTAAAGAAGAAACCCCTCAAAAATACTCAAATTTTCTCAGCCTCGTGTCTTTCCAAACCTGACTTGCTTTTCTTTTGTAGAATTCGCGTTGGTTTGAAAACGACAGAATTTTCAGTTTGGGTGCTTTATAGCAACTCCATGCAACATTACAGTGGTGAAGTACTTAAATTCATACTTTTTAGTCCACTACATTTCCGAAATAAACGTTGTTGCTGTTTCAATATCTGACCTGAGGTACATTAGAATCTAGTACTTACTTTTTCAAAGTACTTTTACTTTTGACTTTTAAAAGTACAGTAGCCCTAAATGGACAAACTGCTGTGCGGAGCATGTTTTGTAAATACTTTATCTCCTTCCGCAAAGAAGCAAAAACGTGGCGACGTCTTGTTCCGTGTCAGCCGCCGTAGTGCTTCGAAAACGAGGGGGAGTGGTGGATGCAATTCGCAACCTCACTACTAGATGCCGCTAAATACATACACTGGACCTTTAAGGCAAAACATGACATGTAATTTATGTATTTAAATGTATTCATGACGTGTGTAGAATTAACACAATATCAATAATCATGTTTGTTTTTATTTCATGGTTATAGATATTAGTGTATATTGTGACGCAGCTCATCAGTCTGAGATCTCAGTGTTTTATAAAAATGCTTAAAAAAGCTAAAAAACCTGCGGATGCAGAACGTATTTAAATGAAAACAGTCACAAATGATGTTTTATTGACAAAGTTCGGGAGGAGCACGTGCAGATAACTAACCCGGCTGGTTAACTAAAACCAAGCTCACCAATCATCCTTTTAGCTCCACCCCAACTCCTCACATTACAATACACATACTATCCGTCCCTTATCATCTGTACTTATTATCTGCGAGGCGAACTTGTGAAATGAGCAAACGTAGTAAAAAAATGCGATGAATGCGATTACCTTCAAAATGGTGATGTTCCAGGTAAAGCTCTCCACAGATTTATTGAGTTTTCGTCCCTTCAGCCCTTCCTTCACAGCCATGTCATGCAGATTCTCATGAAACTCCATAGCTGAAATAAAAAGGTAAATATTTAAAGTAGGACTGAACGATACAGCTAAATATGATCACTCGGTATCATTCTTCATATTCAAATAATGTTTCTGAAGTAGATAAGAAGGATGGTGTGTATTTTTACCAACAAGTGGAACTATAAACCAATGTAATAAAAACCAATCAACGTTTTAATCACAGAAACATTTAAACGCTCAATAAAACAATACACAGCAATATTTCTCTGCTTCTATTTTCCCATAATTCAAACATCGGGAAGCTCGGATTGTCGGAAGGTCCACATATACAATCACAGGCAGTCGTGCATGTACTGCACTTACAACATGCTTTTGATCCTGCTCACTGAAACTGACAAAGAACAAAGAGACGATGGGAACTGGGTTGATGCAAACACGTTCACACATCACCACAAGGTTATTTTGCTCCATTGGTTTGGAATAAAGGCCCACAGGAGAGATGAAAACCGCCTCATTGTGTCTGGTGTTTAACATCCACATTCGTGCATGTTACGGGACTCAAGCTAAATCACAAGTGTCACGTTTTTCCTTGAGCCGCACCGAACAAATCAGGACACTAAACGCCGGTGACATGATCAGAAAACGGGCATCTAAAACACGTGAAAAACAGGGGGAGAGAGACGAGAAGATGCGAGCGTGGGTGCAGCAGAGGGACGCGCGATTCTTTCAAACCTCATTAACATCACGAGGAACAACGAGAAGAGATTTGTCACCGAAAACACGCTGGAATTCTGTCCGTTTCTTGACTGCATTCACCTGCTGATCGGAAATATGAACGCTGAAATGTCAAGTTGTGTTGACAAAGGTTACGAGCGTTAATGAAAAATATTACAAATACAAAAAACAAACACAAGCAAGGACACTACATACTAGGGTCAAGGTACCATAAACATGTCTTACGATACTATACCAGCTGAAGTATCTCCATACCAAGTAGTATCACAATGCTGTGACATATAAATCAAATCTATACAAAAAACACAGATTTAGATGAAACATTTTGTATTTACTATAGTAAACTGTATTATACTTTGCACTAGAATATGTTGTTGTATTAACTGTAGTAATTGGATAAATTGTAGCAAATACTGTAGTATACTTAAATATTTACTATGGTAAGATTCAAAAACACTAGTGTCCATGAGTTTTAGTAGTTTACTGCAGTAAATACTAAAATACACTAGATTATTTTCACATGGGAACTAATTCAAATGTGGGACAAATTTAATTGATACAGAAGTCTTTATAAAGGGAAATATCAGGCTTACTTTAAATGCAGAACTAAGACGGCCATTAGGTGGCGTAAATTTTCCACTGAGGTAGTGAATCATTTAACCAACTCGTTCAAAACGCCAATTTTGAATCATTAACTCGTCCGAGTCATTCAAAACACATATTTATTAAGGAGATAAAACACCGCAAAAAGGCAGATGTAAGTGTTCAAATGAATATTAATGCGCATATACAACATCAGCATCGGGGGTATTTTGAAGCTTTAGCATCGCAATGCTACCGTAGCACCGGTACACCGTGCAACCCTACTACATACTAATATCCATCCATCCATTTTCTACCGCTTGTCCGAACTACCTCGGGTACATACTAATATAAATAAGTATATTTTTACATGAGGAGTCAAACAGTGCAAGATAATAAAAGCTCTCACAAACCTCCTACATTCAATTCACAAAGGTAAAAAATTGCCAGTGGGGTAAACAAATAGTTTATGTTCTCTGAAAATGATCTAATGCAATCTTTGGAAAATAGTAATACATGTAAATAAATGAAATCAATGCATCAGACTCTTTAGATATGATATGAACTTTTCCATTTAAGTGCATCCACAATGGACCAATCAGATGAATCTAGGGTTGTACAAACATCTCTAGTGTATTACGCACATCGACATACAACAAACTGTGGGAGATACTGCATCAATAAACACGCTTTCTATTCAAAGCCATCACACTGTCCATGTGTTTTTAAAGGTCCCTTTTCCAACCTTTAGTTACTGTGTAATGTTGCTGTTAGAGCATAAACAATATGTGCAAAATGATAAAGGTCAAAGTTCAGTGCCAAGCGAGATATTGTCTTTAACAGAATCCGCTTTTCAAGGACTACAGACAATGGCTGGAATCAGACTACAGCCCTTTACTTTCCGGGTACATGATGTCACTATTCCGAGTAATTTTAATAACCTCCGCTCAAAGGAATACGCAAAAAAAGAGGCGAGGCCTTCCTTGGAGTAGTGTTTGGTCATCAGAGATCTTAAACATTTGACTGAGCTACGCCCTAAACTACTTTCACTTTCATCACAGCTGGTAATAAGAATTCAGCTACACACATTCTAAGATAACCAACGGTCAAATAACAGCTTCCATGACTTTAACATCGGCTGTGAAAGCTGGTCTGTGTAATACACTGATATTGTGTGCTTATACCTCTAAAACACTTCTATGAAACGTACTTTAAAGTCCTGCTTGCAAATGTCTCCTGGTCAATCTGCTTGTTTTATTATCCGATCGGGTCCAATTTAAAAAGGCAAAACTAACGCTTCTGTTATTAGTATTAATTAAAATAACCGGTCTGACGCCATTCGGTCCGGTGTCATTTCCCTCGCAATAGTAGGAAAATAAATTTGCGATCTCTAACAAAGATTGACGTTTGCACATGCACTAGCAGACCTCCGTTACACTTCGATCGATCTGCATGTGTTTAGCTGATAAAGTGAAGTTGATGCCATTGTTACTGTTTATTGCTCAAAGCCAAAGTTTATGAATACACGTGCACTGAGAGGGGCACCGACCAATCACAACAGCCTGAGAAGCGGAAGCTCGCTGATATGGTGTGGGTGGGACATCTTCACACACACACTCTAAGCGGGGAACCAATCACGACAGACCTGGTCAGCTTTACCAATCAGAGCGTTTCGGAAGGAGGGACTTTATATAGACCGGAAGAAATCCAGTCGTTTTGTTAGAAGAGAGGGACAGCGGTGAACAATAGACTTGAAATATAAAGATATTTATTAGAAACATGAACATCCATTGTTAAACACCCAAAAATCATAATCAAAGCCTCAAAAACAGCAAAAGACTGGCGTCTTTAATGCAAGAAAGTAAAATCCATTCATGTGTATAGCCAATACAATCTAACTTCAGTCCTGTAACTCCCCATCAGCCATATAAACATGGCTCTGTAAATACAGATCTGTGGCCAATGAGGCAGCACACACGCCCACAGAGACAGCGCTTGACTTCGTACAAATAGAGCAATAATGCTCAAGAGGGTGAAGTCATTACAGCGGAGAGCATCAGCATATTTCAAGATGATTTGTCTTCATTCTTGACACTGTTTTCACAGTGCGACGGAGGGTCCTCGTGTCTCCGAGCAAGCACCCCAGATTTGACGGTGGTAAGTACGGAGAGCCGCTGTCGGTTTAGCGATGCCGAGGAAGGTTGCCGGTGGCACCCCGACTGCACTTCATGGCAGCGGTTGCCTAGCAACATACTGTAGGAAAACCCGGGCTCTTATTCCACACGCACCCTTCCCGAGCCGCCTCTCTCTGAATGCACGCTCTGTGGAACGTTCAGACACCATGAAAGAACGCCACGGCCCCTGACCGCTCGTGTGGGGGCGGCTGCGTGCTTCCCAGACACCTGCGCATCACTTTGCGGGCCATTAAATCACGTTGGGCTCTAAAAGGAGAAATAATGAGGCTTGTGTTGTCTGTCAGCATCAATGATGAGAGCGACTTCAACGGTAGCATGCAATTAGCTGTTGCAAAAAGTTTCGTGCAAACTCAAAATGTGTGCTTTTACTGAAATTACAATGAACCTAAAGATTAGGTAAAATGTAACATCCGAAAGCAATGTGAAAGACTGACAGCATGACAAGACCCTTGAAAACTGTGATAATCAAGGTTATCACCTAAATACATGTATTACTGTTGTATATTTTAAAAGTGAATAGGAACTTGATTTCTTTGCAGTATTTGAGGTCTTAAAAAATACAGAGCATCTTTTCTGTTGTTTTGACCCGTTTCTCCAGTTTTCAGCTTCTCCAAATAAATGCATATAGAAACTTTATCTACATTTGAAATTTGGTAGAAATATTGTTAGTAGCGGTGCACCAAATGAAAATTCTGGGCCGAAACCAATACCAAAAATTCAGGATGCCCTTGGCCGAAGAAGGTAAACCGAAAATTACTTTTAAAAAAAACTTTTTAAAATAGTTGTATTATTACACAAGCTTGAAAACGCGCACGAATCAATGTCCGACAATAAAAAACATAAAGGTGTACACACAGAGCTTGCGTGTAATTTTTTGTGGTTTTGTGGTTTTCTTGTTATATTTATTCGTTTTAGACTTTGTTATGGCGGGCTTACATCATCGTCCTGTGGATAACAGTGGGTTGTAGAGAGACAGCGAACACTGAGAAGTGTGGCAGGCCACCAGATATTTCAGCTTTTAGTTTTTTTTAAACTTTACGTCCGCCGAAATTTCGGTGCATCCATCGTTGTCAGTAATGTCGTTCACAGAACGAAACAAAAATGAACATTTTCCCTAAACACATACTTAAAAAGAGTAATAAAGTTGCATTAGCATGTGAAAACCACAGTGCATAATCTCCGATTGTCATTGTGAATGTTAGCATTACCTTACAAATTGACAAACATTTATAAAACAGGTCTTTTGTATAGACCTCTGACAGGCGTGGATGGTTCTGCACTATTCAAAAAAAACAAAATGTTATTTACACCCTGAAAGAACGGGAAGGTATTGATCTATGGTCAGAGACCAGTTTTGATTATTGAGGACTGCGGATGCCGGAGTTTTCACCATATTCTATGGGGAAACAGCTCCGTATTGACCCACTTTTCCTATTCACAATTAGCTCTCCTGTTAAAAGTCCCACAGGAGTGGCATCGGACCACGGGCCATTAGCACATTTTCTGCTTGCGATCCGCCACACCTCAAGTGAAGAATGTTTCGCATTTAATGTGTTCAGCGAAGTCACCGTGGTGTGCCAAGCTGCTTACGAAGTGCAAGAGGGCGTTTTTTCTTTTCCAGTTCTTCTACTCTGTTGTTTTCTTGTATTCCACAGAGTCTTTCCATGCTGAGGTGTTGCAGGAAGGAAGAACGGTGTTAAGAACAGTCATGTGGTTGATTGGGTTGTCAGTGGTTGCTATAGAGAATGGCTGTTGGCCTGTTGCTATGGTGTCCCGAGTGGTTGCTAGGGTTTGCTATGCGGATGCTACAGTGTTGTTAGACAGAAAATGATTGAAATTATTTCTTATAATCATATGCAATGAGATCATTTTGTATGTGTTCATACTAGTGTTAATTTCGTTAATGAAAACAATGACGAAAAATATTCGTCAACGGCTATTTTCCCAGAATGAAGAAGAGACGATGTTTAGGCGAAAAGTCAGGCCATTAAACGACAACTTAGACTATATCAGCACGCAATATCGTTGATAAAATAAAAGCTTACCCAAAAACTCTTTTTATTCTTTGTCGAAAAAAATAGAAGATAAATATTAAAGAATTTTGTGCCAGTGGCGTAGCTAGAGTTTTATATATGGGGTGGGTATGGGGTGGTCAAGGCTCAGGGGGTCCACAGACCATGATAGAAAATGTGTGTAACCCTGACCTGGCATCGAATTATGAATAAATAAATCCTAGGACTGCAGATTACAGGTATAAGTGATAATTTACTTCCCAGAGTTTGTCACAAATGTGACAATTTATCTGGCTGAATCTGACTTGAAATGACTAGCAAGTGTGTACGTTTAATATTTCATTTGTTTAGCAAATTGCAACGATCCATTTGCTTCTTTAGTATCTTTCATCAGACTATAAAATGAAATCTCAGATATCGCGCTGTACAATCCAATTTCTATTCTAAACATAGTTAAGATAGAGAAAAATGCTGACTTGCTTGACCTTCGTGTTGAAGCAATGCTGCCGAACGTCAAAATAAAAGCTTTGTTCAACGAGAGGTGAAATCAGATGTCAATCAAGATAAGTAGCGAATCAAAATTTGGGGTGACGAGACGAAAATGCATAGACATTTAGTCGACTAACTTGACTAAACAAAAAGAGGACAAGGAAGAATAAATAAAGATTAAAACTGAAAAGTTGATTTGGCGTGGGACTAAAACTAAGACTAAAATGAAAAATAGCTGACAAAACTAACACTAGTCCTTACTTTAAAACCCTGCAACTTCTAAACAGTAACAATGAAACTATTAGGGGTGTAACAATATTATGGTTATCGTGTTGACCAATAGTGTGAAATGACTGTATGAAACGATAAGTCTTCCGTGCGTAACATAGAGAATGTTAACAAATGTTTATCTATGTTTAATATATGGGTCCAATAGCCTATACAAGTCCTCTGTGGATACCCTGTAAAAAATGAAATGATCAACAAATCATGGCAACTTATGTTTTGATTTTACTTTAACTTATTAAATTAAATGTGACCTATTAAAAATGAACTTTTTAATTAAATAACAACACATTTAAATATTTTGGTTGGAGGTATTAAATATTGGAGGTAACTGGCCCCGGGGCCCTTGACGTCATACCGAGGTATTATCGCACAGTGAGATTTTGATATTGTTACATCCCTGGAAACTATGCAAGAGCATTAAATACTGTGCATCAACATTCATCTTCTAAAAACAGGACGGTAAAGGACACCTGTGATATTGGAAAGCAAATATACGCTATTGATTTTGACCCTGGCACGACCGCCGATGTTGTGTTTGTTCGGGCGTGTCCGTGATAATTGTTTACTGAGAGAACACACAATGAACTCCAGCAGCCTCCCGTTTCACAATTTCATCAGCCGAGATCAATCAGACAAACTCTGGCAGCCTTCCGCATCGACCGCCTGTCAATCACCATCTCCTAGCAACAAAACCTCTTAAAATAATGATTGTCAATGTTTCCACATCACAGAGTTATATGAACACATGTGAACGGAAGGTAAATGCTTAAATCACGCAACCAATCGTAGCGGTGGGATGCATTGCACCGAACCGAGGTAGATTTAAATCCGTCTACTGTTCAAATTAAATTTCGAGTCCTGAATTAATTGTCAGATCGGAACCGAAGCTCAAAACAAGGCCACGTTGCTTGCTGCATACTGCACTGCTCACTTCAAAAGAACCAATACCATTTCAAAGGGACACGAATGCATCTCATGATGACACAAACGCTTGATAAAAAGACGACCGCCTATCACTTGCATTCATGCTTTCCTTTCCTTTCATTTCAGAGCAAATGCAATTGATGCTGATCTTGGGCAACTGCGTCATGCAGCTGTTTGAACCGCCATTGATTCTAAGGCTTTGATAGGCTGTAGATGTTTTACTGCCCCGTAATTAGAGAAGACACAGAGAGCCACCGACACGATTGAGAGTCAAAACCCCACTCCAACCGTGTTTGAAAAGCAGAACATCACACAGGTTAAAAGAACGCCTCCATAACAAACCACCGCATTATTCCATCATTATCTATGAGGCTTTTTCCATGGTGGTTACCACTCTGTATTTCAGAGGACCCTGCGATCGAAGGGGTCCGTCGATCGGCTGTTTTCTAAGACACGTGTCCCAGCTGGAACACTGTTTTTCTCTTTTTTTTTCACCTCTGCAGTTTGTTTTCTTACCTGCTTTCTGGACCTGCAGTATTTTCTCGTAAATGCTGTCCGAGTTTTCCAGCAGCGTCCGGCTGGTTTGGATCATCTAAAAACACAGAAAAAGAAGCACATTAAATAAGCAACTGTATGTTATATTGACTGTGGATTAAGATACAAAATGAATTTCTTATTAAGCATTATGCATTGTTTTTTGGTACAAATATAAAAAAAAACTTTACAAGAAAAGTGACCTAAGAATTTTTGTCTTGTTTCATAAAGGAAAATATAAGTTAAGTAAGTTTATGTTTAAAACAAGCAAAAACAAAATGGGGTAAGATAAATAATCTTGAATTTAGTTTGACCTTTTTCTTAAGTACCTAAATCAAGTTTATTTTTCTTACCCCACTGGCAGTTACTTTCTTGTTTTAGAAGAAAACTAAAAAGCAGAAAAAAAAAAGTATGATTTATTAATTAATAATGCTTGGTAAGAATGTCACTAAGTTTAGTAATCATGATTTCTGGCAAATTCAATATTTTTCGTATTTGCTAGTTAATTTGTCAGGACGTACAGTCACCAATATAAACCCCTTCAGTTTAATACAAGAGTCTGTAATATGCATATTGTATGTCAGTCGATTAAATATAATATGCTACTATAATTATTACAAACATTATAAATGCGTTATGTTACGTGTAAAAAAGTTATTCAGGCTTGAGGTTACATTTTCTTGTAAAAGGAAATGTTTTAAATGAAAATAAATTATATTATGACAGATGCCTGTCACAAATAGTATCTTGACCACCAACAGCAAACTTGTGAAATTGTGTATTGCAATATGCTACACTGTATAGGATAGTTGTACACACGGCTCATCTAATGAGGAAAGTCATAGCAGGGCAGATCATGTTATACTGTAGATGCTGTTTTGCTCATGGTGGACTTGCACTCTTCTGTTAAGGTGAGCTGACTCGTACATTTAATTAAAACTAATAAAGAGAGAGACGTCAGCGCAGGGCCAACGGCTACAAATCCATCACGTCAACAAAACCACACAAGAAATCCACAGCCCATATCATCAAATTCTTCTTATGAGTCATCCAACTGCCAAAAGAGGACCAAGTTAACCTGACATTTTATAAAGTACTATATATACACAGTAGTTTTTATTTATTCAAAATGATATTACATCTAATTTATTCATCCTCATTATGTTCAAAACCTGTGCATGACTCTTTTTCCGTGGAACACAAAAGAAGATATTTAGAAAAATGGTTTTGTGGTAATACAATGGAAGTCAATGGGGGTCAGTGTTCTTCGGTTACCAACATTCTTCAAAATATCTTCTTTTGTCTTCTGCAAAAGTAAGAAGGTCATACAGATGTGGAATGACATGAGGGTGAGTATATGATAACAGAATTTAAATTTTTTGGTGAACTGTCCCTTTAAGTCAACTTATAATGTCGTGTAATGTTTGTTAAGGTTATAATGTTTTTTTCACAATTCATAAGTGAAATGATGTGTTGGGGCGAGACCTTTTCGTTCTCAATGTTATTTACGTAGCACATGCACATGCTCATCTTAACCTTTCAGACTCTTTAAATGTTGGCGCGTATCACAAAAACAGAGACCTCAGGGAAGAGTTTATACACGGAGTTCAAAAGAAGAGTGGAATCACAGATGAGTGGGGTCGGAGAAAATTATATAGTGAACATTTAAAGGATGATTTTGCTGGCTATATAAAAATCAAGCAACACTGTAGTAATATCACTAATATGCTTCAATATAATGGGATTCATGTAATATTTTTTGTATTAAATTTTTTTATAAATCCATCAATAATTTATAAAATACATACATGAATGTATTTACTGATAATAATATTGTATATGGCAATGTATTATACTGTATATTATGTTGCTTTGCGTGGTTGAATTGGTCTAAATATTTAGTATTCTTGTCTTTTTAAATCATTTGTGTGTGTGTCTCATTTCATTTAACTGTACATCCTTATAGCAGCTTACAGCGTGCAAGGTCACACACCACTGCCAGATTATCTTTCCATGGCAATGAAGAGGAAGGAAACAGCTGCCTCACTTTCACTCCAGCATCATTTCCTTACAGAAATCCATCATGGCGCTGTGGCAGCACTGCCGGAGGTAAGGAAGAAGCGCACACTTTCTGATGACCGTCAAGACTTGACACCCCTACAGCTTCACACAATTCTGCTGTGAGACCCATGTGTGGCTTGCCTTCAGCTGCAAATATAATTGCAACCGGGAAAAGAGACATCTCACAGAAAGCTTCTAAAGCCAACCTAGATATGGGCATAGTGCCACAAAAACAAAGATTTTAACCTCCTCTGGCGATGTAATTATCAGTCATATTTGATGAAATTTCAAAAATGTTCTGTGCATTCATTTCCATAACGCAATGATCGAATTGTACAGCTTGTTGAGAAGACCTGAACTATTGCGTTTCTGAGCAATCAGAGACAAAGAAATCCTTACATCAGCTTTGAAGAAGGGAATCAAGCTTTATGTAGAAACCAGAAAGTATAATTTAGTAGATAATAGGTTTCTTTAAGTAATCAGTAAACAACCATCAAGTCTCAGAACGCCATAGCAACCCATACACCCTAGCAAATAAAAACACATAGCAACGTCATGGCAACCTCTTACCCACCTGCACAGGCCAGGACCACTCATCTCTATTAAAAATCTCGTTTAGTACCTTTCACACTTCAAAGAAATTGTGCAGTACTGTACAATACAATCGTGACAATCGCTTCGGAATAAACTGGGGGAAACTCGATAAAAATCATTGTAAAATAAATAGAATAGATAGTTACCCCAAAATAAAAATTCTCTCATCATTTATTCACCCCCGTGTTGTTGAAAACCTGTCTTTATTTTGTGGAACACAAGAGAAGATATTTGGAGAAATGTCTCAGTGTTTTGTGTTCATACAATGGAAGTCTCTGGGGGCCAATGTTGGTTGTTTGGTTTCCAACATTGTTAAAATATCTTCTCTTGCATTCTGCAGAAGAAAGAAAGTCATGCAGGTTGGAATGACGTGAGAATTAGTAAATTATTCTTTCATTTTTTAAGCTTAAGATTTCAAAAAACATTACAAATCAAACTGATTCTCTACTGAATCTCTAACACTAATTTTCAAATCAGTTCTTTATCAAAAACTAGCGGAAGAATGATCCACTCACAAAGCTGATAATGCAAACAAGAAAAACAGAGCTTTATTTTAAAAACATCTAGATTTTTCCACATGTTCTAAGATTATGAGAACCCTGATCTTTGAGCATGTTAGATGTGGTTCTAACGGTGATCCAGGCGACTGAATCCTGATGCACACACAGCTGCAGCGGCTGACAGACTCGCTCTCATTACATTACTAATGGCTGAAGAAATTGCAGCCTTGGTGGCAGATGTACCACTGTAAGGGGTATTTATAGAGCAGAGGGGCAGGATGGCGACAACAGCATCCCCTCTTTAAACAGCGATGCTTTTCCTCCAGTGTACATACATAGACTGAACTGATCATTTTAGCACCAATATGATCTGTTTACATGAACATCACTTGATTTACTTTATTTATGAAACCTTGCTATGCATATGGAATAAATGTTTTATGAAAGCAATAAGCCCCGTGAAGCACCCCGTGGGATACAAGTGCGTTTTATAACAGCTAATGGGGTTTTAGGCACTCCTTAACAGTTATGAAATGCACTGTAACCCAATGCTTCTAGGGGTTTATTGCTTTCTTCACTTAAGCGATTAAAACAAGTATATGTTTAAACAGCAGTGCTGGGCGGTTGACCAAAAATCTCGATCGCTGTATTTTTATGGATTTGGATGGTTTCCCGGTAGGGTTGTCACGGTACCATAAAAATGTCTTACGATACTATACCAGGTGAAGTATCTCGATACCAAGTAGTATCACGATGCTGTGCCATGTTCATAATTCAAATCTAAATCGATTTAGATGAAACATTTTGTATTTACTATAGTAAACTGTATTATACTTTGCACTAGAATATGTTGTTGTATTAACTGTAGTAATTGGATAAATTGTAGAAAATACTGTAGTATACTTAAATATTTACTATGGTAAGACTCAAAAACACTAGTGTCCATGAGTTTTAGTAGTTTACTGCAGTAAATACTCAAGTACACTAGATCATTTTCACATGGGAACTAATTCAAATGTGGGACAAATTTCATTGATACAGCAGTTAGGGAAATATTTAGGCTTATAAATATTAATAAAGGGAAATATTAGGCTTACTTTAAATGCAGAACTAAGACGGCCAGTAAGTGGCGTACATTTTTTGAGTTTTAGTTATTAGGCGTGTGCTGTGAGGAAATTTCCCAACCATTTATTTGAACAAAAAGTATTATTAACACTATATTTTATCAACAAAACGAATAGCATAATAAATGTACCCGCTAACACAAATTTACAGCTGTGCAGCTGCATGTGTTTAGATAAGAAGAGTCTGATTTTATAGCTGCGCATACATAGTATACAGAAGACGAATCTGACTTTATAGCTGCGCAGCTGTATATGTATAAAGAAGACGAGACTGACTTTAAAGCTGCGCAGCTGCGTATATATTGTATGCAGAAGACAAGTCTGACTTTATAGCTGCGCAGCTGCGTATGTATAAAGAAGACGATTCTGACTTTATAGCTGCTCAGCTGCGTATGTATAGAGAAGACGAGTCTGACTTTATAGCTGATCAGCTTGCGAGACTGACTTTATAGATTGCATATGTATAGAGAAGACGAGTCTGACTTTATAGCTGCGCAGTGTATAGAAGACGAGCCTGACTTTATAGCTGCGCAGTTGCGTATGTATAGAGAAGACGAGTCTGACTTTATAGAGATGTATAGAGACGAACTCAGATGTATAGAGAGAATAGCTGCGCAATGTATAGAGAAGACGAGTCTGACTTTATAGCTAGTGCGTACTACTTTATAGCTGCGCAGCTGCGTATGTATAGAGAAGACGAGACTTTATAGCTGATAGATTTTAGAGTTGCGTATGTATAGAGAAGACGAGTCTGACTTTAAGACGAGTCTGAAAGTATAGAGAAGACGAGTCTGACTTTATAGCTGCGCAGTTGCGTATGTATAGAGAAGACGAGTCTGACTTTGCTGTGTATGTATAGAGAAGACGAGCCTGACTTTATAGCTGCGTAGTTGCGTATGTATAGAGAAGACGAGCCTGACTTTAGCGCAGCGCGAGACTTTATAGCTGCGCAGTGCGTATGCCTGAGCTGTTGCGTATGTATAGAGAGACGAGTGAGAGTTGCGTATGTATAGAGAAGACGAGTCTGACTTTATAGCTGCGCAGTTGCGTATGTATAGAGAAGACGAGCTGCGTATGTATAGAGAAGACGAGCCTGACTTTATAGCTGCGTAGTTGCGTGTGTATAGAGAAGACGAGCCTGACTTTTTAGCTGCGCAGTTGCGTATGTATAGAGAAGACGAGTCTGACTTTATAGCTGCGCAGTTGCGTATGTATAGAGAAGACGAGTCTGACTTTGTAGCTGCGCAGCTGCGTATGTATAGAGAAGACGAGCCTGACTTTATAGCTGCCGTATGTATAGAGAAGACGAGAGAATGTATTGCCAGCTGCGCCTGACTGCGCACCGAGCGCTGCGCAGCTCCGTGTGTTTACCGAAGACGAGCGTGCCTTTTTATAGGCTCTGCTCGCGCTGTACAGAGCAGATCCGTGTGACTTTGAAACTGCGCAACTCCAGCTGTAAAGATCAAGCGTGACCCCTACCGGTCTGCTGTTTTTTTTTAAATAACAACCGTGTGCGGTGTACCGGTTCAAACGGCAGGCCTACACCGCTCAGTAAAACAGCAGAGGTTTGTATCAGGAATACTCACCATCTCATAAGCAGCCACGACTTTCTTCAGTACTTCAGGCAGCAGTCCCTGGGCCTCCACCGTCAGGTACTCATCTTTGAGGTTAAACAGCAGAACCGGGCTGTTGTCCGGCCCGGTGAGGCGTGGGGAGAGAGCCAGAATACACTGCTTTAGATTGGCCACCGCTGACAGACCGCAGAGCTCTTTAAATGGCACAATGGCATTCTGTGGGGGACATGAAGGCCATTGTGAGTGTGCACATGTGATAACATCAGTGAACATATTTCAAAAATGCTATGGTATAGAACAGATGAGAATATGTTCGGAATGGGACGTTAACACTGCTTACCATGCAGTACTTGCACAGTTTTGTACTTAATTTCTTTGAAAAAAAATAATGAAACACATCTATATTAATAAACTTTTATGTAAAACAATATTATCAGATACAAAAATAGCCTAAAAATAAACAAGTGCATTGCATTGTGGGATATAGTACTTTGCTATAGAATCACACAGGGGATTCTAAGCATACTAAACATTTGCATACTAGGCATACTGCTGCATAAAGTGGATAGTAAATAAGAGTAATAATAGTAAAACAAAGAATACTGTGGTAATGTACTACTGAACGTAGGCAGTGACCTAGTTGCACGTGTTATGGGAAAACAAAAACCAAGGCAACACTAGGTGATTTCCTCGTAATGAACGTCTACGAGCAAGAAATGCAACAGGAAGTGGTTTTAGCAGGCGTGTCTTTCTTCTACAAGAGCACTGATTGTGGGGGAACATCCTTTTCCTTTCGAAAGCATCTCGTAGTGAGTATGAAACACAAACAATTTCAATATTTAACAAGGCTAACTTTACTCTGTATAAATAGCTGTCAACTGTCATATAGGCTCAAAGCCTGGAACTGTTTCCACGGGAAGAATGCAATGTAAACAGAGCAGTTTAAATAAACTGTAATGCATAAAAACATAACAGAACAGCTTATGTTGACATAAAAGCAAACCCTAGAGCTAAAGACCTTGTTGTGTTCCTTTCTGTCATTTAAAACCATTCACTGTCCAATAACTGGTGTATAGCGCTAGGACTAATAATGAAAATAATACGATCGTGTATCATCATTATTACAATGAACATATAAATTACAATTATATCATTACTCCTCTGTTAAGTTAAGGAAAAAAATTATATTTGGTTTAGTCGTTGATTCAACCTATTTTTGCAGTCATTTTAAAACTAACTACTGCAATCCATAACTTGTTACAGATAAAAAAAAAACATACAAATAAGTTTTAAAAACTGTACTTCTGCAATGCTAAGCTTGTAATAATTATTTAAAGGTAAAAGAGCTCAAATTAACCTGCAATTTTACGTTTCAAACAAAGATGGCGATAGAGAGGCAAACGTTACAGATTGCAGCTGCATTGAAACGTTTGGAATTAAATTATAAATATAAAGGAGGTCAATCTGGTGCATCCTAAGGCGATAGACTAATAACCTGAAACAGCATCTGCAGAATAATCTTTAGAGGAAAAAAAACTCACATTCTGCGAGTTTAAAATCTTCTCAGTGCTTTCTTGTAAAAGCAACAGTTCCCTTTATCCATGCGACAGCCTAATCTGTTCTTAAGCATGCTGGAGGAAACGCTCAACCGCGTGTTACGCAACGGATTCTCCCCATCAAATATTAAAAAGGAATTTGGCTGATCTTCTACCTGTAGCCTATTTATGTATTTTTAGTTCTCATGTCTAAATAAAGAACATTACGAATCTCCAGATGATCTTGGAAGTGTCGTTGTGCCAGTTCGACTAGTTGTGTAACATGTAGGAATTGCAAGTGATTCAAATCAGACGTTTTTGTTTATCTATGCAAGAAGACTTCACTTGCCCAATACTCCAGGGCTTCTGATTTCCCCTCTCAGGGTGAACTATTTGATGCGTTTGTCATTTGAGAAAACATTCTCACGCTAATGAAAGACACTTCCCAACCCCAAATAAAGCCGGCCGGCCACTGCATTCTGCGGATTGAATTATTTGGCGTATCATATGCATAACTAAGCAACACATGCATTTAGTAGCCTTATTTAGCAGTTTTTTGACATACACTAAAATTACAAATGATTAAAGCTGCCTACATTCACTGGAACTACTGAAACGGCCAAACCTGTTCATTAGATGGGGGTTTCCACATGCTTTTGGCTGTTTATATTTATAGAGTTGATAACTGGTTACAGGATGATACTCAGTAAAGTAAATATTCTCACCTGCATGTTCTCTCTGAGATCCGTGGCCTCCCGAAGCGGCTGTGCGGCAGTTTTGAAGACTTCATCCACGGCTTTGATGAGAAGTATCCTCATGGTGGCATATTCCCGACCCCGTTTACCCTTGCGGACGGAAAGCCCCCTTTTGTGAGGTTTCCCCCCACCACGCCGGTTGGTAATGGCCACATGGACGAAGAGCCAAGCATGTGGAAGTACTTCACCCGTAAGAGACTGGAGGGGAATGTGTCGGAAACCCGGCTGAATGCACTCGAACGGAATTGTGTGCTGACCAATAAACTCGTCGCCAATGTAGTCGTCATCCAAAACAACAAAGCGCACCATCGCCAGCTCTGGGAGGTTAATTTGAAACTCAAAACTCTCATCGAAAATAGGATTGTCGCCATTCTGATGGACAGTTTTAGTCCTCTGCTCTGCGCAATCTGCGGGGATGCCGTGAATTTCCACATAAACGTAAGGATCGACGACATCGCCTTTGGAGCCTGAGCCCTTGGGTTTGGGGAAATTTTGTCCACTAATAATCTTTATGTGAAGGAGTTGTGGAGACACTCCTGGAACGGAGTCTTTAGTATTGGCACTGAAATAAGACACTTGCTCCCTCATAATAGCAGGACGGAGGACATAACCGCAGTTCCCGTTCTGTCTGAACCAGCCAATGTTAAGGTCCATCATAAGTCCTGGAGTTTGATAGTTCATTGCTACTATTTGACACCCACATTTCCAAAAGTCCTGTGGGTTCATGTTGCTGGAATCAATTCGCATTGGACTGGGGTAAACTCTCGCCAGAAACTTCTTATTGTAGTTCACAAAGTCTCCAGGATGGTCAGTGGCACACCTACTGGCAAAGACCTCATTGAAGGAGCAAAGCTCCCAGTGCTTCTGATTCTGGAAAGCGGTCTGAAAATCCTTAAATCTAACAGATTTACACAAGGATACCAAATCAGATAAATCCTTGCAGAGCTGAAACTTTTTGGGTTGAGCAACCGTCTGCTGGTCTCCTCCTTGTTCACTGTTCACCCGCTGAGACATTTCGGCCCCCTCGTCTTCATCGGTCACTTCACCTTCTGTTCCAGTGAAGTTGCTGGCCAGTTTCTTTCCCTTCAAAAGAATCTTACCCTTTAGTTCGGAGGGGGACGGAAGGTAGCTGTCGTCAAGGTTGGGAGGGTCAAAATGAACTTTGTCACCAAGTATTTTTTTCAGATGCTGAAACATTACCTTCTGTTGCTTCAATGAGCAGTGGTTCTCCAAGCACAAGATTAAAGGAAATTCCGATGCCACGAAGGCATATTTGTTGATGGTGTCAATGACGCTTCGGAAAACGATCTGCGAGGTCATCGTGTGGCCGGTGTAAATGACCGGTTCGTTATCTGGCCCATCCCAAACGTCAAGCTCCACACTTCTGCAGCCCATCTTTAGGGCCCGAATGTACCCTGTTATGTCCGACGGACCCCTAAACTGGTCCTCAATCAGGTAGGTGTTATGCGAGGAGTTGATGTAATAGTGAGACAGAGGTTGGTTCATGTCTTGGCATATGGTTTTTTGTTCAGGATCAAAAACATGGCAGTCTGGTGACATGAGGTAATTGGTAAATCCATCCAGAGAGAGCCATCCGTTGAGCTGTCCCTCCTTTGAGGGTTCGTATTTCTGAATGACCTCCACGCTGATGTCCTCACTGACGTTGGCCATACCCTGTTCTGCCTCCAAGAATTTCTTCAAGTCCTTAGTATCAAGAAATTCCTTGTTGCTGGAGAACTGAACTAACAAAAAGTAAATTTCTGGTCTTGTGCAAAGATCATGAAAGACTTCGATGAACTCCTCCATGGTCACATCACAACCCGTTTTATCTTTCGCTTTGTGCAACTCTTTGAACTTAAGCTCTATTTTGATATTTTTGAGTCCGGGACTTAACTTCTTGATCATCTGTACGGCCGAACAAAGACTAAGGGATTTTCCACTGCCGTTCGCACCCCCGTCCTCAAAGAGGTCGCCCAGCCAAGAGGCGCGCATGTTGTCCTGGCAACTTTGAATCATGTTAAGAGTGTGTTTTCCATACGATATGAGGTACCTGAGTCCCGTCACCCATATATTTGCTACATCAGCTGAGTTTGCCACCAAATCAAGCGACTCATAGCTTTCCCCGTAAATGATGGAGAACGCACAGTCTTCTGATATCTGATCCGAAATAGCGTTGGTCCTGAAGGTTTCTGTGTTCTTGCCCGTTCGCACCTCTTTGATAGATTTGACGTCGATCTTGGCCTTGTCCGATTCTTTTTTTGAAGGCTCCCACCGCAGGGACTGCATGTCGGCATCCAGCAGAAAGTAGCGGTGGTAAACTCTGGAATTGGAGCGAACTTTTCTCAGTTCTGAGCCTTCTACCATTGAATTAATGCAGTCGCTTGCGCTGCTGATCTTCTTCTCTGTTGGCATGCTACTAAACGACACCGTCTTCTTCCTTTCTTTGCATCGCCTGGAGCCATCCTGGAAAATAAAATGACATACAGTCAGTACTGTATCTCTATAATTTGTCACAAATACATATTAAGGGAAGGACATACTCTTTAAAATTTGGTTGGGTTAAAACAAACTGCATTTAAACTCTCATACAAAATGTAAGTAATTATTAGGGCTGGCAAACGACTAATCGCAATTAAAACGCATCCAGAATAAAAGTTTGTATTTACAAAATATATGTCTGTGTACTGTGCATATTCATTTTGTATTTATACTTAGGAAAGATTTAGATGTATTCACTTATATTTACACCAATAATTAAAAATATATGTAAACTTTTATACATTTTTGTATTTTTCTTAAATATATGCATGTGTACGTTATTGTGTTTATAAAAACACAATTAATAAGCACAGTACACAGACATATATTATGTAAACACAAACTTTTATTCTGGATGCGATTTATCGTTTGACAGCCCAAGTAACTATAAAAAACCTATTATAAAAATTACAAAAAGAAAACATACATATGTTAAAACACCGTTTTCATTTTAAAGCAACACCTTAGAACTTTTGCTCACGGCTCCCCCATGTGGTTGACAAGCGCAATTGTCTTTTACCAGTGTCTTAAATAATGTCGCTGAATGAAATTACCCGTGGGCGACGCAATACACGTTACTAAGCTGATGAAACCGGCGAATGCAGAAACAATGTTTGGAAACCATGCGGCACTCTTCCGCAGGCAGGGGATGGGCTGGCTGTGTGTACTGAGCCGAACACAGAACTTACAGAGTGTGGTTTTAGCTATGAGGCTGCTCAAGTAGCAGCGCAGTAGATCTTGTCCAGTTAAAACCTGTTCTACCACTATAGTTTAAGTTTAAGAGACATAGTTTTAAGGTCAAAAACTGAAAAGTGTTGCTTTAAATTTGCACAGTTTTTGTAAAAGGAGGTAGCACCTCTCCTTAAAAGCTCAATCGTGTAAGGAGGACATTTTTTTCACAGCTCGGCTTAAAAACACGGGACAGCTTTTATGAAGTTACTTCGATGTGTCCTCGCTCAGTTTCATCATCTCTGCTTACGTGTGTTGTAATCACTCCTGCTGTCATCACCCGACTGGAACATCAATGTGCCACTTTCTTTTATAACACCCAGAGCCCAAAGGCAGGAAAATATTGAGCTAAACTGGGTTTAATTAAGAAAATAATTACAACACTTTCACAAAGACACAGCAGGTAAAGTCTCGACTGGGTTAACCATGGCCTAAGGTACATGTTATATAAACTGAAATATCTCATGCACTATTTCAACATACATATAATAGATTATCTGGTCTGGTTTGTTAAACAAATTGCATCGAATGCAGTAATACATGCATAAAGAATTAAAAAATGTTCTGCATTTTTAAGTTCAGAGCCCAAATATTATGACAAATATACCCACACGAATAACAATCTCGGTGTTGTGCGAAAACCATGTCATATCAAAGCAAACTGGTGCATTGTAGATAAGTGTAGGAATGTCTCAACTGGGCAAATTTTAAGGGCACAATAAAGGATGCCAATTGAGAACAAAAGTACATAAACCTGTAAAACGAAACCTACACATTCAACAGAATGAACTGAACCAAGTAAGTGGTATTTAATGTTGTTCAGATGAAATTGAATCACAACTCGTTCTTTTTGAGAGTATGGATTACCACTGCAAATGCATTGATTTGCCAGTGAGTTTTTATTATGAACATTTCACACCCAAATCATTGTGTAGAACGGCTAGGAAATGTAATCTACAGTTATGTGTCAACTGATACGGTCTGATAGTGTTTATAATCCTTTTTCTGGTTAGTGTCCATCAAGATCCAAATAAAAAGAGACAATCAAATGAGTATTGAACTCACTGGTTCATTTATCATTACATCATTGATCTAACATACTATTTTACTTGATAACAGATTTATGTGTATTGTTGTATTTGGATATAGAAATGTCTCCTTTATAAATTCAGTCAAGCTGACAAGAAAATCATCACCGTAGTTTAAACATGGACAGTTTAAAAATGCACATCTATATTTAACATAGTCCACCTTATATTTAGGGTACACTGGTAAGAGATCAAATGTAATTTACAGATAATACATTAAGAATATGTGAAGCAGTGTTTCACTTTTAACAGCTTCAAATAGCAGTTCAAGTTTATGCGCTTTCCGTACACACAGCTCGAGAATCCCTATCGAGAGAATCCCTCGCCAACTTTTAGGCCAGAGCAAACTAGTGTTGTAGTAATCGAGACCGGTCTTGGTCTCGAGACGGGTCTCAAGACCATTTTGTGATTAATTGAGTGACTGAATGTTTTGTTTTGTTGAAGGTCACAGACTTACATTTTTCTTGGTTATTTACCTTTTTTTTAAATGTTTAATTGTTGGAATTTTTACCTGCACAAAAAATGTAATATGTTACAAAATATGTAACAAAAATTGTACAGTTGGTGGGCGATAAAACATGGAAAATTAAACATCCTACACATACATTTCTGCACGATAAATCGCCCAAGTTACTTCTATTTTTATTTCATTATGGCTTTTTAGTGTTTTGTTGATCTTTTGAATGAATTTGGGAGTAGTGGTCTTGGTCTCGGCCCCTCAAAGTCATGGTCTTGTCTTGGTCTCAACACCCTATGGTCTCGGTTTTGGTGGTCTCAACTACAACACTAGTACAAACAGTACAGTACGAAACATGAGTTTATCATTCCGCATAAATTTAACAACTAAAGTCTTTGGAAACCATAAAAGTCAAACAATTGATTAGATAATAAATCTAGAGCTACATCTAAACTACATCTTTTCAAAATGTATTGCACAAACAAATAAGACCTTAAAGCCATCCGAGAGTTTGTGGAGCATAAGCGGTTCAAAATCTCTTTTGGTTTCATCACGTAAAAATTCATTTTTCACCAGTTTGTGTTTGGGGAATTGTACCCACAGTTGTTGTGCTGGTAACGGAAGGCTCTACCATGTGAGCTACAGGATACAAAGGACATCTGTGATACTGTCATTTCATGAGGAATCCAATTTTCTATCCCTTATTAAACGAGCGGATTGTACCACAAAAACAAGCTGTTACTTTCAGAACTTAAAACTTCCTCTGTGTTGAAATGAAACCAAAGCTACTGACTTTCCCAACTTTCTGAAGAAAGAGGCAGCTAAAAACAGACCGATGTAGGTCTCCCTCCTGCTTTGAAGAGAAAGTTCCCCCAAAAATAAAATTCTGTCATGTCGTTTTTAACCTGTATGTCTTCTGTGGAACACAAAAGAAGATATTTTGATAAATGTATTAGTGGTTTTGTGCCCATACAAGGGCAATTCCAACGTTATGGACGTGACATTTTGCGTTATGGACGTGACAAAAATGCTCAGAGAATGTGTTTGTTACAAATATATTGAACCATCTTGTTTAATTTGTAGAATGTAGAATGTTCTTTTAAAAAAAAGGCAAATAACCATGCTCTATGACGACAAACTTTGTAGGATTTCTGTGAAATAAAATGCAATGATACCCAATGAATAGGGAAGGGATGACTCTTTATAGAACATAAAATAGTAACTTTATTTTAATTTTCATGTGTCCATTTATAAGGAATTTGTCCCGTTATGGATGTGGCAATCCTGAAAATGGGACTTACCTGACTATGAAATATCGTGCTCTTAAAATAAAACAAATGCTTTATAAACAATTTTTTTCATGGTGAGGTTGACATTTTCATGGAATTGCCCACAACAGAGGTTTATCTTTGCATTTTACTAAGAAAGTTATATAGATTTGTAATGAGGCTAAATAAATGACAGAATTTTTAGGAGAACTTCCCCTTAAAGCACACAACATTTCTGAAGCCCCTCTGTTTTATTACAGCTCCACCTACACCTGTTTCTGACTCCTAAAAGTACACGGGGGGTTCCAGCACACACCCCCCAGAGAGCTCAGACCGAAGTTTGGCCTCTATCCACCGGCCTGTCTCTCGATATGATGTCGCGCAGGCGCAGGCGCTGGAGCTTTAAGTCAGAGTAATGGCCTCAATGAATGTCAATGGCTTCGGTCCATTGGAAATTTATTCTAGCTGGGTCAAAGGAAATGTGCCTTCCTGTTGGAAAGAACTGAGCTCCGGAGGTTAACCTAATTCTGGTGGTGGGGAATAACCCTCGAGAAATCATTGAATGCCAATGTCATGTGCGACAAATGTACTTTCTAAAATTATTTAACAACACCGCACTGCCCACATCTCTTAGCTGACGGAAATGCAAATCTAGTTTAAAGTGACAGCTTTTCGATTCATCTTTTTTTCATGCAGCGTTCTTGATAAGTTTAATGTACTGTAGCATCCTGCGATTTAGTCTAATGGACCATCGCAGAAGATGAACCACTTAGTGGCACAAATTACCAAAAAAGCTTTGGTTTATTAACGCTCGACACGCATTTTAGTGAATATCTGCTGTCTCGCACATTTTAAAGGATTCATGAATTTAGTCTGAAAATCGATGTATATACAGCTATTGTTCCACACTAACGTCTGTTTTCTGTCAGACCTGAAAGCATTATATACAATGCTCAGGTGATGGATAATGCTTGTTCTTCTGAAAACCGTGAAGACAATATAATAGTCAACTTTCTCTCCTCACTGTTGACTGACACTTTTAGGGAAAAAATAATCATTTAGACAACGATAAAAATAACAATCCTGTCTATAATCAATGAGAGCCTTTGGCAAGAAAAGTCGTGAGAAACAGACCTCCATCTGGGGCAGGAGCAGCTTAAGGTCTTGTCAAACAGCACTTAAAACAGACCTAAGAATATCTTACACGTTGTCGGCAACTTCAAACTGCTTCCTATAATTTCGACACAACCATTTTTCAAGATCTGTTAAAGGAATAATTCACCAATAAATTTAAATTCTGTCATGATCTACTCAAGCTCAAGTTGTTTCCAAACCTGTATGGATTTCTTTGTTCTGTTGAACACAAAGAAAGATATTTAGAAACATAGATTTTTGGGGCACCATTGACTACCATAGTAGAAAAAATGACTATGATAGTCAAAGGTGTCCCAGAACTGTTTGTTTTTCTAAATTCTTCAAAGTATTGTCTTTTGCAGTCAACATAACAATATAATCATTTTTTTAATAAAATTGGAAAGAATACAATAACATTTTTAAAATGCAAATTTGTTTCTACTATGGCAGTCAATGGTGCCCCAGAAATCTCAGTTGCTAACATTCTTCCGAGGGATAGGGATATTTCACCCAAAAATGAAAAACTGACATCACTTATCCGGGCTCTAGACTGCGACCGAAATGGTTGCAAATGCGATAGTTTTTTTATATTGTGCAAGGTCAAATTTCACAGGGTCGCATTGGTGCGAGTTGCCCCGCCAAAGATTTATTTGAACATTTAATGTGATTTATGAGTGGTGAATGATGCGCTTGTGATAAGTGCAGGAAAGAGCGAGAAGAGAGCTTGTGCACCCCCCGTCTCCAAACTGAAGTCTGCGTTTGCCTTCATTTGGTGTTGCGCAGAGCGAAAGGCATAAAAGCATCGCGGGACAGCTCCATATGCTTTTAAACCGCTATGACAGAACACTGATGTCATATTCCGATCGTTCTGCGCGGCGCTTAATGAAGTCGAACACGTCGGTTTCTGGCAAATAAAGGCCAGTGGCAGACAGCTTTTTGCAAAGAGGGCAACAAAGGAGGATTGTGAAGAGTGACAGGTTATATTTGTGTCAGGTCATTTCATAGCAAATATATAAGTTGAAGTAGTTCATTATGGTATGGTCAAGGTCATTAGGATTAATATAAAAACGGCTGTGACCAGTGGGAAAAAATGAGTCTAGAGCCCTGCTTATTCACCCTCATGTTACATAAGCACATGAATCTGAATGAGAAAGACAAATGGGCTTTTATACAATAAACAATAAAAATACATTAAAGTGAACAAAAATATTTGACGCCTTTAAAGTTGTTGACGTTTAACAAGATGCAATCTGTGTCAGATGACTGAGGAAAAAACTGGTCGACAGTGTACAGGTCATGAAACAGTCACGTTTCTATCCAACAAGAGTTTGTAAGTGAAACCGGAGGAAACAAAAGACAAGACAGACTGTAGTGTATTGTTTTAAACCAAGTAGGAAAATACTGCAATAGTCATCTAGTCTAGAAAAAATTCCACAAGCTCAGAGGAAAAGCCGAATCACATGACTTAATATAATCGGTTTGATCTGGAGAAAAATGTGGAGGCTCCTGTCTGACCCGGCTGACCTTAAGGTGGGGCAGCACACAGAGGCCGTTCATTTTCTGAAGTCGTGTCTTCCAGGCAAGGCGTTTGATTTCCTAACGTCCCAAGGCTAAAAAACAATGCTGTTAACCCCGGTGTCTGAACAGCACTTACATTATTCCTGTTCCAATCTATTTCTGGCCTGTTACATAATGGTCTCTTTTAAATCCCCCTGGAGTCAGGTCGGCCTTTCATTGTTTTAATGCCCACGGGTTACATTAAAGTTCAGATGAACAAAACATTTCTCTTTAAATCTAATAAAAAGATTATATGACTTTGAAACTATATAACATTTATTATTGTTCATACAACACTAAGTATTCAACTATATTTACAATATCGCAAATCATGTAGTTAGTTAGCTGAAGGTGTGCCATTACTTTTCAAAGAATTCATTTGCAGTAAAATCCCACAGACTAAAATGTATGAAGGGACCTGTGCCATATCCAGGAAACAAAATGTCATAGTACTTTGGTGGCAAAGAACTTATATTGTTCCTATAAACAGTAAAAGAATACTCATGTTAAAAAAATTGTTCAGTTACACAATGTCAATAAAAAGGTAAATATTAAAGAATAGGAAATCAACTACATCACAAATTGTTGTACGTTTGTCGGAAATCCGAATACATACGAGCGAAAGTTTGCGAAAGATAAAATCGCACACATGTTAATACAGGGATTAAAGAAACTAAAGGATGAAGTCATTAAAATAATCCAACAGAGGGATTTCAGCTGACTCTGTGTTTGCCTGATAAGTGTCGCTTCAGAGCCCATTTGAGCTCAAGTCCCTAATGGATTGAAAGTCTTTTTTTCTGGCCAACTGCACAGCTCCGAACTCTGTGTCCCTCGCAGATATACACCGGGGAAACACTCATCATCCAATATGCTTCAATATGTCACTTTCTGTGATTACATTGCAGTACAGATTGCAGTGCTTTACTGAAGAAAAGACATCTGCTGACGTCGTTATACTCAAAACATTCATCTGAATAACACAACAACACCCCTGTAATATACGGTATGTGAGAAATCAAATGTATGAATTTCGATGTCACTTTTAAACCAAGTGGCATCTGCAAAAAAATACGCTAAAGCTTTTCTCACAATGAAAGTGACAGTTCACCCAAAAATGAAAATTCTGTCATCATTTACTCATCCTCTTGTGCTTTTAAACCTGTGTGATTTTCTTTCTTCCAAAGAACACAAAAGAAGATATTTTGAAGAATGTTGGTAACCGAACTGGACCCTCTTCCCTTGCATTGGTTACAGTAGAAGTAAATGGGGTCCAGTTACCAACATTCTTCAAAATATCCATTATTAAGTCATACGGGTTGGAAATGACAAGAGGGGTGAGTAAACGATAGCTGAATTTTTATTTTTGGGTGAACTATCTCTTTTACTTCAGGAAATCTGATGTCAAATCTAGTGCCTACCTGCCTACCTGGCATCGACAGAGGCAAAACTGCATGTCAACATCTATAAGACTATCCCATGATGCATTGCAACCAGGTCTGTAAAAACCTTAAAAATGTTGAGAAATATTGATAATAAATATCAATGAATAAATATTGATTATTCCATTTTATGCATTTAATTCAATACCATTTTTAGCATCAATAAATAAAATAATTTTAAACAACTAAATGCCAACTTTTATCAAATATTGCTTTGTGTATTTACAAACAGATCTGGATGATGGATTTTTTTCAAATATTTCCACTTAATAAAAGAAGAAAAAGAGCTGATGTGTTTTTAAATCAAAATGATTAACACTAACCTGTATTAAGCTTTATCATTTATATCAGCACCTAATAAAACATCAGCCCCAAGAGTCTGAGGACATCATCTTTCCCAAGTATACTCTTAAAGAAGCTTCCTTCCATCACTCGGGACACGTTCACAACATCAGGATCCAACATCCACCTCCTACACACACTCACAAAGCAGTGGGGCACATCTCAAGATGCTCGTGAAACATGTGAAGTGTTCCTTGCGGCTCTATAATAGTGCCATAGATTGCTTATTAAGTCCTGCATTACATAAGAAAGAATTGATAGGGAGGCTATTGAACTTCAATCACGTCTGGCTCTTTTCACACACACAAGCTCTTTTATTATGAAGAAAGAGCATAATTAAAGTCGTCCCTGATGAATATGAACATCAGCGTGCTGGGCGGCTCTTCGTCAACCACGGAATTGACACGAGCTTTGAAAATGTTTGCTCAAAGCAAACACCTCACAACGCCTTTCAAGTTCAACATGTCCAGTTCGTATTTCACACTTAAAATGAAACAACTGTCTTATAAAATGTACATAAATTGAAGCCGCAATCCAGAAATTATTTTGGTAAAAGAAAATCAGTTTAATAAACAAATACATTAAAAGTCATTGATTGCAACAGTATGCTTATAATAATGATTTATAAATTGAGCTGTCAGGTACAACTTTGTGAGAAATGCCACGTAAAGTACATCATGTAAACTGCAATTTTAGCTTTCAAACAAAGATGGCTAAATATAAGAGAAGTTATGATATGTAATCTGCAGCTCAGAGCGTCTTTTGAGGTTAAAAGAAAAACAACTTTTCTGAAAAAAAAATGGCTACGTCAAGCTCCTTTTTCACAGCTTACCAATGACAGAGACCTGTCATTTCCATAACAACATGCAAGGAACGTGATTGGTCAAGAAGGCTCAAAATCTATAAAAACATTGCGGCCGAAACGCCCTTTGGAGGATAGTTTTGTATAAATGTAAGTTTAATTTTCACTTTTAAAAACTTCTGATTGCGTTTCTAGCGAGAAATTAGTATTGTAGCTTTTAAATATGTGATTAGTTATTGCAAAGACGCTCTCCGTTTATAATTCAAATAGATTTCCGTTACGCTGCCTATGTTTCTTCGAGCGAGAAGTCATGGAGTTTGGTTGCTATTTGTAACCAAACGCTGCGAGTGTTTTTTCTTACTACAAAAGCGCTTTTGTCAACTGTTTCTTGTCAAAAAAGTACACTAGCACGACGTGATGACGTCACAAATATGCGAATTAGTTTGTGATGTCACCAGCGCCATAAGTCAAAATCCTATGGGAAACACTGAATAATGATTTATAAGTTGAGCTGTCAGGTACAATTTTGTGAGAAATGTCAAGTAAAGATTTTAGCTTGCAAACAAAGATGGCAAAATATAAGAGTCGTTATGAATCGTAGTCTTTAAAAAAAATCCAAATAATAGAAAAACACTGCATTACAGTCATGAGAATGTGGGCTGAAAATGTTGTCAATTTGACCCAATTTGCTCTGTCTTATTTTCTTTAAGCAAAATACAATTATTCTATTTTTATGTTGAATATGATTTTGTGTTGAAACGTTATTTCAATATCCAGGATATTTGTGTACAGCTTAAAACAATACAGAATTACTTTTGTTTTTCCAAGTATAAAAACTTATATAAATAAATAAATAATAAATCTTTAGATTTAAATTAACATAACATTTGAATAAAAAAATTAAGTGCTGATGAAACAACTTTTAGAAACTATAAAAAAAAGAACATTTATGTTCACAGAAACAGCTATTATATCTGCATTGACATTATGCTGTGTGAAGAGAGAACTGGTCAACCAATGAGGCTTACATTAGGTTAAAAATGATCTTTACATAATCATTTTGCAGTAGAATGTTTTGCATGACGCTGCTCTGGAGCAATGCACAAACCATCAATAGGCCACAAACAACGTGGCGGACCCAGAACTGAGTTCACTCATCTAATACAAGCGTCTCATGCTGTCTAACACAAAGTGCACATTGACCTTTCTAACACAGCACACGCCTGTTAACAGAAACAGCGGTGCTTTCATTAACAAAACACTACTACAGTGAACTACTGATGTCAACATGTGCTACAACAAATCCAAGTGCTCAGAAAAAAACACAACCTTTGTCATTGTAAAAAGACAGAGGGTATATACTGCAACGCAACACGGATTTTTGATCACGGCCATGAGCATCTATAAATTAAAGCGGGGGTGGTTTGTTAATTTCACGACCACATCCTTCAAGTGACGATGAGCGTTTGCACTGCATCGTATTCTTGGACCCTGTGCCATAACATAGGAAAGTAAAATCAAAGATGAGATCTCTTATAGCTCATTTTTTTTCTCCTAGACATCAATGAGATTAAATGTAGAGCAAATTGAAACGTCTCATATGTGTCTCAGATATTTCTCATGAGAAAAAGTGATGTCAACAGTGTCTCAAACTGAGCTCAGATTTTTCAAGTCTGCAATCAAAAGTCAATATTATTGAAGATCTCAATATCAACTGTTGACCCAAATCCAGATTATTTGGAGAACTCAACATCAAATCTTCTGAGCTACGAAAGAGCAACCACGGAGCCATAACGGTTTCTTTTTCAGTCTACTTTTACAATCTAAAGTGAAACCAGATGGATTTTCAATGTGGTGTGCTGTCAGATGTTGTTGCTCGGCTGAGGTGACACATAACCTTCACAAACAGTTTTGGAGTCTTCAGTCTTTCTCTGTTCTAGTTTAAGACGCTGTGCTTGCATGCTTGTTGCCTTGATAGAAAACATTTCCTGGGGCCGTCGCCAAGCACACAGTAGCATATTAAACATATTAAGCTTGATAACAGCTTGATTCTCATCGCATTCATGTCACACACCTCATACGCTTCCGTAAATATTTTCATCTGTGGGATGGTGATACAGAAACATCACAGATCTTAAAGGGACAGTCCACCCAAAAATAACATTCTGGTCATCATTCATTAACCCTCAAGTCTTTGTTCAGTGGAAAACAAAAGAAGATATTTTGAGAAATGTCGCAGGGGTTTGTGTCCATACAATCGAAGTCAATGGGATTCACTGTTGTTTGGATACCAACATTCTTCAAAATATCTTCTGTTGTGTCGAGCTGAAGATAGAAAGCCATACAGGTTTAGAACAACATGAGGATGAGTTAATGATGAAATCCTTTTTATTTTTTGGGTGAACCATCCCTTGAACTGCTGATCACAAACAGTCTGGAAAAAAGCATTCTGCTGAATTCAGAAGAAAAAGGCTGACGGATAGGCTGGTCTGAATCTTCTGTCTCACACCGTCAGCAATAAAAGCCGTTAAAAACTGCTGTTTTAGTAAAAAGTGAAATGGTTTATGCAACAAAAGAGATATTAATAAGACATTGTCTTGTGTAACTCAACAAAATTGGGTTTGGTGTGGTTAGATGAAGTTTGGTATTGAATAAGAGATTTAAGTCACTCATTTCTCCATAACCTTGCATAATGCCGCGTGATGTTGGAACAGTTTCTTATAATGGTAATGGTTAATGCAGCCAACGCCCATGAGACATTTATAGATGAACATGTTCGTTAATGTTGAAACCACATCCTATGACAGGAGAGAAGGACTTGGTTTAACCAAACCACAAATTTACACATTTACACAAATTAACAACCATCTGTTGCCTTGCTTAAAACTACACTTTAGTTTAAATGCCAAAAATGGTTTCATGCTTACAAAGCACTGTGTTCCTGAAAGCCAAAAATGTTCTTTAAAAGATAAAAATGCAATTTGTGCAGAGGCAACATTTGCATAATAACAGTCTCGCCTTGAGATTAACATGATGGATCTTGCTGGAGATGTGGCTTGGGGTTGATGCGCGCAATGCAGCATCACACCGCACGCTTCTGACAATGCTCCTGCGCAGACCACATGAAGTAGAAATAACCTGAGCAAACTGAATGGAATTAAAGTTTCCTCGTTGGCTTATTTTTCTTTTAAACTTATTTATTAAATATATAGGTCGCTGTTGATTTCTTTGAATTGAATGAAAATCAGTAAATATCATTATTATAGAGAAAAACCTGAATATTTTAAGATAGATTATTTTCATAATAGTTTTATTCTTATGATATTTTTTAACCTACTGCTACAATGGCTGTGTGTTTACATGGGTCAGGGCTCCAGACAAACAAATCAGTTGAGGAGCCATTGGCTCCTATAGGGGAAAAAAACTGGCGGCAAATTGTTTTTTAAGAGCCACATAACATGATCACATACTTTTAGTTATCGTGTGGTGTGTAAATCTTCCCTCTCATAGGTTTTGCTCACATAAAGTTTTTCTTACAAGATGTTTTCCATCATAAGCAGGATCATACGTAATCTGCCGACTTTTTTGTTAGTTCCCCCTTAAAATTCGGGAAAAATCTGCAGAATTCCACAGAATAGTTTTAAATGTGTTTACATTTGTACACAAATATAAATATGCGTAAATGTGTTCAAATAGTCTTCAAATGCTGCCTGTCTATGCATTTAAAGGCAGATGACAGCAGATTGGGTTCTGCTTATTTAAAAAGAGGCAGAGAAGTGTTATTGATTATTGATTATTGCTAAGACTGATTAAACTCTGAAAACACCAGACCAAATAACTCTCAATTCATTTGAACCAAGGGTAAAAGTGCATGTCAAGACCATATTTATATATTACACTGTAAGAAAAGTAGGCTATATATTTTGATACTAAATTTCAAACACTGGACCTTTAAAGTGATTTTACAAACTTAAAAGCATACTGCACACCTAATATGTAAAATATAATTTGTCAATACTGACACATGTCAGATGATTCGCACAAGAGAAAGCTGGAAAAGAAGCGCATGAAGGGTTAACAGAAACAGGACAGGAACTTGGAGAGGATTAATATAGTGTATACTTTGTTCCTTTCATCGTGACAGGCTATTGTGCGGCCAAAGATCAGTCAGAGCTTTCCTTGACTCTACAAGACACCAATGTCAATAGCATCACCATATATCTGATGGTGGAGTGAGTATCAAAGTTCAGCACCATCAATGACACAAGACAACACAAGAGAACTTGTGTTTATATATATATATACTGTATATATGTTTCCATTAGTTAAAAACATCTCTGCACTGTAAATTTAGTTGTTGTGAAACAGTGTGGGGTTTGTGGTCACGAGAGTTAGATTCTAATGCACAGCTATTCTGGAGATACAACATAATATGTTTGTTTTTTGATCGTTTTGATGAGCAATTGATTTGTCCTCACAACTGCAAACAAAAAGGAATATACAGCGCGATGTGCTCACTGTAGTTTCTTTTAAATCAGACGAAAGGTTTGGCGAATCAAACTGAATCATTCAACAAGTGTCATCAGCCTAAATCACTATCAAACAACTCGATTCAATGAATTAGCTTAAATCATTTGTTTGCTCATTGACACGAGTTACAACTGTATGACAGACTCTAACTTTGTGAAAGTCATCTTAAAAAGTTGGTAATAGACAAAGATTGGTTATTTACAAAAATAGCATGCAGTTGCACAGCCTCAGATATACATTATAATATTATAAAAAAAAACAGATTTCAACATCTTATTAAACAGAAGAGCAGCAATTGTTTATCAAGCTGTTAGTTAATTTAGGGCCCGACGGCAAAAAAACTGCTGGTCTGCTGATGCTTAATAAGGTGCTCAAGATGTTTCTGTGGTTCTCTCGTCGGTAGACATGGGCCGTTGATGTTGATGATGTAAAAACCTTAAAGGGGAGCTGCAACGGTGTGGCACGCATTCTGACTTCATGCATTCATGCTTAACATGGTCAACTTGTCAAAAAACGAGTTGGGCGTATTACGTAGTATTTCTGTGCTCGATACACTCCCCCAGCGATCGTACAGGTTTCGCAAAGTTTTTTTCGAACATTTAAAACGGTTTCGTAACAATTTTTCTTAGTCCCTTATAGGACAATTCTCCCACACGCGGAAAGAATCGTACAGCTGTATTTATCTTTTATAAATGTGATCAAACTAAATACTCTTCGAAGATACGAAGTATGCAATATTACTCTATAGGTTCTCAAGATTAATACGAGATTGGCAGAAACCGCATGTGTTACGGTCGCTTTACCGCGGTTTCACGGTATTACAATTACAACACAAAAATGTGTTCTTTTCAAACGTCTGCGTATACAAACAACAACTTTCCAACTGAACCCAATACGTTTTATGTTTAAGCAACATATAGAACATGTACGACAGGTTAATATAAAAAATTATGATATTCTTTCGTTTATATTTAACGTTAAGGTCAAATCAATTACACAACTTAACGATTGAATTACTTTCGTGTAAACACAGCTCATCCCTTAGAAACGGTCTCATAGGAATTTGGGGGGGGTTGAAACTCTTTAAAACCTCAGTATACCTTAAAACCGGAAAAAACCATCTCACCACATCGTCTGACTGAGGTCTGAAAACAAATGATAAATCTTTCCACAGGAAACACTGTAGCTGGTACAGGAACTAAAAGCCACGTTCAGTGTAACACATCAGCAGAGAGAAAGCGTTTCCTCTTCACTTCTAAACAAGTCTTACTACATTTGTGACATTCATTCGTGCCTAATTCAACAAAGACATTCGATGACATTCTCACAGAGGCAAACGAATCGAAATCAAGGAGCAGGTTGTTTAAAAGCTGCAGAATGTGTGTTGGTATGACCGACTGCTTCTTTCAGCAAAAATATGACCAACATCTAAACGTGATCTGTCCGCCTGACTAAACTGGAGATGTAATGACTCAAGTCTGTTCAAATCAGCATCTTCACATCGAGCTGACAAAATGGCTTTATGTGCCTCAAAAGTCAACAAGGGGAAGTAAACCAATATTTCCTGTCACAACCTTCCAACGGTCTAACACTTTCCAATAAACATTAAAATCACCGAACACATCACATTTTACCATGAAGACGTGTTGTAAACATTGAAAGATGAACTAAAACGTTGTTCTATCCTTCATACACATGACAATCGTTTTGTCATTTCCTACTGTAACGTTAGTAGCTGCAAAACACACTGAAAGTGGCCTTGGTGAAACTCTGCTGTATAAAAATAAAACTACTTAAATAATCTCGCGTTTGAAAACGAATGTTATTGGTGAAACCAAGAAAACTGTCATGTTCAATTTCAAGAAACATTCAGATGTTTAAAAGCACGTTTTAGCTAAATTAACATTAGGTTACATCAAAGTGAACATATGCTGAGGTGCAGCACTAAACACCCAATAACAAGATTTCTCTGAACTAAACATGCCTGGAATGGCTGAGTTGTTAACACTGACGTCGAATATGCCGTGCAAGAAGGTGCATGTGACTTCAATTCTCTGAAATGTGCATTATGAAATCATACAATGGTTATGAGGAACACATGATCTGGTCGGTACAGTCATTAAATGTCCACGTTGGGCTTTGATTTCCGTGCATTCACAAGACCCTCCAAACCTGTGGATGTAGCTACTCAACCGCGTATGTGTGTGTCGGGGCGAGGTTTGACACAAAACCAACATTTAAACCTTTATAAGATCATTGACCGTGGGCGATTTACCTTTATAATGCTCGTCTTCCGCGGTATACCAGTTTTTCCATCCTGCACGACCGATGGGATGGCCGTTTCCAGCCCGGGGTTCTCGGTTCCGCACGTCCCACAGTCCCCGTTCGAGACCGACACCTCGCACCCGTCTCCGCCGCCCGCCTCGTCGCCAGGGTGGGCTGATTTCCCGCCGCAGTTCGGCGACGATACCCCGCAGTTCTCGGCGACAAACTCCGCCATGAGCCCCGTACGCGCGCACAGCAGCCTGTGCCTGGCAGTATTAGCTGTCGGTTCGAGAATCGAGCGATTGGAGCTCTCGAAGAGACACGAAGGAGAAACTGTGAGCCATCGCAGGTTTAATTCCCGTCATTAGCGCGGCTGCATCTGTCGAACTCGATACATTGTATCTCCGCGCGCCGCGTACGAAATCGAATGTGCGTGTGATACAATGTTGCAACGATACAATGTTGCAAGTCTCATTGTTGCACCGCCGAAGCCTTTCTGACAGATACTGCCATCTGCTGAACTCACTTCACATCAAAATAATTCACAGCTCATGCACACTACGTGAATCTAGCCAAACTCAGAGCCGTTTGCGCGGTGTTACATTTTTGCAGGCTTCTAATGGTGCATGCATGTCAGGACACATATTTGTTAACAACCCGCGGGTGTTGCTCAATCGCTGAAATATTCGATGGAATATCGATTCACGGTGCGTGAAATCTATTCCAACAACCTTCGGGACTACATTTAAACTAATTTGATAAAAAAATATGAGGTCATTTTTGTATTACGCAGCTGGCGTAAGGTTGCACTTGACTTGACAACTTTCACCAACTCACGTAAAACGTTTACTAGTAGCTCCTTAGTAACCATATATCAACCATATCTGTAGTAAAACTTGAAAATATAAATGATAGCAATCTGCCAATAAATAAATAAACTTACTGTACGAAAACCATGGCTAAAGAAAGTCTGTGATATTCTGGTCTTTTTATTAAAAATCTAGTCTCTCAAGTTTTATTTGACCTTATTCTTTTTCTATTCAATTCTGTTGTAATGTACCCCAGGTAATCATTTTAAGCCCACTTTAAAAGAAATAACACACCTCTCAGCCACACAATTCATGTCTCCAATGTAAAGGTGCAAGATGCCAAAATGCAATACTTAGCATAAGGGTTCTTTTATTAACCCTTTGTTAATGTAAGTTATTCGGTATACCAACAAGCATTCCTCATTTAATAAAGTCATTAAAACCAAAACATACAATTTAGGAGTGTACTTAAATAATGACAATAAAAACATTTAATGTTTAATTTTAATTTTAAAAAGAGGATTTGTGCATGTTAAGACGTCTGTTAACAACCTGCAGCTCTTGCACAATAGCTGAAAATATCTGCTGAAAAATCAGTTTCTGTATTAAATCACCTGACCTGACTAAACACTATATAAACTATAAAACTATAACAATAAAAAGATTAAGCATCTTTCATCTTTCAGTACTCAAACTACATGTAAGTTTATGATGCCTGTAAATACTAGCGTATATGTCAGCTTGGTCTGGCTGTGACAGAACTGTTTCTTGGCATATGCTTTTATTCAAAGCAACATAACGTGCATTCAATAATTTATCGGTATGTGGGATGGAACCGTTGAGTGTTGGCTTGTGTTAACACTAAAGACGATTTGCATGCACATAGTAAAGTTTTGTATATGCATCTTACATAAACCTGGAGATAAACGTATATCTGCAATTATATAGTCATTTTACATTAAATACAATAGAAACCATTTGTTACTACAGCCCTGAAAAGTCAAAACTACCTTTTGTCACTATATTTCAATGCAATGATTTAGGTGTTTATTATAGTAAGCGGGTAAAAATGTTTCATATGCCCCAAAAAACACCAATATTCTCATATTCTCCAACACAGGAAATATAAAATTTCTCTTGTTCATGTAGTGTGAAACAGAGCCACCTGCTGAAAACTCTCTGCATTACATACATGTTCACGAATTAGGAAATATTATGCTAATTCGTGTATATATGTGCAATACTGTAATATTTAAGGCATTTCTTTAAAGAATATATGCACTTATAAATAAAATAATAACAATTATTTTTGTTGTACATTTTAAGCCTTATGGGATTACAATAATAACATACTATTTTTTTAAGCACATATGTTTTTCTTTTTTTATCATATATAATAATGTTGACATATGCTAGACAACAAGAAAGTTTGTCAAAAAGCTACATTTTTGGGTAGTAAAACTGTATATGTATATTTCATAAAATGTCAGCTTTTACAGTATATGTTAGAAAAATATCAGTTACAAAGAGTAAAAGGTTTGTTTTTATAGTAACTGTTTCGTGATTTTTAGTAATTCACCTTGGCTTGTCAAAAACAAAAAGTCTGATCAACCAATTTCATTCCTGACACATAAGATGCAAAATATAAAAAAAATGATTAGGGCGGCACCTGATTATGTCCATCATGGTTTGTTTGCAATTATTAACCTATAGACCATAATAAGTACAAAAAATGAACACATTTTTAGACAATAAAGACTGTACAGAAAGTTTAGTGTCTGAGTATCGTCTGTGTCTAATTTCTTTGAGTTGTTCTTTCTCAATCTGTAGTTTTGCCCTTGACAACTCAAACAAGACTCACAAAACACAAATGATTTTACTTATATTTGATTGTGCAAGCTTTACTAAAAACAGAGGATGAGGTAATATCATTTTCCAAAACAATACCATTGTACAGTGCTGTAAAATCACTATATTCTTGTTTATTCTTTATATTAGAAATCCAGTCATAATTAAGAATAGAATAATTACAAGATGTACGTGCTGAAGTGTCACAAAAAATGATTCAAGAATAAGCGAATTTCCCCGTAAGACAGAAATGCTAAAGGCAAATGATCAGATTTGGCAGCCCTTAATGGAAGACCCAAAGAATTTATTTACGTGCAATAGGGATGATTTCACTTTCACACTGACAGCTAGCAGGACACCATTTATTTACATAGTAGTTGTCACAAGTGGCCTCTTCTTTCAATGCGTCACAATTGATGTATTGGTTGATATACGGACAAGGATTAGCTGAAGTAAACAGACAGAATGAAAGGTCAATGAGGCATAAATCAAACATTCTGTAATGCAAACTGTGACCACACTGGTCATGAGAAATGTGTTAGACTGTGCAGAGAACAGATGTGTACTTACTGCAGAGGTCGTCTTCGCAGTTGTTGGGGCAGGCGGCACACGGGGCTCCCAGTGAGTATGGTGGTACCCCTTTAAAATTTCCTCTGAAATGAGTCAATAAATATAGAAATAAATCAATTGTGTTGTCAAACACATATTCATAAACGACAACTTAATATTTAGATTTTTTTTGAAATTATTGGAAGAACATCCATAATGTTCAGAAATGAAACAAAGGCACCAAAGAGGAAAATATAAAGAGGAAAAGTAAAAAAATATATAAATAGAAAAAGTGCAGTAACATACGCGCGGAAATAATGGCATCCGTAGAAGTAATAGCTTCCGCACTGAGCCACGGCACAGCCGACCTCATAAGAGCTGTACCACACCACCTTAAATATTCACAGTTTAGTATAAGACACTATAACCTTTAACTAAACTTTAACGGTCCATAAAAAGTCACATATGTAACACACATGCAAACATATAATTAATAAGCAGTTAAGTGTGTCATTTCTGCATTACTATTGCATTTTATTGAAATAAAAATGCAAAAACAGGTAACATTCGCATGTTTCTGTTTGTCTGCTGACAGAGGAACCATATAGATTTATAGTACAGCTCAAGCGATTAGCTCAGAAAAAAAACACTCTGGCTCTCAGACATTCAAGCAAACACATGGTGATTCTGTCTGGTGCTAATGATGCGTAACTTACACACCGCACCTTTATTGTATTTCTGAGTTTTTTTACCTGTGTGTAATGTCCGATTGATTTGCCGTTGGTGGATCCAATAGGATATTCATAATTCTTGACTTCACTGTGCCAAGCAGACACCACATCGCTCCACTGATAAACCGCAGAGGCCTTGAAGAGATTTTCACCCAACTCATATCCTGTCAATTATAGAGAGACATTACAATTAATTTCATTTACTGTAAAGGGTCAGTTCACCCAAAAACAAAAATTCTGTCATCATTTATTCTGTCATAACAAATGTTGTTTCAAATCTGTATTAATTTATTTGTTCTGACGAACACAGAGAAATATATTTCGAAGAATGCTTTTAACCAAACAGTTCAGGGCCACCATTGACTACCATAGTAGGAAAAATTACAATAGTAGTCAATAGTGCCCCAGAACAGTTTTTTACATTCTTCAAAATATCTTCTTTTGTGTTCAACAGTACAAAGAAGTTTATAAAGCAATTGTTCCTACTATGGGAGTCAAAGGTGGCCAAGAATTGTTTGGTAACAAGCATTCTTCCAAATATATTTCTCTACGTTTATCATAACAATTAAATTCATACAGATTTGAAACAACTTGGGTGAGTAAATGATGACGGAATTTTCATTTTTGGTTGAACTGTTCCTTTAAGAGTGACCTAAAAGTGATAATTCACCCAAAAAATAAAAACTCTGTCATCATTTACTCACCTCAAGTTGTTTCAAACCTATATGACTTCTTTTTTCCGCAGAACACAAAAGAAGATATTTAGAAAAATGTTGTTAACTGGACCCCATTCACTTGCAGTGGTTTTGAGTCCATACAATAGAAGTGAATGGGCTCCAGTGCTGTTTGGTTACCAACTTTCGTCAAAATATCTACTTTTGTGTTCTGCGAAAGAAAGAAAGTCACACAGGATTGACAGGTATAAAAGAGCATATCTTTAAAGTGTAGTTTCATAATAAAAGTATGTTTTAGTCTTGTATTTCTCTGTGGGAAAAAACCAGCGTTGAAACTATTGAATTGAGATGGTTTGTATGTTTGGTACCATCAATCGTGCGGGAGCTCGGGGGTCCGTGTGTCATGTTACACTGACTGATCCAGCCCTCGGCCGACTGAGCTGCTGTGTCACTCCAGCTCTGAAAATCAGACAGAAGATGTGAAACGATGCTGTCCTTTAAACCAGTGCTATTCAACACAAAAACCAGTCGCTGGTCTGTTTAAACATGCCAATGCAAAGGTTCTTTTGCTAGGAGATTTTATCACGTTAACTAACTGTGTGTTTAAATTGCAACCATGACTTCTAATTAATTAAAGTAAATGTATCCTTTTAGTTAAGCAAATATTGAGTAGCTGACCATTTCCAGCATGTCGCTGGCTGTCGGCTCCACGGCTCTTCTAAAGGCGTTGTGAACATCCACAATCTCCTGCTGTACAGACGCCAGGCTCGTACCGACATCTGTGAAGATACACGACACGACAGTCAGTTTGAGGTTGTGTCTGATGATGTAAACTAACGTCTGATCAGATGTGTAGCGGGCAGTGTGTCGATGTGTAGCGCTCACCTGACTATAATCGCCACCGCAGGTATGAGACATGCAAACATGATGAATCAGACAAATATTATGAGTTAGACAATTTCATTACAGCTTAATCTTTTAATCAAATAAAATGAATTTTTAATAATGCACTGTATTATACATATAACCTAACACAGCATAAGCAGTTACAAGTAATCAAGCCATTATATGCTCAAAAAAGAATGCAAATGTATTCAAATTGAACTTACCAAACTGGAGGCAGAGCTCACGTGGAGCAATGCAACGACGTAAAGGATCGACACGAGCATTTTACACAAGGTTCTGCTCGGAGATCCACAATCCATTCAGATTAACAGTATTTCAAAACAAATCATTAGTCCAAAAGATTTTTTTAAGTACTTCTTGCACTTTAACTTTTATAAAAAGTTTAATAAATCTCTATAGTCCTTCTCGAAATATTATAAAATATTTGCAAAACAAAGCTCCAGGAGTAGCTCTAATCCTCACCTGCTCATATGAATGGAGATGTCGAAGTTCTGCTTCTTACCAAGCGTCTCGATCTTGTTTTTATACATGCAGCGTCTCGCACTAAAGAACGACTTCACATGTCACTGTTGACATTCATGTGACGACACTTCGCTCACGAAACAATACAAACTTGAGAGGTTTATAGTAGAAGCAAACACGAGATTGTGAGCGGGAGGGTGTTTAATTCACAGAAGAATGGAGCAAGGCCACTAAAGACCTAGCAAACAGAGCAATGAAACAGACAACGTGGCAGTGGATTAGACCATTAACTCAATGAATGCTGATTATACTTCTATTGTGAAGAGCTATTAGTCAAAGTAGGGTTATCTCAAGAAAATAGAAACTAGATCTGGCCTTCTTTCAAACACCCACGGCGTGTTGTGTTCGGACTCTTTTAGCGTAATGCCCGCCATTGTCTGTTGCAATTTGTCAGGGAAAATAAAAGGTTTTCTTGACACTATAACAACACATTCAAGTGGATTTGCAACTAAAATAACCGATTGTACAGTTTCACCATGACTAAGATGATTTGCTAACAGTGAGTTTACACGTTTGACTGAATGTATGACCATGCTCAAGTTTGTTGTAGATGAATTTAAACAGCTCAGTTCAATTCGCATGTATTTCCATAACGCAAAATACACAGTACAACAAACGGTACAGATGTAAGAAAAATTGTACAGAAATGAAGACATCGTGAAAAAAGCAAAATTATGACATACAGAGTGTTATAGAATATGTGGTATTGTTGCACATCTTCCAGCGATAATGTTAAATCATTTTCTGTGGGATGTAATCTGACTGTTATAGAGGTATTAAGAGATTTGTGTCAAACTTTCTGTAAGACTAGTGGAGATACTTTATAATTTTCTTTATAAAACTCAACTTTATAAAGTTGTTTTTAAAGCAAGTCCTAGGAGAGATTGCACAATACTGGTTTATATGTCCCTGTCATTTTCAGACCTTAACAATTAACTCAGTTAAGTCTAATTCAGTGTTTTATTTTATAATTGTATGTATTTTATACTATATTAATCTGACCCAGGAGTGGCGGGTTTATATTCTTTTACTGCATATTTGTTGGTGGACTTTGAAACAACAAAGCCTAAAGCTTATCTGAGTACAATTGATGAATGATAAATGATATTTACAGTACACTTATCAAATCTATCATGTTGTACACGGTCACTTGGTTAGTCACGTAACATACAATATTACGCTTCATGGTTTGAAATAATCAGATTTCGGATGAGGAATGAAAAAGATCACATTCATCTCATATGCCTCAGGGGGGTTGCTGACATAACAGCAAAACAATTAACTTACATTGAAAATGACTTGGTTACAAATATACCATGGCATATACACAATGATACACTGAAGCAATGTCACTTTCCTAAATTCCGTCAAGTAAAATAAATTTCATTTAACTGTAACTCAATGTTCTAAATCTTAACTAAAAACAAATGATTGACTGCCAGAAAGAAAAATAAACATAACAGATCTAACAATAAAAATATTACTAAATTAACAGATTTTTACATCATTTCAAAAACAACAAGGCCATGTGCAATAGGTTAGGGACCTACAGACGTTGGTCAAAAAGCACTTCCAGTTTTAGTTTTTATTTCATATAATTTTTGCATCTTACATATAAGAAAATCGTAAAGATATTCGCTTAAAAATTTCATTCGGTTATAAATGTTCACCGTATTTTGTTTAAATACGGTGAATTATGAAGAGCATAAAGTCACCATGAAAAGGAAGTTATGATTGATTGATTTTCCGTATCCTGATGTATATCCGAGTGAAACGGCTTCTGAAATTAGAAAAAATGTGGGGCGGGGCTTTATTTTGCCTTTTCCTTTTTGATTGGTTTGTTGTAAATTGCGCCTGGAGGGGAAGGATAAAAATGCCTGGCCTTTGGACAGTCTTTCCTCTTTTTTGTTGCTTACGTCATGTGGTGAAGAGTTGTTGTTAGGAGGGGGGGAGGAGCTTAATGTTTTTAATTAAAGATTACAAGTGCACATTTAATTTTTGTAATTAACGGTGTGCACAGATAAATCATTTATAATAATCACTGCAACACTGTGTAAAGCACTTTGAATTTTCCTGTTTGATTTCATGGTGACTTTAAACGTTTATGAAAAACCTGAAACAGGAAGTTCTTCTTGACCAGCGTTGTTTATGTCTTCCAAAGTGGTCTATATGTTTAGAACACATTTACCTTTTTCCTTTTTGTTGGTACTGTAAATTACATAACATAGACATTAACTATTTTTAAACAACCAGATATTCATCTTTTTTCCCTATGACATTTTAATACCTTTTCATTTTCTTACGGTTCACGTTGTAGTTGTGCAGTCTGACATTGAAATAATAAAAAGTGCAAACAGTCCATGTAGTCACTTCAATAATATGAGCTCATAAAAACTGCTGGTATGAATTATGAGTTTTAGACGGAGAAGACGGCTGTCATTAATTAAATCCCTCATGTTATTTGCAGCCTGTTTAATTTGATTTCTTTTATTAAACCAGACATAAAATTAACAAAATAAATAATAGCATCTGTCCTCAAATACCTTCTCACCAAAAGAGCAAATGAAAACATCAGCATGTCATACTTATTGTAAAAACAGTTTTGAACAGCAGATGGCAGAGTGGCATCAATATTACAATTACACGTGGCGTGAAGTTTGATATTGTCCTAACTTAAACCGAGAATTGTGCATGTTTTCAGGAAGAATGATAAATTCACAGGTTTTAAGAGCAGTACATGTGAAAAAATACTAAAAGGTTGAAATATATGTTTCATGTAAAGCAAAGTGGTGACACCAATACAAAATAAAGAGGCATAAAGAGTCATGAACTACTTTTCTTCTGCGTCTAAAGGAGGTTCTAGAGAAGGTTCAGGAAAAACTGATAAAATTGTTTTTTTTCTCTCTCTCATGTAATACTTATACACAATTTGAGTAAACTGCTAAAGTAGACTGCAAGTTTGAATAAATCTAGCTCTAAGAATGCTCCGAAGACCATCTGTTGTGCATCCATGGATGCAGGAACATCTCACCTTTTGTATAAAGGATCTAACCTTTTGGCCGATCACTTTCTCATTGTCTTAATTTTTTTAAAACACTCTTATTTCCAGAATTTTTATTATTTTAAAATAGTCGGCCGTTACGGAAATAACATACACACTACCTTATAAAATATACAAGGTTAAAGTGTTGTATTTAAATAATAAATTATGTAATTTGACAGTCTACCTCATAATAATCAGCAAGTACACTTGACATAAATCAGCTGCCACGGGAATTTCCTCTTCCACAAATATCCGAGTGCTTTCATCTCATGTCTGTGATTAATTTGTGTCCTGCGGTCGGTTGTGTACCTCTGCACACTGAATCAGTATCTACAGCCTTTGAAATATGAACATCAATCATCGCACGTGCCTTAAGGCCAAAATTCTACATAAGAACCTGATGAAATGGGTGTTTATCATCATCACAGAGACGCGATGGTGTGAAGGAAATGCCTGAATATTCTTTTTAACATGCCACGTGGTTCGATCCAGCCGGGACGATGTGTTTTGGGGAAGGGTGACCGTGTGCGTTCCGTGTCAGTGGTCCGCGCCCTCCCTCGCAGACCGGTCTGAATAATGGATTCATAGCTATAGGGGGCCACGACCAGGGTTCATGAAAAATACATTCCACTGCCGGGGGACGGCAGACGCAGACCAACTTTCTCACCTCTGAACAAGCCACAGTTAAACAACCCTGTTATTGCTTACTTTTCATTTAAGCGTCGACTTTGTCTGAGATGTTTCTTATTAAAATTGATGATATGAGACAATTGTTTAACCACAAAGCTACAATTCAATGTTTGTTAAAATCGTTGTTAAACTGAGCATAGTTTGAGGTTTTCTTGAGATCTCAAATTCTTAAATTCACCGTTGAATGGATTTACAAGGTGGTGTGTCGTTTTATTTATTTGCCTTTTCTCTCAATCCTCAGATGAGTTTTCATCACTGCTTTGTCATACCACAGTTATTTCTAACATTAACTTCTCCTTTCACCTCCTCTTTAACATTTTCTGTTTCCACTTTAAGGCATTTCCCTCTCTCTCTCTCTCTCTCTCTCTCTCTCTCTCTCTTTCACTCCGAGTACCTCCCTCCTCTTCAGCCTTCAGTTGGTGGGCAGGAACTGTGTCGGTTGCTGAAGGAGCTGAGAGAGAGCGAGAGTGAGCGAGCGAGCGAGAACAGTGTCTGGATCAGCTTGGACTGTCATTTCAGACATTCAGAGAGAGATAGTGAAAGAGAGAGAGAGAGAGAGAGAGAGAGAGAGCACAGCAGGAGAGGGAGGTATGTCAGAGGATGTGGTTTCTCTGAGCTTGCAGAACATTGCACATACTTTGAGCATGACCTAAACAGCAGCACGCGAAGTGTGTTTTCTGCGCTCCGCTAGCCGCCTGCAGCAGGAGGACCCGTTCGCTTGGCATCCCGGGGAGCACGGATCTTATAGTTGTGTTTGTGCCGACACATCATAGGAGATTTGAATCCAGTGACCATCCTTCTTGCGGTTCACACGCCGGTCAGTGGAGTTGCTCGACTGCTTGACTTCTGATCAGTGACTTAAACTTGCAGCGTCTGCGTGCCGGCACCTTTAAGACAGGTAAGATCGCGGTTTATTTTTCTCCCTGCTGCATGTCAGTAAGTCTTAAACCCGGTCAAAACGGAGTAGGTTTCTATTGCTCTTTCATAGCATAGGAGAATTAATAGAGTTCTCAGTCAAGCATGCAGTCGTTTTTTTGTTGAATCTCATGTTTTTTATGTTGAAATGTTTCTTCTAAAAATCTTCAAATTATAAATGAAAACATGAATGAAAACAGTGGAGTATAGAGCTACAGTAGACAGTACAACTCACATTATTTGGTTTTGAAAGAACTTCATGAGAGATGTTTGTGATCACTTACATCTTTCACTTACAAGGAAGATTTGGTATCTTGCAAGTACGGTGTGAAAAACTGTTGAGAAATCAGATGAAACTGAGACAAGTGAGCTTACTGAGGTCTTTTTCTTAAGAGACAAATGTGAGATCCATGAGGCTCTTCATTTGTGATACACAGGTCCACCTGTATCAACTGAGATATTAGATCTGTATTAAATCGATCTGTATGGAACTGATTTGTCCATACGTTTTGTTATGAAGGGTAAAGACTTCATAATAGGCTACCGGCTGTCTGTTTATCATTACGCCAGTGAAAAAGATCAATCATGGGAGGAAGCCACAAGCCACAAGTTTGCCACCGTGTGATGCTTAACACCAAAAGTCTTGCCTTGATCTAATAACGCGCACGCACACGGGCGCGCCGCGGTCCAAAGATCGACGGTTTTCAGCTTCACTCTCGTGTCACGTGTGTGACTCTGACAGGAAACGATCCTCACCTGACTTTACTGCCCGACTGTTGCCTGGTTGTTCTTTCACATCTAAAACAACGTTTGGTGAGAGAACGAGAATTAAAAGTAAATCTTGGGAGAATAAAACATCGGACGCGAGAAAAAACGAACGTTACCTCAAGAAGCTCTAGAGATGAATCGCGTGTTCAGTTTACAAACACCGCGGTTGTATTATTAGCTGCTACACAGCTAATTGAGTTGTCTTTCATGCAAAAATGCATGTGCAAACATTATATGCGTTTTGCTGCTTAAATTAAATAACTTATTACCTTTAACGCGCTCGGAGCTTGATGCGCACTGTGCGGTCTCCGCGGCGGACGTAAAATTGTGACGTGACACAGGCACAGCCAATCACATCACATCACACTTTACGTTCACGCTGTTCATGCCTAGTGAAATTATCAAATGGAAACTTTGAAAACGTACTAAAAGCTCCCCACGCTTCACACTTAGTAATGTCTACTTTCTGTAGCTAAATAATGACATTTCTTCACGTTGGGGAGGAGCCTAATCATCCGTTCCTGTAAATCATTATTGTTTTACTACAGTAACCATGTTTTTTTTTAACTGTAGTAAAACCATGGTAAAATATAATATTCATAAAATAATCAAACAGAAACCACGAGGATTTTTTGTCTGGTCTTTTATATAAACGTTATGCATTTTTCTACACAATTATTAATTATAACATTGGATTTCCTTTAAAAATGACATTTACGACCACTTGACTTGATCTTTCAGCCGATTATTCTGTGGTAAAAACATCTAGACACTGACACACTGACACGGGATTTACACATTTCTGCTCTACTGTATCCAGCTATTCAATATAGCTCTCACTGAACATAAATGTCTTCAGATCGCTACAGATCTCTTTCAGTGTAAACGCCACTTAAGAAAAGAATGTAAAAAATGAAAAGAGAATACAAATCAGTTCCAGACGGCGGTACAGAGGCTGTGAGGGTTCAGTCGCGCTGTGCCGAGCGCCTCAGGAGCAAACACACAGAGCTGCTGTTGTCATGAAGGAATCTGGAGCATCACATCACGGGCTAGTCACCTCCGACCCCACACAAACTCTCTATTAAAGTTTACTGTGAACATAAGCAAAGAACGATGACTTCCTCTGTCATATATGTTTGTCAGCAGAAATTTATAACAGCTCAGAAATTGCTCTTTCAGTTCTCTAGAAGAGTTCTCAGTTATGCTCCAAACAATAAAATCACAAGTGTGGTCACTGAGAAAAATAACAGCGCGCTTTCATTATTTATGAGACGGTTCTCAGATAATTCTTGTAAAAATAGTTGACTTTCAGTTGAATGAAATTATACAAGCCTAGTGAAAACTTGAGGGGGAATATTTTATTGTCCACCGGAGAACAATGTCTTAGAAAAATGTTTTAATGCATCTTTCATGTCACAAAGAGCCTCACGAATGAAATAGTTTTTGAAGAGAAAACTGTAAGAACATAGAGCTATAACATGAATGCGTCTCATGGCTCAGACCATTTTGACTGTTGCTTGCAGATTTGCCTATCTTTGAGAAGCAGGAGACTGAAAGAAGCAAAGCCAAAGGTCTGCATTTGTATCATACTGGATATGTTAAAGAGTAACTATTATGTCCTTAAAATTACACTTCACGCAGTGTGTAATGTTGCTGTTTGTGAATGTAAGCAGTCTGCCAAGTTGTAAAACTGAAAGTGAACGAATAACAAAGTTATTGCGAACTTTCTGTCGTTCCAATTTCAGTCCATATTTGCGTCACTCGGTGTAATGGCCGCCTACGTTCTATTTGCGACACTGCGATGCTGTACGCAGTAGACCAATCACGGCAGACTAGACCATATTTTTTCTTGTTTTTGGTTACTGGTAAAACGAAAAATGTGTGATTCAGCATCAAAGTTTCACAATGAAAGTTGAGTGTTGACACATCAAGGGTCTGTTTCCTGGATACAGTTCACTTTGTTTCAGTGTTTATACATCATTTGCTACTTGAAAATGAGTGTCTTTCTTACAACCTTTGGCCTTGTGTGTCAAACTTGGATTTCATCCCAAAAAGTGTGCACGCATGCATGGTTAAGGTCTTGATAACAGTAATCCCGATATGTGTCCATTTTGTGTGTACGCAACGTTATACATCAGGCCCCAGATCTCTTTGTGTAGCTTTTGATAACTGCATCTTTCATGACAGCCGCATATTCTACCTGCATCCTCCTCAGCAGCTGGCCTGCTGTGTTTAGATCATGATTAATACACGTCGAGCTCCAATATTTTAGTAACCTAATTAGAACAAAAAAAATCCTCTCTTGTGCTCAATTAAATCTAATTTAGATAATTGGAGGGCTTTAGTGCATTTGAAACTTAATTACGACTTCCAGGAGACGTGACTCGCAAAAGACCGACACACTATTTGTCACTGTCTCTCTCGAACCTCTCCGCCAAAAGCTTTCCCGAGGTCTTTGAAAGGCCCCTCCTCACATTCAATTACGACCATCTTTGCGACTCTCTCCCGAGAACAGAGCACCGGGAGAAAAAAGCTCTCCCTCTCATGTGATTAAACGGCCTACAAATCAGATGTCACACTCACTGTTCTCTGCACCTTCTCCTCCGCTGAGTCAGTCGAGAGGATAGAATGCAGCTTAGCCATGCGTCTTGATGGAAGACGAAGAGTCATTTTTGTTCCTCCCCCTCACTGGGTGCCACATCGAAGGGATTGCGCTTTCTGGATGTATGAGAAGATTTGATTCTTCCCTCCTGTTGCCGAAATGAGCTTTTACAACAAATATTCAGGCCGCTGGCAAAGCCTCGGCATAACAGAGAATAATCAAAGCAAGAAATATGCGAACGCTGCGGGAAAACATACGCTTCCGGTACTCAAGGCGAGAAATTAAAGGCCCTTGAATAGTTCTTTAAGACACATTGACTCGCTTGTAATGAGCGACTGGGAAAATTGCTGTGATATTGATTGAGCAATGCTTAAGAAGGACGTGTCGATACTTTGTTTGAGCGCAAAAGATCTTGGGCTTTGTTTTGTCGTAATACAGAAATGGGTGGAGGCGAATGCAGATCACACAGCAATTATTTTCTATGGAATGTGCACATGTTGTTTTAAGCCGGGAATGCTCTTTTTTTCATATTAAGAATTTACTGACTAATACTGACACATTTTCTCACGCAACACAGGCCTACTGTCTCGCTGTATCATATGGGGTGGAAGCTACCACGATGCTGGTGTATTTATATTTACTGAAAAATTATGTTTGAAATGGAGGACTGAATAATGATGAAAATCAGCCAATGAGAGCTCTAGACAATTTTTATTTTTATTTTTTTATTAGTCTTAGCATTCCTAAAGTTACATTGTTTTGCTGTGTTTAATATTATTTTTAAATGTGGAAAAAATAGAAAACAATCACTGACTCTATACATAGACTCTTAAAAAAGGTGCTTTTAATGGTTCTTCGATGCCACAGAAGAACCCTTTGGTTCCATAAAGAACATTTAACAACAGATTATAAAAAAGTAAGAAAGAGATGGTTCTTTAAAGAACCTTTGGCTGAATGGTTCTTTGTGGCATCGCTGTGAAGAACCCTTTAAGTACCTTTATTTTTATTTTTGTCTATGATTATAGACGTTTTCATTGTAAAACACGTAAATTTACTTCCGGTCTCTGTTTGGCTAAGATAACCATTTATTTTATATTTAACTTATATTAATACATATTATTATATTATTGTGCATTAATTGTAAGAAATTATAAACTACAAAACCGTCTATTTGAGTAATGTAGCAAATGTTTGGGTAATACAGTTATTTGTAGGTCCTTATAAATGAAAGACACTTTATGTCATTTGATTATTTTTTCATTATCTTGAAATTGAAAGATTGATAAGCTCATATTTACATAAGTGCAAAAAACTGTCACATTCAAAACAGTAAAAAAAGTGATATCCGGCACATTTGAAGCTGTTGTAAAGAGCTGATCTGAGTGCACATCAATTGAATTGTTGGCTATATTAATGTGGCCCGTTGTGAGGTTGCTTGGCAACCTCAAACAACAAAATTCTGCTTTGCAATCTGCTTTAATAACAAGCCCTTACTTTTCGTCTTGACTTGTTTGGGACACGTCCTGTGTGTGTTTTTACACCGCTCCACAATTGTCTCCTGTAAATAACATTAAAGTCCATTAGCATTCACACAAGTATAATACACAGGTTGACTAACATAGACACGTGGCTCATTTAATAAATCACGAACATCAGTACTATGGCAGAGAATAAAGGCAAGAGAGTGAAAAAGAACATGACAAAATATCTCAAGAAATACACAGACTGGAGATGTTGCTCTCTTTTCTTCTCTTAAGTATGAAATCGTTGTCAAGGGGCTCGTTCCCATGGCAATTCCATCCACTCTGTCTGGGTTTCCAGCATGGCCGTGCCCAGACCTTGGACGCTGAGAGGATGGGTTCTCTCGGTTCACACTGAACAAAAGAGGAAGCGTCTCACCCCCCCCCCCCCCCCCTCTCTCTCTCTCCTGTCCTATAGGGCTACCGAAAAAGGGGTTTTATTGAGACAATCTCTGAAAAGATTTTCAGTGTGTCTACATACTGCATTTTTTCTATAATTGTGGCTTTTATTATACACGGGTTCCCATTTCTTCTAATTATCTAAACAAGCACTGAAGGAGTCTGGAAGTATTAGGGGGTCTGGAGCGAGAGGGCATATAAAGCTGGAACGCTTTCCCAAGACACCAATTAACCCCAGTCTATGTCTAAATGATACTGTGACATCTTGTTTAAGCTTGCCTTTCTCATTTAAAAACACACACACATCGAGTATAAAACATGGTGTTTGTATGTGCAACTCTCATTTAAAAAGAAAAGATTCAGCCATTAAAAGCCATCTCACTTCTTTCTCTGATACTTTCATAGTTCATTTCTGAAGTCTTCTTTCAAATCTTCCTTAGACGTTTCCCCACAATGTGCAGGTGAGGGGTCTTTGTTAGGGCCTGAGCGTCTAGGAAGGAAGAAGGAAGCTACAACAGAGGCATTGCCTCTCACCCCAGGAGAGCATTTTCCCTGTTGAACGGACACAAACACTGGACGGGAAACTGTGCCTTGTGCCGCTTCGCCTTATTTGCCACAATAAAGAATGCGGGTCAAAGGAAGAATTGTGTTTTTGAGTCGGAATGTCTCTCTAAAAGCAGTGAACGCATATGTCTTAATATAACCGGGTAAAACTCTTAAAATGACACAAAAAGATTTAGCATAGAGTCACAAAATCTTTGGTCAAAAATAATGGGACATTTAAACAAACAAAAAGAGATTATAGAGATTAAAGCTAAGCTACTGCTTTTAGAAGTATTTATGTTGTTTTGCATAATAACATAATTTGTACATTTGTACATAATAGCTGTGTGTAATAAATAGTTCAGGTGATTCATGATGAACACATGGACTGTGTTCATCAAATTGTATTTCATTACACAAATGAAGATGCACGACAAACATGCAGTTTTTTTGTGTATTTCTGTGGAGAGTCGAGTTTACTCAATGATTCACATACTGAAGGGGTCGGTCATGAATTCACGTTATGATATCATTAATACAAGCACAACGTTTTTTTTACATTAACATTGAAAACAGGTATACCAAACATCTGAACACCCCACAAAGGGTTAAAGTTTTTAAGGTTAAGTTTTTGGGAGACCAAACTAAACTCTATATAAATTTCACTCGATTCTTTGAATAAAGTCAACTTATGAATGAGTTTAACAGTTCACCCAACAGTGGTGGCCAAGAACTGTTTGGTAACAAGCATTCTTCCAAATATCTCTCTTGTTCATCAGAACAAAGACATTTCTACAGATTTGGAAGACCGTGGGGATGAGTAAATGATGACAGAATTTGTATGGAATTTTTGTGGTGAACTATCCCTTTAAGAGAATGCACCAGCACTTCATTTTACCTGATGAGCAAGTTTACAAAAAAACTAAAAAGAATTTCATAACTTTACTGGGTTTGGTGGTTTCCCCATTTTTAAGTATCATTGCATTTTATGGTGTAAACTTGACATTGAAGTTTTGTCCTTTCCTCTCAGACTGTTATTGAACTAACCGCTCTGAGCTGTGGCGTGGGCTCATCTCTATACCCGCAACGGGTCATTGCTGTGAACATCATCCCTACAAACCTTTCCTGTGGCACAAAAGCTCAGAGACTTCTGACTTTCTGACAAATTCAGAAGAGAACCGTTAGCCCCTAAGGACATTTTTTCTTTATTTTGGACTACAGAGTGTGTAAAAGCGTACACTGGAATCGAACTCTTTGGCTGTCAGTCACTACAGAGCACAGGGAGCTGTTGCCAGGTTGACTGGGGAGACAGTTCTGCCAAAAGCTTCTAGCGTGAAGCAGAACCTCGCGGTGGGAGTATTCGCTGAAATCATAAACATCTCCCACTTCCTCCATCGACTCTAAAAATACCTCACTCCCTCCCTCCCCTCCATCTCTATCAGCTATGCAAATATCAGTCTCTCCAACCAACTTTGCTTTCCTCGCGAGCGAACATCCCCCAGAAACCCCCCACCCCGTGGCGGATGTAGCGCAAGCTTAGCCTGTTGTCTCTTGGGAGGTCACGTCTGAGCTCAAAACATGGAGCCGTGTCTGAGAAAGACACTTGTAACGTCAAAGACGCATATTTCAGGGGCAGTCTGTTGTCTGACGGATGAATGATTGTGAAGGTTTTGAAAGCTTTTGGACTTTATTAAATCTAGCTGTCCTGCAGTTTAGGATGAACGACTGTTTACTCGAGCATTCAAAAGGGCTTTTAAAGGCTAAATATAAATCAAGCTCAGTGTGGAGATAAAATGTCATGTATGATTACTTCAATTATAATGCCTTTCAAGTCAACGTCCAATTAAAAGTGGCAATAAGAACGAAATATTGCAGATGAGATCTCTTTAATATATCAGTAACGGACATCAATGAGATTATTTTGAAAGCGAGTGGAAACTTTCGCTTTAGTCTCCAGCGATATTTCCCAGAAATCTCACGAATGTCTCTGTCATTAGAGTTTCAGAAGAAGTCTGTCAAACTGAGCTGAGATTTGGCAAATCTGCCATCAAAATTATTGAAGATCTCAATATGAACTCAACACCCACTTTTCACAATTCAATCAGATCCTACTAGACAAAAAGTCCCACCCATTTATTTGCTTAACTGAAAGGCACAAGACGGGTTTCACACGGTCTCCTACATCTTCACATCATTTCATTCAATTGACCAAGTGGGAAAAATCCAATTCCTGGGACATGATTGTGATCTGAGATGTCGCGTTCCCAATTGGATTGGATTGGATGCAGCCATGGATATCCAAACCCAACCATTTATGTCCGTGTCACAGGGAACAGGGTTTCGTATGACGGCGTTCATAAATCTGCGTGGCCTCTCCCGGCACTAATTAAAGTCTGGAATCGCCGGCACGCTGTGTATTATCCCGGCTCCTAATGAACAATCTGCTCCTTGATTTTGCCTGATTGATTGTCACCTTTTCATTCGAGTGGCTCACCTCATTAACTGTGTATTCTCTAGAACCCTGAGCCGCCACATGCCTGACCGCTGTAATTAGACAGGAACATAAAAGAGAGTATTCTTCATCAGCTGGACACAATGAGATCTTACCTGCTCCCTTCTGATCAGCCCGCGAGCGTCGCCGCCTGTCACTGTGGGTTTAGAGAAGGGAGCTGAATGAAAGAGCGGCCGCGGCTGAACGTGTTAATTCTCTGCCTGCCAGTTGAGAGATTGGCTTCTCATGATGAGATGAAGCCCATTTATGTCTTTTATTTATTTATTTCCTGAGCAGAAGTAATCTACTACGCACTTAATTGGGTCTTTTTCTACTTTCTGCCAAACAACTGCGGAATGATGAAGTGCGTGAATGAGAGGGGGTTTAAAACAGGATTTGTTGTATCCAGAGTATTGTCTTCAGATGCACATGAGTAAAAAACAAAGATACTCATAATGAAACGGGACATAATCAAAATACGTGTTTTGGGACTTTTAGATCATATGTGTTAGCTTGAATTCCACATGAATCATATTGCACAACAGTAGGCCTACGTAAAACATTCAGCAGTCTGATGGTCATTTAGCAGATGCTTTTATCTAAAGCGACTTAAAAAAGTTTTTAGCATTTTGTTGCAGACATACACACAACAAGAGGGAGAGAGAGAGAGAGAGAGAGAGAGAAAACAAAGGAGAGGGTTAATTTTAAATTAAATATAAAATAAGAGCAAATAAGCTTTGTGAAACAGAACACATATGCAAACAAATACATATTTTAAATAAGTCTTTTTTTATTAAAATTGAATAATGACATGAAAAGATACTTTATCATTTAGTATTTACTATAGACGGTTCTAGCGGCAACAACAAACAAACGTTATGTGGCACAAACTCAACTTCACGTAGACCCAAAGAATCAATAATTGTTAATACAATTAATAATCGATAAAATATGAATGTCCAAAGCTGACATTAACATAAATTAAATATAAAATAAATAGTTATTCATAACCAAACACAGACTGGAAGTTAACTTCCGGTTAGGCGTGTGCGTCCGATCAAACCGTCTAGTAAACTGTAGTAAAATTCATAGATACTACAGTAAATATTCAAGTATGCTACAGTATACAATTTACTACCGGTTACTATAGTAAATACTGTATACGTCTAGTGAAGTGTTTTTCATGTAAGGATATAAACAAAATTGTCTAATTTTACTTTGCCTCATTTGTGTCACTTAACAATTCAAGTTCATTGCATGGTGGGATTATATTATATTAAAGACGCAAATATTTCCCTATATTTTAGTATGAACATAATAGGTTCAATATTCGAAGGGCTCCTGACATTATAAAAAAGACATTAATGCTCGCTATAAAAACAGTTTTTGAATCAGTCTATGTGACTATAATGCAAAGATGAAGCATGCAAGGGCTTATGAGCATCTCTCAGTAACATAAATAACTGATGGAGATACGTACTTTAAAAGAAAGGTATATTAGACCTCTGTGGCGCTGGTGTGTACTGCACACGGGCAAGGAGGAGTACTTTCTGTTTGAAATCGGATGTTTCTGCGGTGTTGTGCTCCTCTCTCTTCAGCTCTGTTTCTGATCATACGTCTTTCATCCCAGGTTTCAGTAAGCACTCGTTCAGCAGAAATGGGCTGCGGGTTGAGGAAGTTCCGTCAGACGGAAGACAACAGTCCGGGAAAGATCTACTCCACCCTCAAAAGGCCGCAGGTGGAGACCAAGACTGGGGTCGCACACACGTACCAGCACTTGGACTTCCTGGTGGGGAAAGATGGTAAGAGACCTTTAGTTCTAATGTCTCAGTGTGAACATCTTCCATTAAAAGTTTTTCAGAAACAAAAGTTTTTAAGCAAAACAATTAACAAACATTTATTTAATGGTAAACAAGGGTTATTTAATAACTAATGTAGAGGCTAAATTTCAACCCTGTTACCAACTTCCCAGACTTTTTTATTTTAAACTTGGTACATTTTGTTTACATAGTAAATACATAGTAGTTTATTTGATGTTTATTGTTAGAATCACAAGCCTTTAATCAAATAATAATAAATTAGGGTTTTAAATTTACACGACACCAAAGGTTGTAACAGGGGTTGAAACCGTCATATAACATAGATCACCGTTTTCTAAAAAAATATATTTTAAGAGTTTTAGGGTCTGAAATGTTATATCCCTTTCATGAAATAAGCCAAAAATGTTCAATCAAAGCATAATCCGTGAGAAATGTGCAAATTCAGGCAATAGCACAAAGAGATTCTTCGGAAACGTTCCTCCATTCTTAGCTACCTAACACGTCCCCAAAGTGATGACACATGCAAATAACAAACCTAAATCCTCCCAGAATCCTCAGTGTGATTCACAGCTGCCTGGTAATACCACAGTTGATGTTTCCAGAGCGTTGTCAGGTGCACAGGGGGGTGTCTGTGAGACGCTGGAACCTGCAGACTGTGAGGTGGCTAATGGAGAAAGCTCCAGAGGGTCTTGGCTAAATATATCTGTCAGTGTTGTTATTTCTCACGAGCTCAACTCGAGTCGAGTCGTCTTGCCGGGTGTTGAGATGCAGTGTGAGCCAGAACTGTCAGGGACATCTTAGCCCAGCAGATGAGAATCATCCTGTAATACTGAGATACTCACATCTATCTCTATCCTCCTCTTTCCTTCATATGAGGAAGATGACTCTTATCTCCACTGGAATCAAATCTGTGGCACGATGACTTTCCTATAATCATAAAAATGTCACTTCAGTTTACTATTTACTGTTTAATTCACTTGGCTGCTTAATCCGTACGTTAGGCTACTGCTTGAAAACTGGGAAATATATCAGATTATGGAGGTAACATGAGTTGAAATGAGTTTTCTAGTTGACTCTTTAGCGCCCTGCATGCTTACATGAACCCATCCCTAAGAATTCTTCAAGATTCAAGATTGAAGTGGGCAACGCCACATTACAGAACGACTCCTTACTATTTAACATATACAATCAAATGCTCAATGAACAAAATAACAGATGTTATAAATCCATCTCTTTACAAAAATAAGTACACTTTAAGTTAATTTAATTAGATATACTTAATAATATATTTTTCTTTCCTATTCCAAACTATGGCCCAGTTTAGTTTAAGGCAAACAACAGTGGTCACAAACTCTTTCTCTGCCTCCGTACATTTGCATTTTGATTGTGATTCATTGACCAAATAAAAGACAAAACGCTAAATTAAAGATGACTGATGGCAGCATAGATTTGATTACGAAAATGGTGTTAGATATCAAAATTCAATCGTATTTTGGCCATGGAAAACGCGATATCGTGACAGCCTTAGTATGAGTAAAATGCAAGCATAAATGTCCACCCCAACACCAAACCTAAAAGCCTCCCAAAAACGTACAAATGAGATTGTAAATTATTTTTGTAATTCGCTAAAACGTATAATTGTTGCCATAAGATTGTGTTGTATCAACAGTTTTGCCGGTGAACACATGCTGGTTTAAGTCTTTTAAGCAGGGAATGAAATCTTCAGTTTTCGTTGAATTCAAAATGAAATGTTGAAGTTTGCATTGCGCTGTTTGACATTCGTCTTGCTTTGATATCTTGGCGAATGTGAGCACAGTATGAAACATTTACATGACACATTAGCGCTTTACATACAAACCCATTCGATTCTAATGGCATTCAGAAGAAATAACCAACATGTTAAAGAGATCTCGTCTGTCATTTATCTTAACTGTGCAATCAAAGCAGTCAATTAAATGGATAGCGCGGCCCGCTCGGTGCTCGACTCCTTCGTAATTACAACATCTGGTGCGTGTCGCAATTTCATCGCAACATCTTAAAACGGATAGATGGGTCGACCTCTTATATATCTGAGAATTCAACACAAATCCTGGCTCTTACATTCATAACGTTTTGAAGCATAAATTCGATTAAGGCGATTAACAAATGTGCAATCTAACGTTTCCACTTGCGCAGCGTCAGGGAACATTAAGCTAGCTGATGCAGTCGAGCATGAGGGACTTTATTGTCTTCTTCGTGTAGATGAAACATTTGCTTCTCATTCCCCCCTCCCTCCTTTAAAGTGCTGTGCAACTTCTCTTTTATGAATAGTAATATATTTGCAATAATAGAGTAAAAGCAGTGCGGAGAGATGAGGAGTAATGAAGAAACCGTGAGATATGGGCCAATACTCCTAACATAACAGAGTTCTTATATATGTGTAGTACACACTTCAGTGCACACATTCACCAGCACTGCACAGTTCAAGGTCATATGGGACACTTCTATATCAACCCTGGTCTGTTATGATCATAACCTGCCTGTCTGTGCTTCCATGACATTGATTTGGCATTGGAGGTATCTGGATTTTTTTCTTATTCTACTCTTTAGTCCCCTATGATGTAGTTCAGTATACTGTGAGTATCAGCCACTAGCAAGGGCCCTGATCCACGAACACTACAAGACAGATGACTCAATTATTTATTAGAAGGTCACACATTAAAAAAGCCGCCATTTATCAACAGTTTTGCTGTAAAACACTGTGAGGGATTTGCACCTGCTATAATATCTGTTTACTGGTCATTTGTTTAAGGTGAGCACTGCCTGTGGCTCAGAAAAAGCTGAGAGAAGCTTATGCAAGTATGCTACTTGTGTTCAACTAAAAATAAGAAGGTGTAGTTTCAGTGTGCATTTTATGTACTTCTCAGTATAGTATACATGAAAATTAAGTGTACTGACAGACAAGTATGTTTATATTTATCTATACTTGATGAAGATCGACTTAACGGTAAAAGGAAGTATTCTAAGTATATTTGGCTTGTTGTTGCTGTGTTGGATTACTCTTGTCTAAATAGCATATTTAATACTTCTTTCACATAACACACTATCTTACATGTTTAAGTTTATTTTGTAACGATGTAAATAATATAAAACAATATATTCTGTAAATTTAATGTTAAATTCACTTACAGTAAACTTAAAAGTATTCCTGCAGTAAAAGGTTCACTGAGAGTATACTTCAAAGTGTACTTTAAAAATTGTATTGAACTAATAAGCTATTAGCATACCTTTAAGTTCACTTGTATTATAGTTGCAGAACAAACCACTAGTTGAAACTTCGTAGTGTACTAATGTTACATTATGTACACTTAAAAGTATATTTTTATAAAATAAAAGTGGGTCAAATTTGGTACACTTGCAAGTACACTACTAAGTTGATATTTGTATTTTTTTATTTTTTGAACTCACCCTCAGACTTATATAAATGTCTTTCTTCTGCTGAACATAAAGGAAGATATTTGGAAGAATGTCAGTAACCAAACAGATCTCATCCCCCATTTACTGCCAACGTAGGGAAAATAGATACTATGGGAGTCAATGGGGGTTGAGATCTGGTTGGTTACTGACATACTTACAAATATCTTCCTTTGTGTTTACCAGAACAAGAAATGTATACAGGTTTGGAACAACCTGAAGGTGAGTAAATGATGACAGAACTTACATTTTTCGGTGAACTGTCCCTTTAAGACAAACATTTTTCACAATATTACAATATGTGTGTTTGTGGTTTTTAATATCACGGTTGTTATCAATACCTGTATATTGTGACATAATTTGTCACATGTGTAATTTGTACATTTTATATGATTTGTATTGTACAAATTCATACAAAATGATCTCCTGCACCTCCTGCATCCAAAACAAAACATATACTGGTGACCAGCCATTCAGGTGATGAACTTTTTGGTTAAAATCGAGCAAGCAATATAGTACGACGTATTAATGACTTGTACAGAAAGTGTTTTTTCAGTACTGGCACACAAAGAAACACCCTGTGAAGCAGAAGAACGGCTCTCATATTAAGTTATGTGACAAAAACCCATCGCACGAAAAACACCAGCGTTGTGCTTAAGATGCCCGGCACGTTTTGTTGCTTCTCTCAAATATGATTTCAAATGCTTAAAATGTCAAGAGGAACAGAAAAAGAAAACGCACTTATCCAAGGCTTCTCGGCCACACATCGTCCTTGAAGTGTATATGCACAGATGCACACGCCCCTGATAGAATCATCAAGCGGGTCTGGTTATTAAAACACAACACCTTATATCTTCATTCAGTCTGTCGTTCACTGGCTCACGGAGGCCGACGGATGAAGCGGCAGAGCCGAGGGGAGGCTAAAACGGTTCAGCTGAGGTTAAAGGGAGACAAAACGCGTATTTGTGTAGCGGATTAGAGCAGGTGGATTCAGAATCCGCTTTTATCCTGCAGCCAAGCAGCGTGAAAATTGAGACGGCGGGAGTCACATTCAGGAGAATTCACAGTCATTTGCTCCCCTGCATTACCTTTCTTCATTTCATCCCCAACAACTGCCACAGTCCTGATGAGTTCAGGCCCCGGTCCCTCAATCTCACACGAGAGCCACAGTTCAACCGCAGTCTGTGAAATGGAGGTTCTCTGTTGTTAGGTTAAGGGCTCCTGAACAAAGGCAGGTGAACCTCTATTACATTTCTCTGTAATGGCGGAGGCAGAGACTCTTCGCTTCTCTGCGAGATAGTCTGCAATAAACATCAAATAGAGCGTTTGCGTTCCACATTTAAAGTCTATAAAGACACTGACGATGAGTCTGTTTACAAGCAGTATTCCTTTTAAACACATTGACAAAATACAATACTTTAATACTAGTGCAGACACACTTAGCTGAATTTGTTTCTCATGATCTTAAAGTCGATTCATATATGCTTAAAATGAGTGCCTTAGAAATCTCCTTTTTTGTGGCTACAGTACATAGGAGATTTTTTATACAAAACATACAAACATCTCTCTTTTTTCATAGATGTACACATGCGTTGTTAATGAATGAGTTAAAAAGTGAAGAAGAACATTTCCAATAACGTGCAGCACATTGTACATGATCCAATTTTACACACTAATCTTTATGAACACAAAAAGTGAGTACATTTAACAATAATGTGCTGCAAACAGTACATGGGATTACCTTTAAATCCGACCAGCAACCAGATCTGCTTTAGTGGTTTATGAATGATATTCTAATGTAAAAGATTGCACTTGAAATGCCCTTTCTGCAAATACAGAACAAACAAGGCTAAATATATTGTTCTTTTGCAACAAATATTCATCGTCGTCGACCTCAGAAGAAAAATAAACACTAAACTAACATACAACACATATTCACTTTTTTGTTAAGGATTCTTCAACCTTTATGAAAAATGGGACATGTCAGTCTTATCTTAATGCGAATGAAAACGGATGATTATTTGCAAAGAAACGATAAAGAAACACCACCCATAAACTGTCACCGGCACCAAAGTAAAGAGTTACTCATAGGAAGTGACCACTATATAAAATAATAACGTATTACCACTGGATTGTGTTGGACGTGTAAATGTTTGCAATTTGGTCTTTTCTTAAAGAAATTCAGAATTTTCTTCTTTAAAAAAAGTGTGAAAAAATTAATAAAAACCATGCCATGATAGGTAACAGGGAGGAAAATTGAGCCTAAAAGAAGCTTTAACTCTGTACGGGGAAAGCTAGTTTGAGCCAAAATGTGGGTTTAGTGGTGATCTTGCGGTATAGGTGTCATATCAGTATGTAGTCTGCGTGAACGCAAGACGTGTCGAGCGTGTGCTGACATCTTCCCTGTCAACAGGAAGTGCAGATCTCTGCAAACTTCCTTCCTCTCTGTCGACAGAGCGAAAGCTCTGCTCGCTGTAATCTGTTTCACATTACAGACTGCTTGTAAGGCAAGAAAATAATCTTACTCTGCTCAACGTCTTTCCTGTGTCGGGCGCCGGCATCTAAAACGCTTTTACACTCGTAAAATCTCAGAGTAAAGCACATTTATCGCTAACCATCTTCACTTTTTCCCAGTCTCTGCATTGATCTGCCTGGCGGTGCTTTGATAAAGCTGGTTTGCTTCATGGTGTTAAGGAGGACACGTTTGGCATCGGTCCTCTGCTTCTGCTTTACATCACAGCATCTGTTCTTGTGTCGCTGCTAGAGAAACACACTGAACTCTCACATGCCTGTTGTCTCAGATCAACATCACAGTCATCTCAAAGCAGCCGTTTTGATTTTACTGACATGCAATCATCAGGTTTCAGTGGTGGGCTTAACAAAATAGATTTAACAGAAGTCTCCCGATGTGTTCACGACAGTGTCAAATAAAGATATGAATGTATAGTGTAAGGAACAGTTCACCATGAAATGTTCTGGATTTGTTAACACACCCTCGTGCTATTTGAAGATGTTTGATGTCCGGGGAATCCCAAAGCAAAAACGTTGCAGGATTTTTAAGATCTCCTCCATCCAACAAAAGCTGCAAAAATAAAGAATCAAAGAGGTCATGTGTAACCGTGACAGATCTGGAGTTGTGATTGTTTATCTTGTGTTTTACAACATCATTTCCCTGTTACAACAGCACTAAGACAAAATATATCAATGTTCAAATATAATTTTTATTCATAAAAAATATTGAATTAAACATTTCTTCTCACCGGACAAACTTTTAATACAGTAATTCATTTTCATAATTTTTTTTAAATCACTTGATGCATTCATTTCTCACAAGATGATGAATAAATGATGATAACATTCCAATTTTCTGGTGAACTGTTCCTTTAAATTTCACACCCATTCTTGCAGGTGTCAGTGCTGTTTTGGAACACCTAGTGGTCACATGAATTGAAGGTCAAGAGTAAAGTTCCTACCGCTCCCCGCAACCGGTTTGTGGATTTATTGCTCTTCAGCTGTCTAAAGCCGGCTGTATTTCTTGGGCACTTGAATAAAATCCGAAAGATTGATAATAGAACAAGACAACATTTTAATTCCTTTATATTATTTCAAAGCATCTTTTTCTAGAGCACCGGTACGGGTTGAACTATCTTCTAACATTTGAGAAACGTGAGATGTTACCGGCAGCTGAAGTCGGGGACACGCCACTTCTGAAGTTTAGCTTGAAAGTGACTTCAAATCAAAAGACGTCACAAACAACCGCTGCTTTTGAAGAAAATCATAAGCGTCTATTCATTGTGTTTGCAGGACTCAAAAGACATTCATTTATTTCTCTGATTGGACTATAATTAGAGTTTTTCACGCCAGTTTGGACGACAGTGAACCTTTCTGGCGGAGGATTCAGCTGCATTATCATTCAACAATTTTCTCTCGCATCTGTGAGCTAGAAAATCGGTTGTCAGATTTGTCGTGATTACATTTGCTTTTTAAGATTTCCCACTGACTGCCAAATATACAGATTCCTCATATTCCCGTCCCCTAACTTGCCATTTTTGGACTTGTAACACGTTTCCATGGATTCAGCCTCTTTGTGGAATCATGGAGCTGTTTCCATGACGATGTACCACCTGTTGTTCCGTTCCTTTTCACACGTCTGTCATGAGATGATTGGCAACCGGGAATAGCAAATTATACGGAATAATTCTTTCGTAAGAAGGCGTTGGGTCCATTGTGGCATATTTTCAGGTCTGTACTGTAGCTACACCAAAGATGCAGCGTTAAAAGGTTATGTCCATATTTAGTCAGACATTTCTGTCTTTTTTAGATCTAACAAGAGTGAAAATGAAGATCCAACGGTATTATCATCGGGTCAATAGTGTCCTATTCAGACTCAGTGATGAGAAGAAAGTTCAGCTTTAAGGCAAGGATGTAGGCAGCTTCATCATTTCCGTTGCAGAATTGAACAAGCTTCCTTGCGCATAAGAAAGAAAAAAAACTTCCTGTAAGTTGTCAGCTATTTTGAGGATGTACTCTATTTAACTCTGTCTCATGAATATTTGAAGTAATCATGCAGGAGTCCTGTCACACAGTCATGCTGAAAGGACGCGCAGATGTTTCATTGCATTTAAAGTGGTTGGTGTTTTGCATTTGACCCCGCTGCGTTCTGGTTTTAATTGCACAAGGTTTGTACAGTATGTATGCAGTGCACATTATACAATGTTTAAAATACAGATCCTGGAGACAATGTGGGAGTTCCTAAAGCTGTTTATCATCAGGATGAGGGTCTTGTTTCCTCATACAGTACAGTGTCACAAAGCAAAAATATATATACTGTAAATTCTTGTAGAGGCTGATCTGAAATGTAAGGCTATTAAAGGCACAGTCGAATCAAAAATGCAAAATCTTTGACCTTTGTCTCTCCAAAAGAAGATATTGGGGAGAACGTTGGCCATTGACTTCCATTGTATGGACACAAATGCACTTATGCACTTGTATCTTCAAATACATTTCTTCAAATATCTTGTTTTATGTGTCAATTTGGTGTGGACTATCTCTTTAACAAAATCTTTGAAAAAACATGAAAATGATGAACTGCATTTGTAAATAAATTGCCATTATTGACACATCTTATGTCATTCTTGATAATGAATCAAGAAAATACTTACATTTATTTATTTATCAGATGCCTACTAAATTTCTCCACCGATATCATAGCCGTATATTCAGAGTGATATCTGCGGATACGATAGAGATTCTGAACATAAAATGTACATTTCTTAACTTTATGAATCTTATTACTTCATATAATTACTATTTATATTGAACATAAAACTGGTGAAGTTTCTTATGTTATAAGAAATATGTATAATATTTTCTGCATTTTTTTATTGCATTTTCCTATCGTCTTTTGATTGACAGTGTAGATCGGCCCTGAACATTGGCTTTTTACTGTTACCGATAGTTTAAAAAATCACTTTTTACACGATGAATCTCTAGTTTAAAATGAGCGTCTGAGCGACACTTTTCTGTATAATTAAAGTTACCACAAGCAAGATTTTCAGGGAATAAATTTGTGTATCAAATAAAAAGTTTTAGTCCCCCTTCCAGCAAAACCCCAGTTCCTTCACGGTAATGAAAAGAACCACTCAAACATTAACCAAACGTCTTCGGTGTCAAACGGAAAAAAGGCTTGAAACAACTTGATTTTTGGATTTTTGGATAAACTGCACTTTTCAACGTATTCAACATTTATATTATTATTAAATGTCATGTATTTTAACATTGCATCAACAATGCAATGTCTGAAAAAGAGAAATACAGGTGGATCCTTAACGTTTAACACTTTATATTTGTGTAGCTACAGTATAGACCTGAAAATGAGCCACAATGGACCCAACACCTCTTTACGAAAGAATTATTCTGAATAATTTGTTATTCTGGATGGCCAGATTTGACAGGTCTTACGTCACTTTTGCATTGCATCGAACAAATCGCACCGAGTGTCTAATTCCTGCGTCAATCACCAGACAATGCCGACACATTTTATTCATAGCATCTGGGGGTAACGCCTTCACAAACCACCGTCCATTTAGCACACAGAATGAGTGACGGCATAGGGCACAGCAGCATCAAACAGCCGTACGAAATCCTGAATTAACAGCCCAGCGGTTTCAATATCACGTCAAAAGAGCCACAATCAGACTACATCACATTGATTTCTTCACTTGCAGTGATGATTGTTACGTCGGTTCAATAGCACTTGATTGTCGCATTCAGCGCGACTGAGGCATTGGGCCCATTAAAGCCTGCCGACAATGGCCGTGAAGTAATATTCTTTGCTTTTCCAGACTCTCATCAATGGATACAGAAATAACACTGATGAACTAACCTCCTCTATTTAACAGAGCTTGTTTCCCAAGAGCTGTCACTTAGCAACAGGGCTGTCAGCGGAATCCATGCTAAAACCCGCGTCTGAGATCCGTCAAGCAAACCGGAGACTGAATTGCACTAAAAGCCTATTAATATAAGCGTTTTTACCTGGAAAACAAATCACCTTTAATGCGTCCCATCAGGCTTGCACGCCGGCGTCTGATTAACGTCTGAAAAATTCCAGATTCAGGTTCATTTAAAAATGAAAAACCGTCACCGGTCGTTCACCACTGTGGAACACAAAAAGAGAAATACAGCTAGAAACAATTTATACATTTCACACAGAGCCGCGGAAAAAATGAAGAGAGCATTCCAAGTGTTCATTCAATCAGCATTTCTAGATGTATTGGGGTCTTTCCAGTCCGGTGTCTGTTGAATTTCAACAAAAACAAACTTCAGGAGTGGCAAAGTCATCCAAACAGCAATGTGAAAGACTGACAGCATGACAAGACGCATGAAAACTGTGATAAAAATCAAGATCATTTTTAACCGTTTTCTAAATACATGAATAAATATGACAGCTAAATTGTTTTAAAAGTGAATAGGAACTTGTTTTCTTTGCCGTATGTGAGGTTTGAACAAATAAAGTTATTTTGACCTGTTTCTTCAGTTTTTATTTTCTGCAAATAAATGCAAATAGTAACAATATTTTTATTTGAAATTTGGGAGGAATATTGTTCGTAGTTCACCGAATGAAACAAAAACGATCATATTACCTAAACACATACCTAAATAGTCAATTCAGAACTAAACGTAACTTTAAAATGGTCTCCCGATTTGTTCCACGGCTTTAAATGTATGATGCTGTATAGTCAATGACAAACCATATAACATCACAACAGTTCATGACAAATCTACTGAAGATCACATGACTTTTATGGTGCTTTAATGTGAAAATTCTGTCATCGTTTACTCACCCTCTTGTCATTTCAAATCTGCATGACTGCAAAAGAGAAAAGAAGATATTTTGAAGAATATTGGTAACCGAACAGCACTGGAGCCCATTCACTTCTATTGTATGGACACCAAACCAATGCAAGTGAATGGGGGCCAGTTACCAACATTCTTCAAAATATCTTCTTTTGTGTTCTGCGGAAGAAAGAAAGTCATACAGGTTTGAAATGACAAAAGGGTGAGTAAACGATGACAATTGTTTTTTTTTGGGTGAACTATCCCTTTTTTTTTGTAATAACTGTGTAGTCAGTATAAAAAGAATATAGCTTTGCAAAAGCAAAATTGGATAAGAAAATGACACAATTCTCATTTTTTGCGTGAACTGTCCCTTAAACTCGAGAGACTTTTCATGTCCGATATGCCATGACTTCCATATTTTTCCTTTGTGACTTTGTATTGGTTTATGTCAAGCAATACGGTTTAACAACCAATGAGAACAGATATACGAGTACATGGTCCACTACTGCGAGGTTTATGATGATTTATACTTGGTTTATAGATTGAACGTATATCAAATGAACATTATTTTTCTGTGCTGCTGTTTCTGAGTGTTTTCAGAGGCTGGTAAAAGTCAGAGCATCTAGTTTGAGCCAGTAGTGAGTAAATATGTCTCGGTAAGAATCGATCCGTCTATGAGAGAATAGCAATTCAGACTTGTGGCTCTGTTTCTAATCATGTGACTGTGGTTAAACAAGGCATTAACAGTCAATCTGCCCTTCGACTGATTATATCTCTGGGGAGATGTAAACTGCCATGTCTTGTTTGTGTCTCGGTGCTATAGAGCTAACAGTCATTCAGTCTGCCTGTGGGCTACAAAACAGCGGTGGCATTGACAGGAAGAGGAAGACAGCATGTACTATGCACTGTATTCCAGTGTTATGCTGTCTAGAGAGATTTTAACCAACTGTTGTGTTATGTCTGTCGACTGCTAGTGTGCTGTGCGCCGGAAGAGAAGATGAACTGCATTCTGTTGTAGAGCACAACTAAAAGTGAATAAGCCAATTCTGTGTTTAATAGGATGGAAACTTTGCGCAGTCATGAAATTATAGAAGAGGAGCTGATTAAACAGAAACGAGAGGAGGGGGGAGATGGGAGAGGCACAGCGAGAGCAGACAAGAAGATGATGGAGAGGAGGGGAGATGATGGGAAAGGGAAATAATAGGAGGGAGGTGAAGATGATGACAGGAGATGATGGGAGAGGAGATGATGAAAGATGACAGGGAATGATGTAAGAGAAGATGTGGAGGAGATGAAAGATCTCAGAAGGGATGAGACGATGAGAGAGGAGAAGAGATGATGGAAGAGGAAAGAAGTTGATGGGAGAGGAGAGGAGATGATGGGAGAAGAGATCATGAAAGATAACAGGGAATGATGTAAGAGAAGATGTGGAGGAGATGAAAGATCTCAGAAGGGATGAGACGATGAGAGAGGAGAAGAGATGATGGAAGAGGAAAGAAGTTGAAGGGAGAGGAGAGGAGATGATGGGAGAGGAGATCATGAAAGATAACAGGAAATGATGTAAGAGAAGATGAGATGAACGATGTGTGAAAAGAGATGATGGGAGAGAAGAAAATAGGATGGAAAGATGTTGGAAGAGGAGAAACGATGATGGAAGAGGAAAGAAGATGGTGGAACCTCTTCCCATACCGGTGATGATACAGGAGAAGATGACTGGAGAGGAGATGATGGAAAAGGGGAGGAAATGATGGGGACAATAGGAGATGATAGCAGAGAAGAGGAGATGATGGGAGAAGCAGAGCGAGGAAAGGAGAGAAGGATGAAGATGGGAGAGGCGATGATGAAAGAGGAGAAAATATGATGGGATAGGAGAAGTAGCGTCAGGGAGAGGAGATGGGGAGAGGCAGCGAGGGGAGGAGAGAGATTTGGGAACGGCTCCACAGTCACAGCTTGATTCTCTCACAAAGGGTCATTAGTGAAGTAATTAACGCGTGCCGCTGTGCCCTGGGGCTCATGTGCCGACTGTGAGCAATGACTACTAATGACATACAGTGCCCTCACACACTCTTCCATACAATCCTCCTTCATTAGGACACGGACACGCGTGTGTCATGTTAAAGGTCCTGCGGTGAATATACACGTATGTGCCGTTCATCACTGCAAATTCGCACAGACGTCAGGAACGTTCCACCGCTCGATTCAAATGGAGTTATTAACGTGGTTTGAAGACACGCGTGTCGCTAATAGTTATGAGATAAAATGGTGCGGAACCGCCCAATGCACTGTAGAAAATGAATAGTTCCTTTCCACAGTCAGACATCTAGCGTCTTTGCTCCCCAAGCCTTCGTTTTTTTCCTTCTCACGGTTCATGCCGATCCCTAGAGGCAGAACACAGCGTTCTCCTCGCTCCCCGGCCTCCGTCTCGCAGCTAATTCATTTCAAACTTATTCATTTGCTTTTAAACGTACCGTCACGTGAACGCAGGCGCTCCGCTGCTCTGTAACGCCAGTCCTGCGTTGAACGGCACAGAGAACAGTCGGATGCTGATTCGGATGCTGATTCGGACCCAGCTTTGCTGATTGATTGACAGCTTCAGGGATGAAGGCTGGGAGGAAACAGACAGAGAGATGTTTTCAGAGCGTTAAGAACACAGGCGTGTTTGCCGGTGTAATCATTCACTCCTCCATGAGTAACATGTTAGAGTTAATGTAAAAATAATTACATTTCTTATTAATAGTCTCTGCGGTATTGGCCACCGACTGATGTTGAAATGAGTTTTTTAGTGTAATGTCTCTGGGCAAGGGTTACTATTATTACTGTTAATCAGACGGAATAAACTTTTACAGAAGCACACGGCTATGAAAGTTTTTTAAGAAAACTAATATTATTAAATCTGAGAATGGCACTTGCACTGCACTGCGTAATTTGCAAATAATTGATTCCAGCTGGAATGCCTTCACATTAGTGGATATTACCCAAAGCTGCAAGTTTGTGCATGAGACCCAAAAAAGTACCCAAACTGCAGAGATATAGCAGGAGAATAATATTGCTCAGAGGTGACAACATGATTTCAATTCAGAATTCATCAATTTAGATTCTTATCGTTGCACAGTTTCGACCGTGCTTCTAAAACCTTGTATCTCCATATTTTGTGATTTTTATTTTATATAAACATCCTTTATGTTTTCAATGGGTTATTCAAAATATCTAACTGATAAAAAGTATTAAAAAGTGCTTGTCAACCTCGTCAACACAGCATTCAACCATTAAAAAACAATGTTTTTGTTTTCATTTTCCGAAAAACTTTAAATTTGAACGTCCGAGGTTTCAGAAGGATATGACGATATATTATTAGAAGAAAAAAAAAATGAAGCCTCACTCCTTAACGTAAACGTATCTCGTACGTTACCAGATCAAACTAAAATGTATAAATTCCTCTGAATATCCACCTCGTAAAAGAAGTACAGATTGCCATGAGATTCTGATTTCATTTCTATTTCTTTTCATCCGTTTTAAATATTGTGATATTCAACAAGGAGAAATTAATGTATACAGTAACTGTACAATAAATGTCAACAGCACAGCTATGATTATATCTCAGCTATAGAAGGAGAGAAAAACACCTGGGAACAACAAACAATTTAGATTGAAGGTCAATTGTGTAATATCAGCTTCACTGAACAGAATGAACTAAATTATAATCCTGCCCCCAAACCAATATTGCAATATTTATTTTATAATAGTACTCTTATTAACACTGTCTCCAGATAGAAGTATTTTTTAACACTGAAAATAATTACACAGGTTGCCTCTGAAGTGATGACCACCCTCTGGTCATTTCAAACCTGTTTGTCTTTGTTTCTTCTGCGCAGCACAAAAGAAGATATTTAGAAAAATGTGGGTAATCGAACAATGGCGGTACTCATTCACTTCTATTGCACAAAACTAATGCAAATCAACGGGTGCCGCCGTTGTTTGGTTACTGACATTCTTCAAAATATCTTCTTTTGTGTTCTGCAGAAAAAAGAAAAAGGGTCAGTATACATGCTGACAGAAGTTTTATTTCTGGGTGAATTATCACTTTAAAGTTAAATTCACTCTGCCATATGAACCTGAGTAAGACTTTTATATATCGACGGCCTCGAACTGAAAGTTGAAGGATGTGCAGTTTACAGAGATAATACAGTGATTAACTCAAGCAAGACCCCAATATCTACTGGCATGTGATTAAATCCATTGCTTATTTATGTAAACAAGAAACAGAAAGTGTCTGAACCGGAGTCGTCGACAGGGAGAGTTAATATCAGGGGTAAACCCAGCATGTCTTTGCCTCTGGAGAGACTCTCTGTTTACACACACCAAACGCAAAACTCAAATCAAACATAACCAGGATTAATTATAGCTAAACAGATCCAACCGTGCACATGAATTAGTGAGCTTTTGTATCTGTGCACCGTTTATTTGTCTTACGGCGCACAGAAATATGACGGAGAAATCCAGGCTTATTTTTAGCCAGCTGAGAATCAGCCTGAAGGGTCCTTTGCTTTTCTGTGCAATTTTACAATGAGGCTGTGGAATTACGCCCGAGAACATGAGAAAATACATCCTGCCGCAAACAGCTCCCAACATTTTTTCTTGCCTTTGTACTTTTTACCTACAGCAAAAAAAATACATTTTGCATGACATTACAAATGCACTAGAGACAGAAGAATCTGAAGTCGCAATGTGAAATTGTTATTTAGTTTAGGTTTGTTTGTTCTCAGCATAGCTAAGGCGCAGTAATGCAATATATATTTATTTTTATGATACAAAGAAATGTCAAACCCTAGTGTGAACAGTTTATATAAAAGCAATATCCAAAATTAAAGTGTGATGTTGTATTTATAAACAGATGACTTGAAATCTGTATATAACTCAACTTTATTTATATAGCGCTTTTTACAGTTCATTGTTACAACGCAGCTGTACATGAAACATATTGACTATATGCAAAACATAGAAGTTAAACACACACAGAACACAAAACACACACACACAGAACACACACCCACAATGCACACATCCATAAAACACACAACCCCACACACACACACACACACACAGCGTGGTTATCACAGAGAAGCACACATTTAAGATAAAGGAGAGAGGAACACAAGACGAATCTTATACAGACTATAAATTCCTATATGTAATAATAAATAAATGAAGCAGAATGTTACTTTTAAAGTGATATTAATAAATACAAAAAACGTTAAATTGGCGAGGAACCCAAAACTGGAAGAACCAAGGAACCAGGGGAACCAGTTCCCCTCTGGCAAAAACAGCAGCATCTCTGCCAGCTCGACAGTGCTTGCACAAGAAGGCTAAAGAAAGCATTACAACACTTCTGCTGCGAGTCCACAAATGAAGTCTTCATCTCCATGTCAATTTATAGTGAGTCCAACTTTAAAAAGCAGAACAAGAGTCTTGAGCTCATACAGCTTTCTGCTTGCCTGCAGATTCCAGAATCACTTCAGTATTCCAGTCATGATCTTCCCGCACATGTGACATACAGTACGTGACAGTATAAGACTGTCTGACAGTGTCACACCAGGCAGCTGTTTGGACTGCTTTAAATGACAGCGCTGTGGGCGCAGAGCCCTGTGTAAGCAGACATACAAACTTAACATCTCTGTGTGTAAAACCCTGAAACAACACGCTAAATACTACTGTATACTAGATACAAATGTTTGACAAGCAGTAAAGTAAACAGAAAGAGTTAAAGTGTAGTTTGTGATAACATTGCATGTGAGTGGCATCAAATTATCATGGAAATAAAAAGGGCATTATTTACTACATATAGTGAATTCTTTAATTACTTTAAAAATAATCTTTATTTTGTGTAAAACTGTGATGAGATTGCGTGCGTGTTGCATCAAATCGTCATGTAAATAAAATGAAAGGATTTGCTTATAGTGATTTTTTATTGGCTATAAATTGGTTTCGTGTCCAAGTCAATGGGGACCAAGGGTTTTTCGTTCCAAACTTTTTTTCAAAATAACTTACTTTGTGTTTTGCAGAAGAAAGAAAGTCATACGGGTTTGAAATGACAAGAATTGAGGTGAACTATTCCTTTAACTTGTGATCCGCTGATGTCCATAAAAGCCCCTGAAAACGAATCATATTATTACATACTTTACCAAACGTTGCTCATAAATATAGATTTGATATATTTTTTTGCAATCCAGACAGTAAGCAGGTGACAACACCATACAAGTTGATATCCTTTTATAACTTAAAGATGGAAGTACGGAATCGATAGGAATCAGAAATTCATAAGTGAAATGATACCCAACCCTATCAAAGAGATTCTTTTTTATTTTCTGATTCTTTGGTCACACTGGAGTGTTTGACGCAGTCACTGTAATGAAAACCAATAGACATGCGCCTTTTAGATCTGTAGTATTTCATTGCCTAACGACCTTGAAGTACATTGAAGTTCTGTCTTGAAAGTGTTTCACATTATTTTATTGTTAAAAATCAATTTCACCATTAAGAAAAAACAAATGTGGCTTTTCCTTTCAAAACTGTTGCGATCCGTCTATTTCGAGTGAATTTCCACCTCAAAGCTCTCTCTTCCATTTATTAGCATACGGCCATCATGGTTTGTGTCGAGACAGGTCTGCCGTGTTGTGGCACAGCTGGGCGATTCTGAAGGGCTCCCGACACCTTCTGTCTGTTGTGTTGCCTGGTCTCTCTCTCTTCCTATTACACCCGGGCAAGTCTTGAGATTAAAACGGGAAAATGTTCCTCCCACTTCCAAGGTCCGGTCACTACATTGAGTGTATCTCATTACAGCAAAAAGCAAGCGTGAGAGCGGGCTGTCAGAGATATCAAAGCTCTCGTGTAAAAGCCTCTCATCTCACGTCCAGCTAAACAATCACATTTAATTGGATTTTCCACCCGGCCCATTAAATCATAGACAAGGTTAGTGAGGCAACAATCGTTAAAACAAAACCTGGGTTTTTTTCAGTCGCGTATCACAAACAAACTAGAAAATCCTCCTGGACAGCGAACGTCGGAAACATAACAAAGTGTGTTCATCTGCACCAAGCACGTTTCTGTGAATCGGTTCAAACTCTTTATTCCAATGAACTTGATTTAAAAGGTCCGGTGTATGAAATTTAGCGGCATCTAAACACAACACAAAAGAAGATATTTTTCAAACATTGATAAACAAACAATGTCCTCATTGACTTACATTGTATGGACACAAAGCCACTGAGACATTTCTAAAAATATCTACTTTTGTGTTTGACAAAAAAAAGGGTTTTGAATGTTGTGAGGGTGAATAGATGATGAAATAATCTGTATTTTTGGGTAATGTATCCCATATTAGAAAAAATCTAATTTAATATCATCACATGCTGCATAAATATCAAGATCTAATTGTTTTAAATAGAAACAATGGCTCAGGCCTAATGGCACATAATGGGTTGGCGTGTCTCTCCGGGGACGCCACCCGTCCGACCGTGTGCTGTCTTCCAGCATTTGCTTTACTCACCCCGTGTGTCTCTCTGCATCTCTGTCCTCTGGCAGATGGAACGTCCACGCTGTGTCTATCTTCAGTGAGAGAGCTGCCGTCTCAGCTGCAGGATCTTTACCAGCGGGGTTTCATTCTGGCAGCTGTGCACCCGTTCGTGCACCCGTGCAGTCCGGAGCCCGCCAGCATCCAGCGCCAGCTCTATCGGGCTGTGCTCATCAAAATCTCTGACAGGTGGGTCACAGCATCTGCACGGAAAACACGACGACTGCTTTCGACTCCACAGGTGCCGGTGACATTTATTAGAGGGGTCATACCCTACATTTCATTACCATCATCATTTGATGGTTTTTACCCCCTATGACCTTTAATAACGTATAGATTTCGGCAGCAAAAGAGTTATTATTTAATGTTCAGTCGACCTTCTGTCTGACCCAAAGAATTAAACCGGATGGTTTTACTGTACCTTTAAAGGGACAGTTCATCCAAAAATGACAAATCTGTCATCATTTACTCAACCTCAGGTTGTTTCAAACCTGTATACATTTCTTAGTTCCAATGAACACAGAGAAAGATATTTGGAAGAATGTTAGCCATTTTCAGTTCTGGGACATCATCCACTACCATATTAAGAAAAAAATATTGTATTTTTTTGTTCTGTTGAGATATTTTGAATAATTTAGGAAACAAACAGTTCTGGGGCTCCTTTGACTACCATTTAATTCTTCCTACTATGGTAGTCAATGATGTACCGGAACTGAAAATGACTAACATTCTTCCAAATATCTTTCTCTGTGTTATTCTGAACAAAGTCATTTATACAGGTATGAAATTAAATGAGTAAATGATGACAGAATTTTCATCTTTGGGTGAACGATCCCTTTAAGAGGTCTATTTAAAGGGATAGTTCATAATAAAAATAAAAAAATCTGTAATTTATTTACTTATTCACCTCGTGTTGTTCCATATAGATTCTTTCTTCTGTGGAGGACAAAAGAAGATATTTTGAGATATTTCAGTGGTTTTGTGTTCATACAATGAAAGCCAATGGGGTTCTTAGTTGTTTGGTTATCAACATTCTTCAAAATATCTTCTCTTGTGTTCTGCAGAAGAAAGAAAGTCAAACAGGTTTGGAATGACACGTGGATGAATAAATGACCATTTTTAGACAAATCCACCTGCAAATATAAAACTGTGACTGTGATTGATGGCTTTCGTGATCTTAAATGGATGGTTCCTAGTTGTAAAACAGACCAGACATTATGGTCAGCGTCGAAATCCTGACTGTGCCAGACACTCGCTTTTCCGACTCTCACACAAAGAGCGAGAAGTGAAGGCTGAAGAGCAGCTCAATAATCCTTTAGCTAAACAGTGGAAGTCACTCAAAGTCACATCCATTCCCTGCCCGGAGCACTGCTGGATCGCAGTCACACGTCGTCCAGACTGGCCTGATGTAAAGGGCAGTGAGCGGGAGAGGGTCGGCGGACACTGAGCTATCGTCCTCCCACACTCACACGCACCACGGGCAGCTGCCACTCACCAGATCTGCCCGTATCTGTAAGGGGTCACACTGCAGGCTAGTGTCTGGCCCCGTTGACCCCTCAGATGAGATCCACTCTCCCCGGAGGAAGGAAGGAGGTCTGAGAGAAGCCGTGGCACAGTTTATGCCCTCTTGTATCAGTATGAAATGAAATAGCGCTGGTGGTCAGCCTGGGGATTTGAAAATAAGCACTGCATACGCGGTCTATGTTTTAGTCTTTTGACAACATGGAGAACATGGTGTGATGTTCGATATTTATATGCTACTCATCAACAAAAGAACTGCAAAGGAAATGGCTGTTTGTTATGTTGGTTATTGGATTTTATGCTTGGTTAAACAGAATCACGTTTTCATCAGGTATTGAATTTGATATATATTATAACTGAAAAAATTGTATTTGTTGTTTTTGTTGGTTCAACTTAGAAATGGTTGCCTTAAATTTTAAGCTCATTCAATTAAAAAATATTAGTTAATTCAATTCATTTCTCATTGAGTCGACCTGAATTTTTAAGTTGAATTAACTTATTTTAAGGCAACCAGGTAACTTATTTTTTTAAGTCGAATCAAAAATGTCTTAACAGTACACAGATGGCTTAGTTTCAAATGTCTCTGTGTGTTAACCTAGGATTGAAAAATCTGTAAAAAAGAGTCAGAAATCTCACAAATGTCTCTTGTGAGTCAGAAGATCAACAAATGAGTTCAGATTTGTCAAGTCTGCAATCAAAAGTCAATATTATTGAAGATCTCAATATGATCTTCAAAAGTTTCTCATGAAATTTACTCAATGATCAGAAGATAAATAGACAAAAACAATACTTGGTAGTCGATTCAGAAAATAAGATGTCCGTCAGATTCAGAGCTCCAGGCCTGGACGGTGTTACTAGATCTAAATTCCTAAAAGGATTCTGTTCTTATGAACACACTAGGAATCCCGGAGGACGTTGCTGAAGGTTAAATGCGGCACACTATGAAGGAATATTCCTCTATATTGCTGTTGATCTTTCGCCTGCTCTTGCACATAAGAGGGTTAGTTTGTGTGAGACGCAGAGCTCTGTGAGAGACGGTTTGAGGTTAAACTGTTACATATTTCTCAAAGATTGTACAGTTCAATGCATGTCGAGATGAACAACCTCGCCTCCCGTCATACGCTGACAGGCAAACATGTTTCTTCTCACGCAAATACTCATTATAAATGGCATAAACCCACTCAAGAAGTCATCTTAAAGATGAAAACTCACCCTAATGTCAAAGCTGAAAACACGAATGCTTTTTAGCTCAACACGAAGGGAGAAAGAATCTTCATACAGTGCTTTTCCATAAGAAACAGCTCATATTGACCAGACTGCTAAAAGAACACAGAAATATCAGAAAAGAAGAATTAGAGCTGGTGATACGACAGTACAGACTGTTGTGGCTTTATTCTGTGAACTACTTACAATATTTCTACCAAATTTCACATGAAAATATTGTTTCTATTTATATTTATTTTCAGAAAATAAAAAATGGAGAAACAGTTGAAAATAACAGAAAAGATGCTCTGTATTTTTTCAGACCTCAAATACGGCAAAAAAACAAGTTCATAGTCACTTTTAAGCAATACAACAGTCATATTTCTAGGAAAAGTTAAAAAATATTTTTTTACGTGATAACCTGGATTGTGTTGGAATTCAACAGACACCGGACTGGTTTGAACACAATATCAACATCTAGAAATGATGAATAAATAAAACTTTGGAATGCCCTCTTCCTTTTTTCCACGGCTGTATATATGCAGGTTATTACTTTTAAACATTGGTTTTGAACGTGGCCCATCCATTAAGAATTGAAAGTTGGAATTATCGATTTTACAAAATTTGTTTTGGCTCAAGAGAACCAGTGAGTTTGAGAAATCCTGATGTCCAACTTGATATCCCTAAAACCATACAAACTACATTTAAGTTTTGTTTTTGTCTTTTTGTAGCCTGACAGATGTACTATCAGAGATTTTACCCTTCAGACAAAATAAAGTTTGAACATCGTCTCTCATTTCAACGACATTTTGGGGTGGAATATTCTTTTAACAAGGTGTGCAAGAAGTAGACATGATTAAAGGGTGAAGGGAAAGCGCCGCTCATAGCCTTCCTCTTCAAGAGAAAGACGGTAAGCCAAGAGCAGAACACGAAGAAAGCAGATCAGAGTGGGATTCTGTCACATGTATGTGGATGAGCGTGTTGGGAGGATCGTTGCATGGAAGCCGTTGCCAACCTTTCATAGCTGCCGCAAAAGCTCCCTCGCTTTATCTCTGGCGTCTGTCACCGTGGAGACAGTTGCTCACATCAGCAGCAGCCCTGAGGGATAAACCTGCAAAAAAAGAGAGATATCAAACAGGGCACAGTACTGCTGCTCCCCCGCCAATCCCACGAATCAGAGGAGAGCAAGGAAAAGTGCAGATGAAAGACGTCCTTCATGTAGCCATTCTTCCCTCGCTGAAAACAAACAGACCCAAACACATCCAGGTGAGAAGACAAGAGATCAAAAGACGGGAAGAGAAACAGAAACAAAAGATGAGATGAAAACCTGCTGGGAAAACTTCTGATGGTCCAAGCTGGATCTCTAAGATGCTTGACCTGGTTTTGATTCGATAGGATTTTGGTTAAGCCGGGTAGAAATGCTGGAAGATGTACTCAAGAGTTCACTTAAAGGAGTAGTTCACCTTCAAAATGAAAATTCTGTCATCATTTACTCGCCTTCTTGTCATTTCAAACCGGTGTGACTTTCTTTCTTCCGCAGAACACAAAAGAAGATATTTTGAAAAATGTTGGTAACAGAACAGCACAGCTTCCCATTCATTTCTATTGTAACCAATGCAAGTGAACGGGGGGCAGTTAACGACATTCTTCAAAATATCTCATTTTGTGTTCATGCGGAAGAAAGAAAGTCTTATAGGTTTGAAATGACAAGAGGGTGAGTAAATGATGACAGAATTTTCATTTTAAAGGTGAACTACTCCTTTAAGTACCAACTTGGTCTCAGATGTTTCTCCTAAAATTGCTTAGGAGAAAAATTGGGAAACAAGTGAGACTATTGTTGAAATCCATGTGTATGGAGGCACAAAATGAATGTAGATTGTAGAGGTCAAATAATCTGTATTTGGGTTCATTTGATGAGAAATGTCCGAGTTCATATTGAGATCTTCAATGATGTTGACTTTTAATTCCAGACTTGACCAATCTGAGCTCAGTTTGACACATTGTTGACACCTCTTCTCAAACTAATGACAGAGACATTTGAAAGATTTCTGACTCTTTTTTCAGGGGAAATATCTGAGACTTTCATTTCCATTTTCCATTTGCATATAATCTCATTTATAATAATAATTTAGTAAAACATTGATCATGAAATCTTATTCTGTAATCAGGGAGATAGAAACGAACTGGTGGTTGAGGATGGAGCAGAGTCTCTGGGTTCCATCCCTCCCACCTCAGGATTAGTCTCTTTCTAAAGCGTGTGCGCATGAGGATGACTGCTGCAACAATCCCCCCCTCTAAAACCCACCCTGCCCGTGCGGGACGGTGCAAATATAGGCCCCCCTTCTGACCTCTGGTCCGTTCAGATGTGAACAGCACGAGCGTGAAGGAGTTCTGCACCCGTACGGATTAGCGCTGGCAGGCAGGGCTCCTTCTAAAGCGATTTGCCAGGAATTACTCACAGCCTTGTGGCGAATCTCGCAGAATAGCCGACTCCTTTTATATTTCCAAATGTCAACTGTCAAGCCCCCCCGTGTTCAATTTTAGTTACAGTTCCACTTCGGCGACGAGGGTGGCTGATTTATGCATCGTTTTTTTGATAATTGCAAAGCACCTTGCAGGGGTACCGGTACGGACCGAAAGCCATTAGGACCGATATGCTCCAATAACATTATTCATGGCCCGGTAAATAAGCTGACATCAAGAAAGATGTGATACATTATTAATGTGGTGATTAAAGATGGGGAACGCACGTTTGATGGATATGAAAGAAGGTTGTTGTCATGGCAATGCCACCCTAGATGTGGCACGCAGACACGCAGCTGGATACGGCCTCCGGACCCGGATATATTGTCTGTGTGATGCCGAGCTGACAGTATTAGTGATGTCAGCGCTCCTGCGGGCAAGGAGGAACATGTGAAACACACACACAGAGACACAAAATCGTATTACAAACAGCAGAGCCACTCAGCTGCGTCTCAGATCTATTCTAAGAATCGGATCTAGACTATTCAGATTCTGTTCGATTCGTAATGTTCCTTTGAGAGATGATTTCTAAAGGCACCGCTTCTGTCTGTATTGTTTCTCTAGGAGTTTAAAGTCTCCGTGAACCGGATGTTGCGACCGTATTTTGACGCATTTCCGAGTGAAATGGAATTTTGAATGAGAAAAATAGTGGGCGTGGCTTTCGTCTCTCTCTGCGATTTGATTGGATGTATAAAAACAGCATTTGCATTTTGAAATGAAACCGGCAGCAGACTGACCGTCGAAGGGGTGGAGTTAACCGATGCTCCGCCCAAGCCGTCTAACATACGTCATTTAAGATGGACAGTCACTACAGGACGGAAGTGCGTTTTCAGATTTTAACTGAAGGTTACGAGGGCACACGATTTTAAGAAGAGAATGACTCGCATAGATAAACTATTTACAATAAACGCTGCAATATTTCATGTAAAGATAGGCGTCGCAATTTTTTTTTTCACTGGGACTTTAACTCGTAATATAAACATGATCGGGATTCACTTCAGTCAGAAAATGGCAAACGAGATCTCTTTAATATCACAATTATTACATCAATGGACTTCTTTGAGTCTCATCTGCATCTCAGATGTTTCTCCTGAGAAAAAGAGTCCGAAATTTCCCAAATGTCGAGTTTGAGAAGAGATGTCAACAATGCGTCAAACTAAGCTCAGATTCAATATTATTGAAGGTCTCAATATGAACTCAAACATTTCTCATCAAATGCACCCAAATACAGATTATTTTATCTCTACAATCTACATTCATTTTACACCTCCGATTGTCTCATTTATTTCTTCAAAGTAATATTATGAGCACAACTACGAATTTTATCATCTCCTGAGCAATAAAACTGCTCGATCAAAACTTCCTTCAAAACTTTCATTTGTCGTATGCATATGCTGCTAATCATATGTATCTTCATCCTCAACGCAGAACACAAGCATGGTTCGTGTGAGGAAAATGTGCTGAAGCAGCAGATGGCCGTGTGTTGGCGGGAAGTGTGAATTTATGTATGTGTGTGTGTGTGACAGAGGTGAGTCAGCGCCCTGCTGCGCTGTGACTCTGTGGCTGGATGAAGCGTTGGGTTGGTGGGTTTAATCTCCGTCACACACACAGTGAAACGGGCCGTACTGGGATGAGCTGGAGGGGATGCACAGACCGCCTCACAGGGATGCTTGTGGTTTTCCTCTGCAGCTTTTGAGAGTTGATTATTCATGCTTATAAAACTGATAGTTCCGTCTGTGGATTCTGATTGGACGAGGGACGTTCAAAGCCGTTACAGAACACAGACCAAGGCTGAGATTGCACATTACTGCATCAAACTGCTTATTCACTTGGCAAATATAGAGTAAATAGCCTGTGGTTTGGCTTATGAAGTGTATTTCTTGGCAGAAGAACTGTTTATTCTCATTATTATTAATGTTAAATATGGCAGCGTGATGATTTATGGCATACAGGCTATTACAGGGTCAACGTGATTTCGCAGAGTAAGATGTTTTCCTGGGTCGACAACTTTTCAAGGTTCATAACTTAAATCCCTTAAATCAGAGAGAAACAATTGACTGGTATGAATGGTATGCAAGGCCCTAACCTACACGGTCCAAATCCGTCCAAATTCCGGTGAAATCGATCAAAAAGCGTCAAGAAAAAGACTTCTAATTTACAAGAAAAACAGGAAACACGTACTTTTTTATGGAAATTTTATATCGTAACAGTGTATTTCTGGCACCGCAAACTTTCCGGGATTTTATTATAGTCTAGCAATTACTGTCTAGTTCTGGCACGTGGCTGCCAGAAAATGGAGGATTTTAACTGGGTTTGCTAAACCTAATATTGACCGTAAACCTAATTCTGGAATCCGATTGGTTGACAGAAATGTTGTTTCAGGAACATATCCTACTTGGTCATTCGCCTACAAGAAAATGCAGGGGTTGGGTCAGGTCAATCTTTGTCTTGCCCTTCCCAACGTTCCTGTTTTTAGCATCCTAAAACCAAGACAAAAATTATTGTTTTGATTTATTTAAAGGAGTAGTTCACATCAAAATGAAAATTCTGTCATCGTATACTAGGCTTGTTATTTCAAACCTGTATGACTTTCTTCTGCAAAAAGAGCTATTTTGAAGAATGTCGCTAACCAAAAACCGTTGGTGCCCATTCACTTCTATTGTAGGGACTCAAAACCAATGCAAGTCAATGGGGCCGAAAGGAACCAACATTGTTCAAAATATCTTCTTTTGTGTTCTGCAGAAGAAAGAAAGTCAAACAGGTTTGAAATGACAAGAGGGTGAATAAACGATGACAGAATTTTCATTTTAAGGTGAACTACTCCTTAACAAAGAGAAATCACCACAGAACGAAACAGCAGCAGATTTTTCTTTTACATTTGAGCTTTTATCCTAAGCGACTTACTGTGCATCCATGGCCTGCATTTTGTTTCTTAATGTAATATGCTAATGGTTAGTACTGGGGCAAATGTTGCATTAGTAAGTTTCATGAACAGATGTTCTCTGTCTGTATAATCAGGTGACTGAAATGAACTCTTTTGTGTTTATTGGTGATGTATATCGCTGCACTGCACATTAAAACACATCATCTCTTGTCTTTTCAGCTGGGAGACGAATCCAGACTTTGAGCCTTACCATCTAAAACTGGAGGAGTGCATGTCTGCCGAGCAGATCCCAACCTCAGAACACATCCAGGGCTATGTGAAAAAAGTAAGAATTGTCCGTCGAGATTAGATTTGCATTGTTTTTGTACGAGTAACTGTTATCCATTGCAAAATAATTTACCGCTGTCAAAACAAAAGGTCCAATTCTCTATCTCCTCCTCTGAGGTTCTCCTAAAACATCTGAGCATGAAAAATCGCAACGAGCCGTCACGACCACCACCCCCCCCCCTCGCACATCAAACTCGGAAATTATTCAGTGGCCTCTCACCGAAGGAGGAACCCGGCGAGAAAAATGGCTTCTTATCTATGCAATTTCATTTGCATCATTGTTGCAAATATAATGACAGGACTCCCGGAGTCCACGTTCAATATGCATTAAACAATGCGTCGGGAAGGGACGAGCCCGCTCACGGTTTAATTTGAGAGGAAATAACCCGGGCACCTCGCCGAAACTGATTCCCGTCGCGTGGGCGAAGGCCTCGGACGGAGATAGTGGCGGCGGGCCTGAGGCTGGCCTTTATTAAAGCGCCATAATGGAAAATAGCGTCATTAGCATTCCTTGACAGTTAACGATTCAATTCGCTTTGATGAGAATTCAAATATTGGCTTCCGTACGCAAACTGACAATAAAGTGTTAGATGCTCGGCTGATTTGGGATGCGCCGGGCGGTCGATGGTGGCCCTCTGCCATCGTGTTCAGCGCTTGCTAATTTCAAATAGCTGACGGTGTGGGAGAAAGAGAGTCGCTTTTGTTTTTTGTTGTTAAGGGTAATGTGGCACATCACACGGAGCAAACTCGAAACAAATGAAATGACTTTCTTATCTTGTTCAGATGCAAAACCTTTGGCAGGGTAACGGTTTATCCAAGCGTCCGTGTTGACAATTCCGCAGTATGGAGAGAAACAGAAAATATGTTTAAGATGTCGCCGGTCGACCCTGGTGAACGTAGTCCACACAAAAAACAAAAATCTGTCATCGGTTCACTCTCATGTCACTCAAAACCTGCATATGTGGAACACAAAAGAAGATATTTTGAGAATTGTCCCAGTAGTTTTGTTCTCAATGTCAATGTTTGGTTATCAGCATTCTTCAAAATATCTTCTTTTCTGTTCATGCAGAAGAAAGAAGGTCATATAGACATAGGGTGAAGAAATGATGAAAGATTTTCCCCTTCAAAATAAATATCTCCCTTTACTCAACCTCATTGCAAAGCTGCTGTCATTTTTCTGTCCATACAAATCCAAAGTGTTGTAAGCATCATCACAATAACAAGTTATAATGACCATGTTTCTCAAAATCCATAAAAACACCCAAAAGCAGTGCAGTCACACGGTGTGTTTGTATCTCATCAGCAGATCCAGGATGCTGCAGATCAAGGCATCATGTTTGTAGGCTTCATCCAGGAGCCAGCTGGCCTACGCCCACACGTGCTCCGGCACGGAGAACCAGAGGAACCCTCCCTCTCCCTGCACTCCAGCCCCAGCTCGTTGCACGGCTCCGGGCTAACTCCCAGCCCCAGCCCCCTGGAGGAGCCGGAGCTTGAAGACGAGCCGGGAGCGGAGAACGGGGGAGCTGAGACTCAAATAGAGGACGTAAAATCTGCTGCAGGTGAAGACGGAGATGATCTATCCAAATCTGGTGAAACACAGCCAGGAGATGCACTCACACACAACAACAACGACACGGCCAAAATCACAGACACCACGGAGAAACCCGGCAGGCTGCTTCTGGCTAAGAGAGGTGGGTTGATCATTTTCATCCTTTGATGAGACGAAATCTCATCAAGGCTCCTATGAAAATGAGGGCGAAGATGTTTTGATATCTGTCAGCTTTTGCCATATAAATCTGGCTTTGTTATCTAGATTGAGCATTCAATGTACAAACTAAAGTAGAGTTCAAGGGATAGCTCACCCAAACATGAATTACGCAATCTCACATTGTTCCAAACCTGTATAGATTTCTTTGTTTGTTGAACACACAGAAAGATATTTGAAAAAAAATTTGCAACTGAGATTTCTGTGGCACTGTTTGTTTTCCAAAATTTTCCTAAATTCTCCAAAATATCTCATTTCATATTTTTTCTACTAGGGTAGTCAGTGATGTCCCAGAAATCTCAGCTGCCAACATTCTTCCAGAAATATGTATTTGCGCACAACCAAACAAAGAAATGTATACAGAATTGGTTCATGAAGGAGTTCATGATAGAATTTTCATTTTTGGGTGAACTATCCCTTTAAAAGTAAAACTCAAGGTGTGACTGGTCAAACAACCACTTTTTGTTTGTTGTTTAACTAAGGAAAACCCACACAAAATACTGTAGTATTCCCTATAGTAAACTGTATTTTATACTCTATTTTCAAGGTTCAAGAACTATAGTATCTAGGAATACTACTACAGTGTACTATAGTAAACACTCAAGCATACTACAGTATTTTTTCATGTGGGAATAAATAATTATGAATTACCATTTATATGCGCCAATCAGTGTTGGGTGTAACTAGTTACTAAGTTATTAGTTACTGTAATGTAATTACTTTTTCCTTAAAAGGGATTCCTGTTATTTTTTACTTCAGATGTAATTGAACTAAATACTGTGTAATGTATACAATACTGGAATTGACATAAAATTCAAAGTCTAACTTTAAAATACATTTGTAATACTTTAGTCAGTTAATAAGAGTACTTTATGTAGTTTTATATTATTTATTCGAATGAATTAAGAGTCGTTTTCTGTCTATTCTTGAATCACTTAACTAATCAAGGTTGAGATAAGATATAGAAAGTTATTAGCAATAAGTAATGATATACTTTTTGGAGAGAGTCATTTGTAAAGTAATCAAATTACTCTACTGAATATGTAATTAGTAACTAGTACTTCATTATTTTTCAGAGTAGCTTACCCAACACTGGCATCAATACATATCTACATTTTTACAAAAAGCAAAACCTTGTTTACCACACCACGTGTGGACTGAATGCACAGAAAAGGTAAACAATCGATTCATTGCAACAGAAAGAAATTCTATTTGACATGCAAGACCCGAGACGATGAAAGATCATAAAACGAATCTAATGACTTCAGGAACGTAATGGTCGAGTACATTAAAATAACCACCATATTCAGCATGTTGCTTAATTATACTGCCAGCAACACATGTGAATATGCACTACATCGGCCAGCCCTAATGTTCGCTCATGGTGACAGAAAGATGCACCAAATCATTTGTCCTCTGGGTGACACACGCCGCGACAGCCTCTCATCGGCCTGTATTCATCTATTCACGATTAAAGAAAGGCATTGTCACCGAGTTTTTATGCAACGCTTTGACGTATGGGATTGGGCAGACTTGGCATTTACAACAACACACACAGCGGGTGCTGGATTAGGCTTTGTTCACCCTCTTTTTATTCTGCCAGTATCCAGATGGCCTACCTCATTCTCAATATTAGCTCGGGAACCATCTTTTGCTAAAACCGTGCATGATGTTCACCACGCTGGGAATCTCGCGCAGCCAACCCAGGTCTCCATCTGGAGGTGACATCGTCAGCGGCAAGGGATGCTGTAACGCCGGTTTCACGCCACACCAGCTTTTCCCATTCAGCCACAAAATTGAGGGCTGCCGGTGGTCCCGTCGCACTGCGTCTTCTGAGTTATCACCGCTGCTGATAAATACAGTCATTCCCTCCTCGAATCGCTCCGATTCTCCCGGCGAACATCTATAAAACAGAATGATGGTGGTCAGCGGTGTAAAACGCTCAGAGCTCTGATGAGGTGCAGGTTTGTTACTCCCTCGGTGTAGCTGTTGAGCCACGGGGTGAAACATTTATTTAGAACGGCAGGACGAGCTTAGCTGCATAGCGTGTGCTTGATGTACGTCTATTTTTGGATTTTCATGGTGACATTTTCATGTCTCCCATTCAACACTGATTCGTACAGTATGATGTATGAAGTCACCATGGAGAAATAAAGAGAATTTGAACATCTGCATGTATATTCATTCAGATAATATCAATGCAACAGATCCTAATGGTGCTAAAAACAGACTCTCTATAGAGTTTCTTCATGCACAATTTATGTCAATTAAATATAATTAGCACTTTTTCCTCATTCGTTTAGAAAAAATTAAGGATTTCTTTTTTACTACTGTACTTTTAAAACGTCTGTATTGATGTCTATTGTAACTGGCTCAGCTCCACACTGTCATTCATCAGGCAGTCGGGATGATAAATATTAAATAGCATGATGTTAAAGGCAGAATAGGTGATCCTGTCCAGAAACATTTTTTGGTTGGAAATCTCTTTATATCCTGATAGCAATCAAGAAGTTTAGTGGTCAAATAATATTTGTATAATTATATTTCGTCTGTGAAAGTTGTAGGACAAAAAAACGTTCGCCCAATCAAAACGTTCTGGCCGAATGCTGTGACTGGTCACGCGTACATTTTCAGCCAACGTATTTCGCATACCACTGCGCACCCTGTTCACGTAGACATCATACGTCATCAGCGCCGTAGTGCGCTCACGTCCGCTGTGTCAATGTAGGGAGAATGGCGGACAATCAGCAACAAACAAACAACAAGTAAATCTACAAAACAAAAGTTTGTTTGGACAGCAAATCACATAGAGGGTGGGATTATAATGTCAGTGCTAGCAGGCTAAAGTGAGCACCTTTCCAAATCAACCACCCCACCTTTTAAAACAGACCAAACAGAAACAACACTGGCTCAATCACTGGGGTTGGTTTGGAGGGAGAATATTTGACCAATGGCAGAGAGGGGGGTGTTTAAAACTTGTTTATAAACCATTATTAGCTTGGGGCCACCTGTGACGTAGCCATGACGAAAGCCATTGAGAGAGAGAGAGTTGCGTCAACTCCGTTGAGTCCAATGGAACAGTTTACTAGTTACGCTAAACAGACCAACTGAGGTAACATTTAACCCATTTAAAGACGTAAGTCATTTAATGAACAAAACATTTTTAGAAATAAAGCATTTAAAGTCCCAGTGAAATTAAATGATAATTCTTATTTTTTCATGAAATATTGCAGTGTTATAGTAAAAAGCTTATCAACGTGGCTCTTTTTTTTTATATACCCTCATAATCTTCAGTTAAAATCTGAAAATGCACTACCGCCCTGAAATGACATACATTAGACGGTTTGGCCGGAGCATCCGTTAACTCCTCCCCTTCAACTGTCAGTCTGCCGCCAGTTTCATTTTAAAATCAATCCAACAGCTGTTTTTACACATTCGCAGTGAAAAACGCAAGCTACGGCAACTCATTTTCTCCTTTTCACTCGGAAACGTGTCAGAATACGGAAGTAAAAACAGTCACAACCTCCAGTTCACGGGGACTGTAAAGAGAAAACTGAGAAAACTGAGAATAGTAGCAGAAAAAACACAAAAAGGGCCCAGATGAAAGATTAAAACATTCCACAATTCTCATCAGCTCTCCTCAAGACACAGGTCTGGACCTTTGCGGTGTTTTGTGTTAATGTGATGCAATACGATTGCAAACACTTAATGACTTGTGTTCTGTGGCTCTGTGTAACGGCACATATACAGAGTGTTTGACCTTGTCACACAGGTTAACAAAGATGACAGTAATCCTGGAGGGGGAGACAGGGTTGTCATACCTGTGCTGATCACGTGTTGACCCTTTAGAAGTCATCAGACACGTCTGTAGCATGACGCCCATCTGTGAAGAACATCTCTTCTTTCCCACTGCTGGCATCGGGGGTCTAACGCACGTTATCTGGAGATGGACCCCTTGGACCGTAACGTTTTGATGTTTAAAAAAACATTAAGAGGACCAGTGATATAATTATCATTTTTTATCATTTTTAGGGTTTGTGTAGATTGAAGAACTACAAAAACCATGTTGTTTTGCACAAAACAACAAAACCTAGCTGGTCAGAACCGTTTATGGGCAGAGGAACAGTTCACCCAAAAAGGAAAATTCTCTTATAATTTACTCACCCTTATGCCATCCCAGATGCAGACCTCCTCTTGTGATTTTGTTATACAAACAACGTTATCTTCTTATCTGGAACGCAAAATAATAAAGCTCCAGAAAGCACATTCATCCTCCTAAAAATTATTTTTTTGCATAGTTATAGTAAATGCATTAGTTTACTAACAATGAGCAATACTTTTTCAGCATTTATAAATCTTTGTTAATATTAGTAAATGCAAATCAATTGTTCATGTTACAGTAGCTCACTGTGCATTAACTAATGTTAAAAGAATCGTTCACCCAAAAAATGGTCCCCATTGACTCGAACATAGTCATTTTTATTCCTACTATGGAAAGTCAATAGGGACCATTTTGGGGTACACTATTCCTTTAAGAGTTTCAACTTTTGATAAAAAATGCGTTATGTGTGGTATAAATACACATTTGAAATACAAGTAATAAATGCTGTCAAAGTACTGTTCCTTGTCGTACAAAATATTAGCACAATTATAATAATTTAATATTTAATGTAATTTTTTTATTTCCCTTAATAATTTTTTTTGCATATTATCGCTGTCCTTCCAAAACTTCGGATGTCCAATTTTGCTTTACTTTTTAAATGATGAAATACTGCGTTGTCAAAGGTGACAAACACTTTTTACTACTTTTTAACTGCTAGTTGTTCATCCAGCAATAAACAAAAAAAGCAAAAAGTCTAATAATAATGATTATGGCAAAAAATGTAATCACGAAATATGGAGATACAAGGTTTTAGAATGATTGTTTCAGAATGACTGCAGTTATACTTTCTTAAGATTTAAATTATTTATATATATATATATATTCATACAGGTTTGTTTACCATCACCATAAATACAGGTGATAGAAAACATCTTTAACCCCTATATGATACATAAATAATGTGTGCAACACGGCTCGGACCTTTGAGTTCTCTTACATCACTTCCTGTCTTACTCTCTTTATCCATAAAAGTGGTCATAAATCAAATGAAAGTAAGTCGTTAATAAAGTGCCTTGGAGATTTACAGAAGCACCTGTTGTGCCTCCACCTCATTCAACCCAGGAGAACAAAGAGTGATTTACTCTCGCGCCACACGCTTCTCGAACGCCCTGCGCTCTTTCATTTTCTGTGCCCGCTCCCGTCGGGGGCGACTAACGACTCAATGCAGTCAGTCGCAATCTAACTGATCGCTGCCGAAACTAAAGTGCATCCATATTTATCTTTTTGGTCAATTTCCCATTAGTCCTAATATAGATCTGAATAGGAAGGTTTTATGGGGCCGAGTCGGGCACACAAACAAATTCATCTTACACTATCGTAATCCATTAGGTGAGCGCTCCTTCTCTGCGTGGCAGACGTAAGTGCTGTTTTGTTTTTCTACAAAACATAATCTCATTTAGACGAACGGATGGTCAATTCTCCCAGAAGCGAGGCTATTCTGGTGAGAAACGACGGCTGTATACTCCATCAGGATTGACACTACATTACCTAATTTCCCTAATTACTCGAGTAGGACACAAGCTAATGAGTTCTTAAGCCAAGCTATACAAGCTAATGAATGAAGTGTGAAGGACTACAGCAAAACAGCACACACTTCAGAGAGCAACAACAGACCGACAAATCACGCTAAGCCAATAAATAAAAACAAGCTTGGTTAGTGCGAGTTTGGGGCTTGTGTAGATTAAAGAACTGCATAACCATGTTGTTTTGGGAACAAAACCTAGCTGGTCCGAACTGTGGATGGGTGAAGAAACAGTTCACCACAAAAATGTGAATTCTCTCATACTTGACTCACCCTTATGCCATCCCAGATGTGCAAGACCTCCTCTTTCTTCAGTAAAACACACACGAGTTTGTAATACAAATGATGTTATCTTAAATGGGGCGCAAAATAATGAATACGTCATCCATCTAAAATAATCCAGATGATCCAGTGGGGTCAAAAATGAGCCACGGCTTCACTATAAATAATAAAAAAAAAAGGTTACTATATTGTAGACAAACCATGGTAACCAAAATGGTTCCTGCCAAAACACATGGTTACTACACTAACATGATTTACATACAGTAGCACAGAATTATTGAGGAAAATAATACATTTTAGACATTTTAGACTCAATTATTTGGTCAACTTCTGTAGTTTCTCATGCTTTGTTGGCAATATTTTTTCCATTCTGCTTATCACAATGCATTATGGGATTTCCCTGTTGGATACAAACGATTCTGTCTTTGAATGTGCCCAAAATAAGGCATTTCAGAAGGTAGCGTAACGATACCGCCGATGTTATGGTGCATTAAGTTCGGAATAGCAGAACACACCGACAGTTTCAATGGGTTAAAGGTCCAGTGTGTAGTTTTTTGGAGGATCTAGTGACAAAAATGCAATACAATATACATAACAATGTCTTCAGATGTGTAAAAAGACATTACATAATGAAGCGTTATGTTTTTATTACCTTAGAATGAGCTATTTCTATCTACAGTACATACACCGCGGGTCCCCTTGCATGGAATCCGCCATGTTGTTTCTACAGTGGCCCTAAAAGGACAAACTGCTCTACAGAGCACGTTTCGTAAATACGTTATCTCCTTCAGCAAAGAAGTGAAAAAGTGACGACATCTTAGTCCTGTGTCAGCCATCATAGTGCTTCTAAAGGGAGGGAGAGCGTTGGAGTGAGCCGTTGGTGGAAATCTCACTGCTAGATGGCGCTAAATTTCTAAATTAAACTTTAAATTGTCTAAAGCATCCAAAATACGCAGGTTACGTTTTAGCAAGAGAAGCGTATCCACAAATGTAAGCTGATTCATTAAATCACTTCCTCCAATAAAAAATAAACGTGTTATACTGTTGTATTTTCAATTGAAATGTATATTTCACTTGTGCCCACAGGAGCTGAGCTCTTCGGGATGTTTAATTACCCGGGTCGTCGTGAGGGTCAGCTCAAGTACTACACGGTCAAAGTGCCTCTGCGGATACAGCCGATGGGTGAGGGTATTGGCACTTTGGAAGCCAACTGGCTTGATCACATGACCCAGCATTTCAACAGCGGGGCGTCGCTTGTGGACGGATACTTTCAGCTGACCAATGACAATGGTGAGACTTCTTATAGTTCTTACATTTTGAGACGTCTTACTCTCTACTGTAGCTGTTGCTTATTTGGTTTTATAAAGACAGACTGTTATTTGTTGCTTTGTGCTTTTGAAGTGCAGCGTTAAGAAGAAAAAAGTAGATATTTCATACATTGTCTAGGATATGACATGCTTTTTGTGATAGTTGTCAAATTATGCTTTTTCTTTTTACAACCAGGGTTATGTTTATCTGGAACAGATTTTAAAGTACAATACATACAAAAATAAAAACATAAAACTGTAATACCTCAGATGAGCTCACCTTCAGAGAGAAACGCTTCTTGACTTCAGACTTCTCAATGCTTCGTACAGTATCAGATAAGAGACGTCACGTTTCCTCTTCCTTATCTGTATCTGCAACATATACAGTGTGATATATGACTGAGCAACTCGAGCATCACATCACCTCCAATAAATAAATCATAAAATGGTAAAAATGTAATTAGTTTGATGTGATTTTTCTCATCCTTTATTTACTTTCCGTCTCGGTAATTAAGAATCCTATTAAAATACCTCGCAGGGCTTCGCTCGCTCTAGTGCACGTAGAGTATTTACAGAATGCAATTCAGCGTGCAGTCGAGATCTCGGCTCAGGATCTCATTGCTCTGTGTGAAATGCTCTGGTGGTTTGAGTTAAGCTTTTGTGTGTTTGATAGCTAACAGATATAGCTTGTTTTGTGGCTGGGTTATAACATGGGGGACGTTGGGAAAGCAGGGTATCTGTCATCATTTACAGCTCTCCGGAAGAGAGTGTGCGCAAAAGTTGCAATGTGGCAAAACCCAAGCCTCTTATTAGTTAATTAATTTTCTGTAACGAGTCCCTTGTAGACTCTGTAAGCTCCTGCCAAATTTTGTGCAAATCTACAGGGGCAAGTTGTCCCGACGTAGCCCAGAATAATCACTGAGAAGCAGAACTGAACGAATGTTCATCTGGACTGGTGCATGGCTCTAAAATAATCAATGGCACGATGCTAGGATAGTGTGGGTGGTTGCCAGGGTGTTGCCAAGTGTTCTGAGTAGTTTCAAACATGTTGCCTTGCAAATTGCTGGGGTGGTCTGGTTGCTAGGGTCTCACTATCCGATAGCTAAAATGTCCTAGGAGGAATGTATTGCTATGCTAGGGTGCCGTTGATGGTTGCCAGGGCGTTGCTAGGGCAGTTCTGTTCAGTTGCTAGGGCATTGGCTCTGAGTGGAATGTTGTGTTTTACTATGCTAAGGTGCTGTAAATGGTTACTAGGGGCATAGCTCAACAGTTTGAGTGTTTTTATATGTGTTGCTCTGCGGGTTGCTAGGACTGACTGGTTGCTAGGGCATTGCTAAGTGACTCCTAAAGTGTGTGTTAGAGTGAATTGGAGTGTGTTGCTATGCTAGGTTACTACTAATGGTTGCTAGGATGTTGCTATGGTGTTCTGGGTGGTTTTAACCATGTGCATTGCATTTGCTTTATTGGTCTGATCGGTTTCTAGGGCATCGCTAGGCAACGTGGATTGCGTTTTACAGATTTACAGGTAAATGTTAAAAGTGTGCTGTATGCATCAATGCAAAATAGGTTTACGGTTTATTTGAACAATAATAATACAGACGCCTTAGCACCTAACTGAAGATGTAACTATATATTCGACACAAATATGTTTTTACGGCTCCAGAACTGTAAAAGCTAAATGACAGTGTTCATGCCAACCACACGTGCGAAGAGAAATAACAGGAAGTGAGAGCAGTGTTACAGGAGGAGGAAGGTGCGAGGCAAGACGCCCCGTGGATTCCGGGAACAATGTGATATCAAAGCACCAGCAGCGTGTAGACTTTTCATAAGCGTCTGATTACATGAAAGGCTGGAGTCGCATTCATTATCAGCCCTGCGAGCACATGGTCCAGATCTCTCCAAATTTAGCTTCTCTTTGAGCCTGGTCGACGAATGCATAATGAGAACTCCATGGTGATGCGCTCACACAGCGCGTTCTCCCAGTAAACATCAACACGTCTGTAATGTGCGAGGATGGACTCGCGCACACGCATAAAAGAAACCGAGCCAGACAGATTCCCTGCAAGAGTCTGAGAAAAACAAGTCAAGGTCACGTTTAAGCAAAAATCTAACAAAATAATTATAATAAAGATTTGCTGTTTTACATAAGGAAAAGACGACATTAAAATGTATTGAATTGTAATATTTTCATAATTCACATTTTCTCAATTCTGAAGAATTTGTGCCGTAATTGTGTCTGGATGTTTGACATCAAAACATGTTTTTGTATTACCTTAATAGTGATTATTAAAATATTTTATTAGAAAACAATAAAAAACTGAATAAATTAAAGCTAGTAAATAAAGCCATTAAAAAAGCCATAAAAAACATGATATAAAAATCCATGACAAATTAAATAATATATCACTATTTAAATAAATAATATTAATTGTTTTCCTTAATTTATTGAGAATTTAAGGGTATAAGATCCTGTGACAACGCTAAAAATCTTTACTATCTTAAAAACAGGCTTCATTTTTTCAATCAAAATTCTTATTTCTTTCTTTTTTGAGGGTGAGATATGACCTGGATATGTTCTTGACAGGTTTGCCTCTCAATTTGATAGAAGATCAGAAAGATAGTCTCAGGCGCTCCTCATCACCATCACAATCTGCCCTCCAGCTAGCAGATATGAGTTTATCCACCGGTCCAGGGCTGGATGGGGGTTTTGTGTCGGCTCAGAGTCTCCTGATGGATTTTTCTCTTTGTTGGAGTGGCGTTCTGCTCCACTGATTTACTTTAACACTTTCGCCTGTGACCTCGTCTGCCGCCGTCTCAGTGACATTGAGGATGTCCAGGACAACGGCCCACAACAAGAATCTTTCCTTCTCCCTCCTCACAGACTGGTTTCCATGGTGAGAAAAAGAAGTGATTGGTGTGGTGTTGATGAAAGCCCGCGTGCGTGCCGCCCATCAGGCATTTCTAGCTCAGAAGAAACCACCGTTCATTTTACATTTAAAGACTCATACGTGTGCAGGAGAGCCATGCGGAGCTCCAACTTTCGAACCTGCTGAACGAGACAGCAAATAATCAACGTTTCTTTTGTATGACTTCAGAGCAAACCCGCTCCCACCCTCAGAGAAAAGCATTTGTGCTCACAGCTGTGTGACATTTATGCACCTGACTATTCATGCTGTTCTGCCTATGTACAGATGCCCCGAAGGCGGATATTCAGCGTATGAATTTCCAATAAGACATTATCTCGCTATGAAAAGAATGGGGAGATACCTCCGCCGTCGCATTTCTGATGCACAAAAGGATGCGAGCATGAATGGACTCATTTCAGATGAGGATTCGTGGACTCGTTTCTTTTCCACGAGAGTCACACATACACACCTTTTTCATTAAATAGAGGTGAAGCGTATTATTTTTTATGCGGGAATCAAAATGAAATCAGAAATGTTCTCATTTGTTGTGTTCACACTGAAGGTAAATATGTTTGACGGTTTTCTTCTGAGTATTTGATAAAGTACTTAAGGGCCGTTCACATTATAATAATAACTATAAAAATAAAGTTTTAAAATCGTTTTCCATTTAGTATAACGGTGGGGTTCACATCACAACTATAACGATAAAGAGAGCGATACAGTTAGGATCACTTTCAGAACAATTTTTCCTGCTGATGAACAACAAAACATCCAGTTAAACTTCTGATGGATAATGTTTGATGATCGCAACGTAGGATTTATGTCTGAATTAAAGTTTGTTTACGGGCGAGATATTATATATACATAACGCTTGTGAGTCTGAGCAAGCTGGCAAAATATATGCTTTACATCCCAGACACGATTGCACCTTCAATTCAATTCATGTCATATTTTGGAGAAATCTGCCTATTTCGTCTCTGCCTATTTCTGCCCCGCGCTGTAAAATATACATAAGCTGTCTAAAGCATTAGCGACTCTGTCCTACACGTTTAAACGCTTTGAGTCACGACTGAACCGTCCAGACTAACTCCACATCTGAACTCCATCAAACGGACCGTCTCTCTCTCCTGTCAATCTCCATAAGTGGCCTCCTCACCGAGCCATCACCGTATCGAGTCGACGTTTGCCGTGTCTTCAGAAGAAAACGCATTCTCTCTCACCTGAGACATCACCGCCCGGCTCAGGCAATCTCCCAAGTGGACTTTTCCAATTACGTTCCCAAGTGGGAACATCTGATGTACGGCGGCCAGAACAATGGCCCGTTTGAAAGGCCGGTGAGATGTCTTCAATTGAGTAAGTGCGGCCTTAAATAGGTTTTTTTGATGAAAGAACGCCGGCGACGGTAACAGCCCCCCCTCAGCCGGACCCCCTCCAGGGGCCGGTCCACATTCGCCCATCCCTCAGCCCCCCGTAATGTAATCTGGAGTGTCTCCCAGACCCGACAGGGGCAGCACAAACAGCATTAGTGTGTAAATAGAGGAGGGGTAGAGCCGGGAGAGGACGTTTAGCAGAAATAACACGGGATGGTGAGAGGGTCCCAGACGCCTGCGCTTTCGTCTTCAATACTCAACAGAGCTTATTATCCTTCCCTATATGTAGTTCAGGGTAAATTAGGGCCAGAAGCAGGAACCTCACGGGACGGCGACTTCGGGCCATTAAAACATGAAATCTAAAAGAGCTTATTTCATCAGGAACATTTCAGATTTATGTACGGATATTTTGGTCATTCGTCAGACTGTTTGTCTGTATCCATCGCTTTTTCTTTACATGGCTGCTTCTCTCAAATGTTACTGGTTCAATATATTTTGAAAGAAACGTAAAAAAAATGTTTTATCAATATTTACTCACCATCATGTTGTTCCAAATCCAAAAGCTGTTTTTTATTCTGTGGAACACAACAAGAGATTTTTTAAGATGACGGTTTTCTGGATTCTCACTAATGCATTTTAACATCAACACAAATTTTAACATCTGTGCCTTTTTGAACGACAAATTTGAACAAATTACAAAAAATGAAATGCCAACACATGTTTTAGTCCTGTGGCTATTTGTATTTATTCATTAACAAACACTTTAACCCAATGGTACTTACAGATGAAAGAGCATTCAACAAAGCTATGTTTACACGTACGAATAGACGTTTAGATATGGCGAACAGCATAAAAGAAGAGAACGATTTTATTCATATGATAAATTGTGGATAGTTCAGATAAGGTCTGTCTCTTGAGTTGTTTTCATGCTTACTGCTCGGCCTCGTGTACTACAAACTTTTTTGCTCAAACAAAATGAAAGGAATAACCACGTCTTCTCTCTTTCCAGCAGATCCGCTCACTAAAGCGGTGGACAGCGTGTTTGTGTTCCAGGAGGGCGTGGAGGGCGACACAAACGCAGCGGCGGCGTATGACGCTATAGTGGTGGAACAGTGGACGGTCATTGATGTGAGTCACACATTTCTGTTCTGTTTGTATTTCTCTATAAATCAACAGCGTGATCCAATGTGCGTGTAACGCAGGGGTTCACAAACATTTTAGACCAAAATACCACAAAAAAAACTTTCTTTATTTTCTCTGTCATTAAACCATAAGTTTAAATGCGATACAGAAATACCTTATGGTGTGATATCCAAACCACTGCCACAACAGTATATGAATTCAACTTTCTTGTGTCTTGCAACAGCAAAATGACCAACAAACCACAGTTTCCAACCCCCCGGTGTAATTGTAGTCTACAATCGGATGGGACATACTCATTTTTTCAAATTATCCCTGCTGGGAAAAAACAATAGAACCTTGCCCAAAACACAACAGATAATGTAACTGATCTAATGTTTTTTTAATACATTTACATTTAGTCTTTTAGCAGACGCTTTTATCCAAAGCGACTAACAAAGTAGGAGGAAACAATAAGCAATTTGTGCAAGAAAAAAACAACAATGCAATAGAAACTATTATGGTGTCTACCGGTATGTGATGGATTGTATTGGTCCGATGTTGTCTGGCAGATAGGAACAAACAGCCCTGCTGAAAAAAACAATAGAATCCCAACAGAAACCATTACAGAAATTCTAATGGTTTCCATTAGCTTTTTCCATTAAAACCATTACAAAATTCCTTTTTGGAACCTGCTTTCCAGGCTGGCGGTTCAAAGCATGCGGAGGAGTGGGAGTGATAAGTCTGTATGTGTGTGTGTGTTTTTGTAGTGTGTTTTGGGCATTATTCCAATATGATTCAACATCCCACCAGTAGAATCTATCACATACCAGTAGAACCATTACAGTTTCCATTAAAACCAATAAAAATCCCTTTAAAACCATTATAACTTCTTAAACGGTTTCTATTGTTTTTTTCAGCAGGGAGAACGCTGGAATAATGCCCAGAACGCACTACAAAAAGCAAATCTGTAATGGTTTTAATGGACAAAGCTAATAATTCATAATGGTTTTTAATGGAAACCATTAGAATTTCTGTGATGGTTTTATTGTTCTGTTCAGCTGGGATTAAGTCACTTCTTGATGCTTTATCCATGACAGTGCCACACAACCACCAAATTCCCTGCTTAAACATCTAAAAAACATGAATTCAGATAAAACTACACCAAGTTGCTGTGAAGTTCACTGTTAAATACACAACGCAGCAGCAGTTAATCCCACGGCACATCAGGAGGGCTGTTTGAGTGACAGTAATGGGTCCTGCTGCTCGGAGACTAAGCCTCACTTGTTGACATCAGATATTGGTCAGTTCAGCATCGATTCCTCTCGGGTTGGTCTCACTTCAGCGTGTGTGTGTTGTGTTAGTTAGCGCTGTGTACTGATGCTATCAACGTAATCGAGTTTTGAGCTTTATTGTATAATCCTACACCTCTCCATCCCACTCACTTCTCTCTCTCCTTTCTGCCGAACCGTTCAGAGTTTTTCTGTAGCCGGTAAGGACACACTGTTTCTGTCCGACTTCATTTTGCGGTGCACGCCTGACGGGCTGCATTCAAATAGGAGTGGGCTTGACATTTCCCAGCATTCCGCGCGGCCGTAATTTAAGGGTACCGTAAATAGCAATGAGTAGTGATATTCCGTAAGGACGCGTTGATGTATATTCCATCAGAAAGATACAGACATGCAGAGTTTCATCGGACGGAGGGATCTTTTTACCAATGCATGGAGACGTTTTGAATTGATACGTTCAGCTGCTGTCTGACATTGTCTACGGCGAGGCCATCAATCATTGTCATATTCGCTCGCTGATATTTCAGTCTTCAGCGCGCCCGTGCGCATGTCTCGTAAATCAGGTTTCTCTTACAGCGCCGGTCAATTACTGCACAATGTTCATTATACAGACTGATGGTACTCGGAGAAGTGCTTTTTAATATAGAGCCACAAAGGGTCATTTATGATGATGGGCATTGTGTTGCCAACGTTTGTTTATTTAGCGTTGCTTTGAGATGACCGGGAGGAAAAATGGATTGCTCAGATGTTGCTCTTTCAAAGCTCAGGAGATTTAAATGAGTTCTCAGTCGTGTTTCATTTACGTACCTATTTAGGTTTCCTCTAAAATTGCTTTGGAGAAATAAAAATAGAAACACGTGAGATTGTTAAAACACATGAGGAATATGGAGGTGTGAAATGAATGTAAATTGTAAAGGTAAAACAATCTGGATTTGGGTAAATTTGATGAAAAATGCTGGAGATCTTTATTAATGATATTGACTTTTGATCGCAGACTTGACAAATCTGAGCTCAGTTTGACACATTGTTGACTTCTCTTCTCAAACTCTAATGACAGAGACATCTGTGACATTTCTGACTCTTTATCTCAGGAGAAATATCTGAGACGCAGAGGAGACTTTCTATTTGCTTTCCATATAAACTCTCTGATGTCTTGGAGAAAAAATGAAAGTATTAAGACTCCATCTGTGATTTTTCTTTCTTTTCTTTTTTATTGAATTTCACCAACAACATACACAACATAAATAAAAACAGCATACAAGTAATCAAACTTAACACAACGAGAAGCAAAATGTAGTACATAAACGCATATCAAAATGCATAAATCAGATCAACAGCTACAACAGAAAAATTCTACAATTAAAGATGGAAAACAACAAAGAATCAAAACACAAAATAACAACAACAACACAAAGAGATTTTTCTTTCTTAGGGAAAGAACAATACATGCTGATGTTTGAACGTATGCACGAATGACTAAAGCACTTGTTCTGGGTAAGTGAGCCGCGTTTGTTCAATACGAGTCAAATTGAGTGAGAGCTCTATTCCTGTCGTAAGGAAGAAAATCAATATGAGTGTAACCTTGGACATGTAATGCAATGAGGGCTCTCTGGCACCAGGGCTCAGCCTCTGAACCACCACAACCCAAAAAAACTGCTTTCCATTTTAGATTTCCTTGAGGAATAATCTCTGAAGATTTTCTCTGCAGCACACTTATTAGTTTTGATGCACTGAGGGGGAAATTGCCTTAACAGGCTTTTATTACACTGACAGTGAACTTCTGATGTTATTAAGAAGTATTTTAAAGTACTTCAAGAAGGCACTGTTTGCGTCATGTGCGGAGAAAAGAGAAGGCTGAACTCTGTGTCCTGTTCTCGCCGTGTATGTCATGTGTCACGCTGACACGGTAATGACCCAAGCAACCACGGGTGATGACAAAACAGGTGCAACATAATTTTTTCTTGCACATTTTACAGTCACATACTAAAGAACGGTGACGGATGAGATCTCTTTAACGTCTTAATTATTTTTTTAAACAATGAGATTAAATGGAAAGAAAATTTAAACTTGCTTAAAGGAATAGTTCACCTTTAACCTGTCATTATTTTTATGCCCCTTCATCATTTTAAACCTGTAGACTTTCTTTTTTGTGCAGAACACAAAAGAAGATATTTTGAAAAATGTTGGCAACAGAAAACCATTGGTCCCCATTGACTTGCATTGGTTTTGTTTCAATACGATAGAAGTCAACGGGGACCAACGGTTTTTGGTTTTCAACATTTTTCTAAATATCTTCTTTTGTGTTTGCAGAATTTATTTAAAATGACAACAGGGTGAAATTTTCACTTTGAAGGTGAACATTCCTTTACGTGTCGTCTAAGATATTTCACCTGAGAAAAAGAGTCAGAAATCTCACAGGTGTCTCTGTCATTAGAGTTTGAGAAGAGATGTCAACAATGTGTCAAACTGAGCTCAGCTTTGTCAAGTCTGCGATCAAAAGTCAATATTATTGAAGATCTCAATATGAACTCAAACATTTCTCACCAAATTACCCAAATCCAGATTATTTGACCACAACCATCAAAATATTTCATTTTACACCTACATACTCTTCATAGATTTCAAAGTCTCATTTGATTCTGTTTTTATTTCTCCTAAACAATTCTGGATGAAACATCTGAGACTAAGTCGATGAAACGAAACACAACTGAGAACTCCATCAAATCTCAAGAGCAACGAAAGAGCAACATCTGAGCAATAACATTTTCCGCTCGAGTGGAATGATGGAAATGACTGTGATTAACACGGATATAAAAACATGCTCAAACGTTTCATCTCTGAATCCTATTCAAGAAACAATTTGTGAGTAAACATACTGATACAAATCCACGAGTGCTGAAACCAATTCATCCCACACGGGCATTGATGTGAAATTAATTTTTCCATCTAAATCCCTGGATTTCTTACCCTAAAAAATATTCATGTCTATTGAATGTCTTGCGTAACTACGCAGGCTCAAATTCTTTTCCCATGTTTTGAAGCATGCCAATGTCTGTACAGTCTTCACTCTAAACACTTTGGCCGTCGACTGTTTTCCTTCAGATGTTTGGATAACGGCAGATTGGATTTGTTGATCTATGAGTGATGAAGGTTTCTCACTGGACTGAGATGAGACCAATTTAAGGAAGTCCACCAGGTTAAGATGGAGCTTTATGAAGTAGCTGTTTGAAGCACAGCACAACTCTTGTTAGCAGTTACCAGAAACCCAATTAGAAGACAAATAAGATTAACTTAACACGATGGTCGCATCAGGATGCTCATATAGAATCTTTACAAAGTTTCTGTGCAAAAGAGCATGTTGTTGAGGAGAAAAAAAACATCTCAGATTTGGCAAAATTAAGTCGACAATCAAGATTTTACTACGAACTAAAAACATTCTCATCAAAATTGAACCAGGACATCATTACCAGAACTATTCTAAGCATATTATTGCCAATAAAGTATTTCGCTGCGGTCCTTCTGAAACCTCATATGTTCATATTTGGTCGTTTTTTTGTTGTTGTCATAAATCATTATTATTAGTCACGCTTATGTTCGTCACTTGGTTTTGCAAACATCTAACCAATGAAAAATGTCTGTCAACTGACAACACCATATGCAAACCTCGAAAAACTCATTATTTTTTCCATATCCTGAAAAACAGCAAATTGCTACATAAGAGGTTTCAGAAGGACAGCGACGATTTGAAACAGTTGTATTTCCCACGAAATTACACCTGAAATGTCCATTAAAGGAACAGTGGACACAAAAATAAAAGTTAAATCTTTATTTACTCACCTTGATGTTGTTACCAGCCGCATGACATGACTTGTATCTGTAAAAGACAAAAGTTGAATTCTCCAGAATTGCTAAGCAGTTCAAAGACAGTTCACAGCGACCTAACACTGTGATGTTTAAAGGACAAGAAAACGTTACAATTTTCATCAACAAAACATAAAACACACGTCAGGTTTGTTTAAAGAACAAATCAAGATGCTGAGATTTGGCGGCGACAAAACCTACATAAAGATTTGGAACAACACAACCGTAAACCACCGATAACAGCATTAAAGTCTTGAACAAACTCGACAGATTGGGAAACTAGAGAGGTTGCGCTGACACACAACCGAGACGCGTTGCTTTTCTGGCGCGATATTTAACAAGCAGAAAGTATAGTTTGAAGGTCAGTGTGGTCATCAAAACAGTGTGATATCTAAACACTAGACGGACCATTAAAACACGTCCGTTGGCGATGTAACCTCTATGGCTCCCGCAGAGGTGAGAAAAGTATGCACCCCACGGATACAAAGAACACCCGGTTGGCGTGAATGCGGCGAGATGAACCTGATGAAGCAGAAAAAATCCTCAGTTCACAAAAAATAAAAAATGAAGTTTCAAAAGGACTGCCAGACTCACGTTATTTCCTGAGGATTCTGTGACTTTATGAAGTCTAAGCGTGATAGATGGTGTCAGATCGTGAGGTTATTTATAGCCTAGACGTCAGAACATTTATAACAGACATGATGTGCTGAAGACCCAGGGTAGAAAAGTGAGATATTGGTGTAAAATAAGGTGGGCTTATTTATAGTTGTCGAGAAGTGAAGTCTGGGTGACAGTCTGAAATTGGCTTTTGAATGTTCTTTGTCATTTAATGCACATGAATGCATTTGGCAGATGCTTTTATCCAAAGCGACGTGAAGCAAATTCAAGGTCTTACAGTAAACATTTAATCAATTCATGTGTTCGATACCCAAGCTAACGTTGTTTTGCTAACAGCCTTGACAACCAGTTGAATAACAGGACGTTGAAAGCGTAAGTACAAAATTAGAATACTTTCTCTTAATAATATTTTAATGTGCTTTAAATGGCACTTTGGATGAAACTCTACAAACAGAACAATGTTTTGAAACCGCTACAGCGTTTGCGCTCATCAGGAAGTCATGACATTATAAAATAGCTTCGAATGGCATTTCATGACAAAGTTTGAAGACTTCTTTATCGAAGTGTCTCGATTCTGCTCCATTTCACAAGCGCGGCAAAAGCACTTCAACAACGTGTAGATGTTCACACAATACCACTGCAACGCAAAAGCATTAACAGACCAGATTTTCTCATCTCTGCTTTTATTTCGAGTCTGGGGTGCAGTTTACAGGGTCGACTGCTGGGACTGATGCCAACAAAAACCTCTTATCACATTTCTGAACCTCCCCTCAGGGCAGCCGCTGGGGTGCTGGCCAATGCAAATACCCAAAATCCATTTCAACAGAACCTGAACGCATGACCCACAACAATTCCCCCAATCTGGGCGAAAGAGCATCAGAACTAGGATGGCTGTTGACACATTCCTCACAGAGGACTAAACTTAGACTCTGGCTTTCTTCCAATACATAGCAAGCAGAGAAACCAGCACTTTGAGGCATCTTACACTGGACGTACAAAAAATGTTGGCTTGTTTCAACCTATGGTTGGGTCATATGTACCATACTATATGGACAAAAGTATTGGGACAACCCCTTCTCATAAACATGTTTATCTATTCCTGTAATTCCAATCAAAACGCCATACCATACAACACAATATTTAATCATTTTATTTTAAAGGTACAATGTGTAATTTTTTGGAGGATCTATGGATAGAAAAGCAATGTGACATACGTATCTATGTGTTCAGAGGTGTAAGAAGACTTAACACAATGAAGCGTTATGTTTTTATTATCTTAGAATGAGCTCTTTCTATCTACATACACCGCGGGTCCCCTTATACGGAATCCACCATGTTGTTTCTACAGTAGCCCTAAAGGGACAAACTGCTCTACAGAGCGCGTTTCCTAAATACATTATCTCCTTCAGCAAAGAAGCGAAAACGTGACGACATCTAAGTCCTACGTCAACCGTCGAGTGTTTCAAAAGGGAGGGGTTGAGTGGGTGAGTGAGCTGTTAGGTGCAATACCAAGCACCTCGCCGCTAGATGGCGCTAAATTTAATTCACTGGCCCTTTAATCTGTGTTGCAAATGTTTTGGAAGGGCCTTTTTCTGTTCCAAAATGACTATGTTCAAGTCAATGATGCTTTTGGGTTTAGCTGGGTTCAGGTCTCGGCTTTATGCAGACCACTCAAGTTCATCCACACTAAACTAAATCAATCATTTCTTTTTAAATCTTGCTTTGTGCACATGGGCATTGTCATGTTGGAATAGAAAAGGTATTTTTAAGTAAGGCTGTTGCCTGTGTAAACAGTGGACAGGAAGACAGATTAGTGTTGTAACGGACGTAGAAAGAGCACAGCTGAATTTGAGCCTTTCACAAGTCGTCATGTTGTTAAACTAACAATTCTAAACTTTCCACAGAGTGACTCACTGCTAAATGCATGAGTGTGCGTGTGTTGTCTTGTGTCTGACACACGACATGTTTTCCTCTGAGGACAGGTGCCGTTATACCGCACTGACTTCCCGTGTGCTCGTTCTGAAATGAGAGCACAAGCCTTTTATTTAAAACCACAGGACAACCTGTGACAGCTCAAAACAACACCGTTTCATTCAATTAAACAAACGCTCTCGTGATCTCTGCATACAACACAGCTTTTATATCAACGGAGGTTCTGAGAACAGAGCGGAATTTAAACTCTGATCTTTATCGCACTGGATTTGTTCTCTGTGTTTGATGCAGCAGGCTGTTGTGTGTGAAGTGTATGACTCTGATGAAGTTTAGTGAAGTGTGTTTGTGTTCTTCAGGGTTTACAGGTGAAGAACGACTATATTCCACTGCTGCAGTCACTGGCCTCGTTCGGATGGAAACTCACTTGTGTGCTGCCTACACCTATCATTAGGACAAACAGGTACTGTAGAGAAACTCCTCTGCGCCTCATTTCAGTTCCATAAAAAAGTAGATTTGTAGCCATGATGTATAAACCCTCTAGATGGGCGTACCACCAGCTCTGAGGTTGTTGGATTGTATTTTGTAGAAGGTCAAAGTCATTTCAACTTCGTTTGAAAAACAAAAGAATTACACCAACCGTAATCCTGAGGAGAAATCGCTGTAACCATGGAAATAGGATCGGCACCAGAATAGATCAGCAGTGCCCATCCACTTCCATACACCATTATGAACGACAACTCTACAACTAAAAAGAAAGAAAACAGTCAAGTCAATAGAAATACAGTCACAAACACAAAAGCTTGTGAGCAATGAGCCCTGAAAAATGATGCATACTTTAACACAGACCGGAGTATACCATTTGCAAAATCCTTTAGAGTATATTAGAAGACAATCTCATGTACTACATAGCGACAAACAGAAAGGATAGTGCACATACTACACAGTGCAGAGATTAGGAAGAAAGTGCACATACTGTACCACAAAGTATGCATACATAAGCATAAAGTAGCGCACATTCTACATACTCACGTACTACATAGTTTCAGAGAGTCTGGGAAGTGTGGGAAGTCGAGAGTATGAAAAGTGCACAAACTACATAGTGCAAAAAGTATGTATAATACACTACCACATAGTGAAGAGAGCATGCATAAGTGCACATACTACCTAATGCGGAATTTGAATAGCGAACCTACTAAATAGTACAGAGAGTATGTAAAGGTACATGTAGTGCGCATACTACATAGTGAGTATGCATGAGTGAAGAGAGTATGCATAAGTGCACTACCTAGAATTTGAATAGCGAACCTACTAGTACACATGTAGTGCGCATACTACATAGTTCAAAGAGTATGCATAATACACAACCACATAGTGAAGAGAGTATGCATAAGTGCACATACTACCTAGTGCAGAATTTGAATGGTGCACCCACTAAATAGTACAGAGAGTATGTATAGGTACATGTATGACACAGTGATGAGAGTTTGCATAGTACAGGAATTATGCATAGTGCACATGCTACGTACAGCCGAGGTATGCAAAGAGCACTTTCTACAGTGCAGAGTATAATGTGTACATAATACAAAGTGCAGAGTATGACTAGTGCATGAACTGCAAAAAGTATGTATAATACACTACCACATACATGCATAAGTGCATAATGCGGAATTTGAATAGCGCACCTACTAAATAGTACAGAGAGTATGTAAAGGTGTAGTGCTACATAGTTCAATATGCATAATGAAGAGAGTATGCATAAGTGCACATACTACCTAGTGCAGAATTTGAATGGTGCACCCACTAAATAGTACAGAGAGTATGTATAGGTACATGTAGTTTACATACTACATAGTGCAAAGAGTATGCATAGTACACTACCACATAGTGAAGAGAGTATATAAAGTGCACGTACTACATAGTTCAAAAAGTATGCATAGTACACTACCACAAAGTGAAGAGAGTATACATAAGTGCACATACTACCTAGTGCAGAATTTGAATGGTGCACCCACTAAATAGTACAGAGAGTATGTATAGGTACATGTATGACACAGTGATGAGAGTTTGCATAGTACAGGAATTATGCATAGTGCACATGCTACGTACAGCCGAGGTATGCAAAGAGCACTTTCTACAGTGCAGAGTATAATGTGTACATAATACAAAGTGCAGAGTATGACTAGTGCATGAACTGCAAAAAGTATGCATAATGCGTGTATCACATAGTGCAAAGAGTATGCATAGTGCCCAAACTACATAGTGCAGAGTTTGAATACTGCACCTACTAAATAGTACAGAGTATATACAGGTGCATGTAGTGCACATACTACATTGTGCAAAGAGTAGGATCAGTGCATGTACTGGGTGCTGTTTTTAAATGCAAATACAGATTAATTAATTTCTCGGAAACAAATTATGTTTGTACCGACACCTAGGAACAGGTTGATGTTAAAAAGTCATAGGTCAAAGAGCATACGGGTCAAATGACAATAAAACATGGCGGATGCAGTGCGTCCGAAATCTATTCATACTACCCCCACACGTACTACATAGAACGTACTGTTTTAACGGTGGATAGTTGGGTACTTCGTTTAAATCCGTACGTACTGTCATAGAATATGATTTCGGACGCAGCGCAAGGGAATAAAATCACTGTCAGTGCGAACCGTGTTTTAACATAAAGTGATAAACTGAATTTCATAGTTGGGTTTCGATACCTCAACTATTCCACCTGCTGAGAATAACTGAACAAAGAATAACAGAACGTGGCAAAGTTTTCAGGGTATAAGAAACTGCAGCAGTTCCTCATCGAGTCAAAATGTCGGGCACAGCCTTTAAAGATACGAAACAACGCGGCTATTTGCCCACCGTAATGGAATGTCAATACCAGCTAACTGATGAATCCCGTAATGGCGGGCGAAAGCTTCCGGCGATGTCGAACAGAAGTTCACCGTATAATCTCCATCTGTCAAACCCACGGCGGCGTCGGGCCGATCCCTCAGCGGCCTCTCTTTCAGACATCAGCGTTCTATCCATCCCACAGACTCAGCTGATGAATTACGGGCCTATTTTAAACTTACCAAAACACAAGAGCGGCGATGTTGCTAATTTATCAAAGCGTTGTCCTAGATACAACAGAAGCTTCACTCGTCAACGTCTTGGGGCTGATGACCTTGTTTTGATGGGTGGCAATGGACAAAAAAAGAATGTGGTGGTATTATGAGATCAGATGGTAATATTTTATATTGAACTGAACAATTGCACATGGCAGTCAAAGGTATTTCAAATTGAGTTCCGTGTCGTCACAAAAAAAAAACTGCTAAAAATTAGGGCTGTCAAACGATTAATCGCATCCAGAACAAAAGTTTGTGTTTACATAATATATATATCTGTGTACTGTGCATAATCATTTGTGTATAACACAAAACATACACATACTTATTTATGATATATACTTATATATATATTTAGGAAATGTATAAATGTATTAATTTATATTTACCAATAATTGAAATTCTAAATAAACTTTTATTAATCGTCATATTTTACTCAAATATATGCATTCATGTGTATGTGTTCATAAATACAAAACTTATATGCACAGCACACAGCCATGTATAACGTAAACACAAAGTTTTATTCTGGATGCGATTAATCACGATGAATCCTTTGACAGCCCTAAAAAATACTCCACCCAAAAATAAAAATCCTGTCTTCATTTACTCAACCTCAAGTCGTTTCAAACTTGTATAAAATGTCTTTGAACGGAAAAAATATACAAATTGTTTTCTACTATAAGGTAGTCAATGGTGTCCCAGAATCTCAGTTGCTAACATTTTTCCAAATATCTTTCTTTGTGTTTAACAGAACAAAGTAATATATATAGGTTTGCAACAACTTGAGGGGTAATTCAAGACAGAATTTTAATTTTGGGGTGGACTATCCCTTTAATGAACAACATGGTAAAATCACAGATTGACCATGATACATGCCAAAAAGCAAAGGACCGGGGTTCAAAATCATGGTATTTCTATGGTATGGATAAAACGATTCTTTTGTGGGAATGATTCCACTGTATTGTCGTCTCCAAACATCTCATTCTTATGCATTACATCGTGCAGTACGCTTGTCTATTCATTACGTCGGCAATTGCTAAAGTTACCATTCAATTAAGTCCTTTTTGATGGAGATTGTACGTGGACGCGTGTCGTCTTCTAATAAAGTGAAGATGAAGACTAGTTTGGATGCGGGCCGGGCTGCGGACAGAGCTGTAATTTTAACCCAGCCACTCGTTTACATTTTAATAGGACTGCAGAAATCCAGTTTTGCCTCTTTGATTTAACGTAGACGCACTGGAATAAATATCCAGCACCCAGACAAGCCAGAAAATAGGCAGCTCAGAAAACAGGCCGAATAAGACATTTGCTATTGATTGCCAGCTTATGGCAGAAATGCCAAGGCCCATTTGATGAAAGACAGTTGTAGCTGAACCGTGCGGCGCTCTCGTGGGCCGCGAGTCTCACGTGTGAAGTTAAGGATTAGCTGAACTCGACACAAGCGCCGTAACGACTCTGGGAGGCAGAAAACAGACGGGCGAGAGAGCACTAAAGCAACGAGAGAGAGAGAGGAATGAGGGAGTGTGAGTGATACAGAATGTTTAGAAACACAGCTCTATGTCCTCTGAGGATTAAAGAGCTTGACTAAGAAAAGTATCTGTATCATCCACTTCTAAAACACTTTTGGAGAATCTGGAGAATCTCACTTTCATATACAGAAAGAGTGTAAGGACACTTCACATCTGGGGCTGATTTAAATACTTAAGATTCAAGCTTTCTTGTTTTTAATTGAAGGTTAAATTAATTTATTTTTGCACATATACAGGCACGGAAAAATTTAAAGACCACCTCATGTAAAAAGATTATTATAGTATTGTGTTGTTCAAAAAATGAATATGAATTTGTTCTCTTTGACGATCTTTCATTGCACATTTTTTTTATTTTTCCTATTTCTATTTTCTAAAAAAAGAAAAATGTATTTATTTTAATTACAAATTTACAGAAGTGTAGTCAGTAGTTCACAGCATTAAAAAAAACGATAATCTTACTCAAACACATGAATAGTAGACAAATAAATGTGCAAATGTGTCCTATGGTGTAACTGCGAAAAGTCATAAAAAACTAACATTAATAATAAATCTTCTATTTTATATTATAAATATTAATATATTTTTTGTCACACCATACGACACGTGTATATAAAAATGTTAAAAAATCATGTTTTTATTATGTTATCATGCTTTTTTGTGTTATTAAGCTATAATTGATATATGCACACACACACATCTATTCTTTATACAAGTTAATCTCAAATATAGTGAAAATAAAGTGAACTTAACTTAGTCATATTTACTGTTCTATTTTTCTGGCTATGTCAAACCATATAGTTTTTTTCTAAAAGCAAAACTTAAAGAAAAATAATTATAGTTAAAGGAGCGTTTCATGCGTAAATTTATGATAAAACCAACACAACGCCTACAATAAAGAGAGATTCGCTTATTTTGAGAATTTGACAAAAGAAGGTATTTAGTTTGTCCCCCTGAATGCCGCATGTGTTCCAATTACTCTCACAACAAAACAATTTAAACAGATCTCCAGGGTCTGTTTGTCCTATCCAGCATTATTAAAGCAATAAATACAAGATAAGATACTGAATAACTAATATCACTCTTGTAAGCACGGAGCGGCTGGGGCGTCCTTTTGTTGAAGCATTATCTTCTATTGATTCAAGCTGGTCAGGTTATAAACAGATCAAAACTAAAACACATGCAATAGATATGTATACATGTATCTATGAGATGCTATACACATGTCATCCTCCATATCGAAACAGTCAATGCAGTAAACACTCAAAAGCAAGTTGACAGTCTGCAATCATTTAAAATGTACAGCGTTTATCTCTTCAACTAAAATATTCAATAAACTCTCGCTCGGTAACGAAAATGTTACGCACCATAATGCTACCTACTATTGACTAGCAATAGCAGAAAACCAGGCCTTTAACCTGTTTCTACAGGAAATGCCATAACAGGAAAGAAAAGTGTTCGTCAAACCCTTTTAAAAGAGCCAGTCAACATGAAATGTCATTCACAGGCCATTAACTTTTATAATGAGACACGTTGCTGAAAAGCGAAACAGGATGTTCAAGAATAAATGTAAAGTAATACTTTGCATTGTAGGGTTTGTGAAAAGTGGGTGTTGCATAGCAGATTTGAGACAGGTGCTTGGAGTGGACGGGAGGACAAATAAAAGTCATTTCATTTTGATTAAGAACCACAATATATTTTTCTTGGGGAAGCATATAAAGAACATTAAAAGGCATATATTGAAGGGATAGTTCATCCAAAAATGACAAATCTGTCATTTACTCACCCTCAAACCTGCATACATTTCTTTATTCCGATGAACACAGGGAAAGATATTTGGAAGAATGTTAACAATTTTCATTTCTGGGACATCATCCCTACCATAGTAAGAAAAATAATATTGTATTTTTTGTCACATCATGAGATATTTAGAAGAATTTAGGAAAACAAACAGTTCTCGGGCACCTTTGACTACCATTTAATCTTCCTCCTATGGTAGTCAATGATGTCCCGGAACTTACTAACATTCTTCCAAATATCTTTCTCCGTGTTCATCTGAACAAAGTAAGTTATACAGGTATGAAATCACACAAGCGTGAGTAAACGATTTTTGGGTGAACTATCCCTTTAATGCAAAGTGTATTAAAAAGGCTGTTGGGATGTTTGATCTCAAAGTGTGATCACTTTTAACTAACCTGTTTGTTGATTCTGCGATTTCTCTTTTCCAGTGATGGAAGTTTGGCAACCAAACAAATCGTTTTCCTTCAGAGACCAATGCTGTCCCGCAAGAAGAAGGAATCTAAGGTGCGTGACCTCATAGTCCTGCGAACACACACGTAACGTACCTAGAGTTAGTGTGAAATCCCTCACAGGCGTTAATATTCTGCCTGGTGGCCGTCTAGATGAACTCTATATACAGCCGCAGTCACACGCAGAGCGATTTTACAGGGTTCAGAGCTGACATTAGGCATTTCCTTAAGACGCCACATGAAATGGGACAGAAAACAGAAGACGCTTGGATTTCCTGACGAAAACAATGCATAATTTAAACAAAGATTTAGCTCCGTTTCACTTCAAAGAAAATAAGGGCCAGTGCGTGCCTGCCTGTTTGGTATTGCCAATATTATTTATTTATACAGCGTCTCGTTTTATGGAAGAAAGGACCGACCAAGTGAATTCAGTACATGTGCTATGCTAAGCTTTATTCAACATTTGTCAGCGGTGTACGAAATTGAAAGCTTTGTGTATTTAACAACACTTATAAATGCACCTTTACTAGCTATTGGGAGAGTTTAAATTCATTTACTTTGATGCATTCTTCATTTAAAACGAAGTGTGACATTACCTCACAGCTATTTGTTTCAAAGGGACAGTTTACCCGACATTACAAATTCTGTCAACTTTTTTTTTAATTCTCACATCGTTTGAAACCTGTACATGAATCTTTCTTCTGCTGGTCAATGAGGTCCAATTGGTAACCAACATTGGACAAAATCATCCAACAGCAATGTGAAAGACTGACCATGAAAACTGTGATCAAAGTCAAGATTATCACATTAAAAAAAAAAATCTGAACTTTTCCTTAATACTTGTAGAAATATGACTGTTGTATTACTTAAAAGTGACTATGAACTTGATTCCTTTGCAGTATTTGAGGTCTGAAAAATACAGAGCATCATTTCTGTCATTTACTTTTTCTGCAAATAGAAACAATGTTTTTATTTGAAATTTGGGAGAAATATTTGATCACAGAATGAAACAAATATTAAATTCAGAAAAACTGAAAACGTCTTTGAAATGCTCCTTAAATATTTGATCATTTTTATTCAATATTGCAATATATACAAACAGCTGGATTTGCAGCTTCGGCGTGAAATGCCTTGCCTTGAAATGCAACATTTGCAGATGCTTCCATCCATCCAGTGTTTACACGTTCTCTGTAAATATTTCTCTGCTTGTCTGTATTCTGTTTACGACATGATCACAATGTTTTTAATACAGCTCTTCTGAATTCAGGGCTTAAAGATGTGAGATGCACGGGTGAATGGTTCTGGTTTTTGAGGATTTCTTGAAATAGCACACTTTCGCAGTGCTCTCTCCAATTTTATTGACAGGGGTGGTCCGCGAGGGGCGCAGGCTCAGTCAAGGGTGACTAGACCAAACACAGCTGCCAAGCTGACCAGTCGGTCAATAACTTGACAGCCAGCGCTTTAAATGGATGATCCTCCTAAGGAAACTGTTTTCATGACAATCTGAGAGGCCGTTTACACAAGCCCGTTTTCAACTGAAAACATTTATGCGTTTTGGCTGTCCGTTTACACGGAAAAGGCGATTTAGGTGACTGAAAACGCAAACTTTTGAAAACGGGTCTCAAAGTGCAACTTTTTGAAAACACATTTTCGTTTCCATGTACACTGCAAGACGGAACTTTCTGAAACAAATAACATCACGCGTACGCGTTTTACGCACTCAGTCGCGCAAGTATAGCCAAAACAATATGGCGACTTTCCGTACCGTGTGCTCTCGCTGCTATACCGATAAGACCAGCGGAGACACACTATTTACATTCGGCAAGCTTTTTAACACACATATACCTCGACCAATGGTATTAAAAAGCACTTTTGCCTCATAACTGTGCATGTGTAAGTGCCAGGGCACGTCTTGTTACAACAACATCGCCATCCACTGGCCTGGTGTGCATACTACATCGTCTTTATCCGTTATCCTGGATCTGTGAAAATGCAGACAGTTTTGATAATGCTCTCATGTGTTCGTGAAACTTTTCAAAAACGCAAAGAAAAAAGTTTTCAGATTTCAATCGTGTAAACATGGCCTCAGGCGGGTTGAAGAGGAAGCGTGTCAATAATTGGCTACACGCCTACAGAAATGGTATCATGTGTAATACACCGTACATGTTAGTCCGTTCTAGATCATCATTATGAAGTATTCATCTGTATTAAATACGTCTTTTCTCATTATTTCTCATTTTAAACATCTGTTGACATATTCCATTTCAGAAAGTCATCTTTAAAGCACGGAACAAGTGCAACAAGAACTCCGTCAAAGACGCACCAAAGGACAAGAAGAAGAAAGAGTGCACGCCCGCCGTAGAGAAGCTGTGTGATCAAAAGATCAGTGACGGAGCAGAGAAGATCACCGAGGAGAGAAACCCGAGCGCCAATGAACGACGAAATAATGAGGTTGACACTGAAGTGGAAAGCGGAGAGGAAAAGGAACTCTATGAGACAGAGGAAGGGGCAGCAACAGGAAGTGAGGTAGGGGAACAACAGGAAGTGCTGTGCGGTAATAAAGAGAGAAAAGGAAATCCCCAAAATGAAAATCAGCATGAGGTAGAAGTAAAAACACAGGTGGAGATGAGCCACGATGCCTCACACGCAGACCAGCAGACAGCACATCGGCGCAATGAGGTGGACAAACAGGCAGACGGCTCAGTAGACGAACCGTCACCGGCACATGACGACGTCTCATCCAATCAGGATTGAAGATGCTCTCCAACTCACGTGACCAAGAGATGTAGACCTTTATGAATGTTCAAAATAAACATCCTTAAAACAAGACACATTTACAAGGTATACAGCACAATATCTTGAAGTTCTCTCACTCCAAATCATTTTTCTTGATCGTCATACCACAGACGAGTAATATGAAGGACAGTTCTTTAAATCCAATGAATGTTGTCTTGTATTAAGAATGTTTAAACACTCTAAAATAAAGACAATACAGACTAATAAAATGATTTACAGATCCAGACGGCTACAGACACCTCACCTGACATTGCGACCTCTTGTAACCAATGCCGTTGGCGAGATTTCATCCCCTCTGACCGAGATCTTTAAACGAGCGATAGGACCCTAGTACCAAGAAAAAGAGGAGAAATGGGATGAGATTGTTTTCAGTAAATGCACTGGATGGGAAAACCACAATAATATTTACTTTGTGAGCCCAGAGGGCCGAGAGCCGGCTGAAAGACTTCGTCTCTACTGAAGATGACCGGCGTGCGCGGAGCAGACGGTTACTGTTGCGAGAGGCAATCGACTGTGATGTAAGGTGCACATGTGTTTGTATATTTTTGTTTTGATGTTTGTATGAATATTTCACAGTTTAAACAAAACCGTTGTCAATGTAACGGGAGAGCAATGTAAGAAAAGTATCTGATTAAGTTTCCTTACAGCTGCAATTTGTAACTTTAAATCATTTGTTTCATACATACAACTACAGTTTACAACACATACTGCGTTGGTTCAAATTTCCTTTCAAATTTTTTTTTTTACCCAAAAAAATTCTGAATGCAGCTTTAATCGTGCCGTTGGGACAACTTTTTGTTTATTTGTCTATGAGTGAATGAGTTGCAAACTTAAACATGTTACAACTTGAACTTCATCTATTCCACAGAGTTGATCGAACTCATTGTTCAATAATCTCATCCCTCACTATTTTAAAAGCACAGCTTAAAATTCAAGTTCTGTCATCATTTACTCACCCATGTACCGATCCAAAAACGTTAACCTTTCATTATTTGTGACAAAGGAAAAGAGATTAAATAGTATCATTCAAGTAGTCTACGCTATTTGTCTGGTATATTCCAAGCCTCCAAAACCTAGTGAACTACAACTGTTGGCAACATTTCCACAATAGGCTGCATCCTAAAGTGTCTTTTTTAAACCTTTGAGGGTAGATGTCTATATAAAAGCCAAAGTCTTCTAAAGCTCCGTGTGAGGAACAGGCGGGAGGTTAAATTGTTATTTGCCACTCCACAGCTCTCGAATCTCGTTCATACATTCAAATATGGTGCGTCGAGACATGTCACGCACGGTTTGAAATTAATTTAGGAGGTTTTTGGAAGTGGTGGGATTTCGTTTTTTACGTTGTGACAGTCTGCGCCAGAGATCGAACAAAACGTTTTTCATATTTTTCTCAAAATAAAAATCGCACATGTGACCAGGGACCACAAAACGAGTCATACGTAGGATTTATTTGTAGCAATAATAGCCAACAATACATTGTGTCGATTTTTCTTTTATGCCAAAAATCATTAGGATATTAAATTAAGATCATGTTCCATAAAGATATTTTGTAAATCATTTTTGTGAGTGGATGCAGGAACTGATTTTGTGGTCCAGGGTCACAAATCTCTAGACACACCCCAAAATGTGCAGAGATTCACTTAGAAGGGTAAATTCACTCATTTTTCTTTTCTTATTAGCTAGCAGGTGTTCACACAAGTGGCGTTCACGCATCACAAGCAGTTTCACATAGGAATTGCGTAAAAGACATTTCATCACATCCACTTCATGAGAGCAAAACCACATCGTCGTTATTTCGTGGACCGCAGTGATTTTTCTATTTGCATAAAAGGTAAACGGCCACGTGGATAATGCAGACAGAAGGGTGTAATATAGAGGGGTTATGGGAATGATATAATCACCATGATGATCTGGGATGTTTGCGGTTTAAAGTGAACAACAGAATATGAGCACAGTCGCATTGACAGGGTCATGTAGTTAGGCATTTTCTCTAAAGCTTTTATTAATGAAACCAATAGTATTTCGGTCTTTAATCCTGGAATGAGATCCAGTTGAATCACAACAAGACTATGATCTCAGACGGGATGTTTTATCCTCACGGAGACATGGTTTGGATCGGTTTTAGCAGTCTATGTTGTATTAAAAAAAAGTCTAATGTCATTGCATTAGATGCTTAAATATCAAACCAAGTGGCATATAGATTTTACGAAAACACACGTTAAAGCAAAACCGACATATTTCTAGATACCTTCTTTTGTTAACTCCAACAGGTTTGGAGCCAAAACTGCAAAAGTGGTGACGAAGTCTTCTGAAAAAAGATCTTTAAGCTTCGTTTATTTGCAAGTGCCATTTAGTCATTTCGTTATATCTTACACCACGATTTGAAATCCTTTTGGAGCCCATCTCATACCTTACCTGACCTGAGCTGTAAATGTGTTTTCCAGTAAGTCAGTCTTGTTGCCCTGGTGTCTGCTTGTATTTATAATCTGGGTTTGCAGCGTCAGGGGTTTTCCAGCATGTGGTCTTCTGGAAGGGCACACAGACGGTTCACAGGGCCTGCATTAGCTCTAATGGCCGGAGGGGTCACATTTAAAATCATAATAGCTTTTCCACTCACCCCTCCTGCTGGGAAATCCGTCTCCAGCGCTTGCTCTCCTCGCAGAGGGTCACGCCTTCCGACTTCCCAATAAAAGATGCTGTTTCCAATCTGTCAGCAGACGCTTTGATGAAAATTCACTTTGCACTTTCCCAGTATGTTTCCTGGCGCGTCTCTCTGTGTTCTTCTCCCAGCAGTTTCAAACACGTCGTCATTATAATCGTGTTTTGTCACAGTGTTGTTGGCGAAACGTTGGATGAGGGGGAGATTGCCCGTTTGATTGTTTGACGCCGATGACTGAACCAGCGAAAAAAAAAGATTCTCAAACGTTACTTGTTGATTATCACAGATATGTGCCATATTGCAGTATTCCTGCTAGCAGATACTGTAGTGTGGGCATATGATAAGCATGGCTTTTTTCTGTTATCCATTGAGGTATCTGGCTGTGTTTGCAATAGTATTGTAGTACTGTGGACTGCACTTTGAATGTTGTTTTTTTAAATAACATTACAGTTCAGAATGAATCATTACATTTTACCAAAGGTAAAAAGGGTTGGATACAATTCTGAGTGCTTCAGATGCCTTAACCACGGTAAAAAAATGCCTTTTAGAATTACGTCAAGAAATTGAATAGCGAATGACAAACAAGGAAGGTCCGTCAAGCGCTTTGCATTGTGGGATACAGCGTTACATGTGGTGTGTTCCGTTTGAACATTACGGCAGGGCTGTACAGTACATACATGTCGCACATGCCATGGAAAAAATCGGTCTGTGCTACGAATAAATTTAATAGTGTAGCACGCGTACAATACCGTTTGGCAGGTGCATTAGACAGAGCCACTTGTTTGTGTGAAGTGCATTTGTCGGTGTGGGGTTTACTAATGGCGCACCACTTTTTATTTTCGTTTTTGCAATTAAAACTTGTATTCCGGCTGCATCTGTGGGATGTGGGAAAACATGGAATCAGTCACGAAAGCGGAATTCTACTATTTAAATATGCCCTCTGCTGGTTCTGCGCATCTATGAGTGAATGAGTTGCAAACTTTAACATGTTACAAGCGTGACACTCGTCTGTATTGTACTATACGAGGACATGAACTTCATCCATTTCACAGAGTTGATCTAAGTTTATTTTACGAGCATTTCACTGTTTTTGTGAAGCTACTGTCAAACACACTGAAGCTAAAGCGTCTTCGCAACGACCCGCCAAAATAAAAGTCAGCTTAATTTGAACCAGATGATTAAAGAATTGAGTAGTAGTAAATGTATAAACTGTGGTAAACGCTATAGTATACTTATATAGTACAATAGTTTACGACGTATTTTTATGGACAAATGTATTTACTGTATAGTAAAGCATTGAAAATACAGAACTCAGAAAAACTAAAGAGGACTTAAAATACTATGGCCCTAATTTATCCGTTTGCATAACGTTAATGTCCTTTTTCAGTTACCTGTCTATTTATCTGATGACCTAAACTTGTGTTACAAAACTTTAAACCTCTGTAGCAAAAAAGTTAACGTACAGCCCTGACATTGCGCTAAATTTGAGATGTTGTACAGGACATGTCAATTTAAAACGAATGATTTGTAAGTTCCTTCAGTTTTACATGCTGTGTTTTAATTATTATTATAAATGTGTGATGTACTGAACAGTTTATGAAAACTTAACATTTATATTTAAAAAAATAACGGCTAAAAAAAAGTAATTCCAGTGACTATTGCAATGGGCTACCTGTTTGGGCACTTTATGGTTGTATAAATTGACGTGGCACAAACCAATTATTCATTTAGTCCACAGGAAAACAGTTGTTGTTACATTATTCATAGCTTTGCTTGGTTTACACTACTTCCGTGTTTTTTCATGTTTTCAAAATGTTACATTGTCGTTATAATGCACGTCAAGGCAACAAGAATATTTGCATACTATACAAAGTATACATACCGGTAAGAAACTAGGATAGTATGCTATTCCAAACACAGCCAATGCCTCTCTCTCAAACTCCTGTGCAAATGCAAGCCTCTCAAGAGATGCAAAATATACACACAACTATTCAACGTTTATACCATTGTTACGTAGACACCGGATTTCAGCAGTTTAATAAGCTGGCAGTGATGAATACTTGTGCAAAAAGTAACATACCTGATCTTTACCGCCCACATATACAATAGCAGGCAAGAGCTCGTTGAGTTTTGGGTCAGCCCGTGGGTTTGTGCGGTCACGTCCCGTGGCTGTTACAGACAAGCTGTTAAGAGAAAAACAAGAATGTAGAGAAGAGTGAGTCTCCTGTAGTTAGTTTCCCTTATCGTATATGAAGAAATGTGCTTGTTGTATAACGTACTCCATATCTGCGAGTACCCTGCACCGGCGGGGGAGATCATTCATTGCAGCTCACACCGCGAACACACAGGCGTGCACCATTCCCTCTCTGTTTTCTGGCTTTGCTGAGGTCATTTAAGACTGCTGAAAAGAGTGAAACATGCTGCTGAGGTCTGTACTCGCGTGTCTGAAACATTCACCGTCTCTGCCTCCATATTTACAGGAAGATTTGAATGTTAGTCACTGTTGTGCTGTTGTCAAAACTGATCAATGTTCTTCATTGTTTGCTTCATAACGCCATCTGTACAATTTGTATATTATAATAAATATGATTTATATTTGATTCGTGATGGGTTTTATTTTGCTGTAATATCTGATTGCCACATCATCAAGGGTTTAAACATCATGGTGGTATTTCCTGTTTTCTTTCATTCAAATCTTTAAAAGCACCAAACTGCAGTATTTACCACCAAATTTTATAAAAATAAACCATGTTCAGATATATGTCTTTCTGTTTCTAGCGATTAAATAATCTTTTGCTTCCAAATTGATACACAGGGCCAGCAAACACAATTATGAAGTAATTCAAGTTATTATTTGGTTCCTGTTGGGTTATTTATTTATTTGCGAGTACATGAGTGTAAAACCACTGGTTGATGTAAAATGGCCTGTACTAAAATCTCTTTACAAAGGCGGTCTAGAAGCACAACATAAATACATTTTCCCCCATTGCACACAAAATCAATGCTGTGTGTCCATTACCAGAAATCCTCTAATGACACTTCAATGAGGGTTGAGACGAGAAAACTGAATAATGTATAATGGCAACATAGAAAGCTGAATAATGCACAGATGTAATTTCATCAACGACAACAAAGGCACAGAAATAGTGCTAGCTGACGGCACAATCTCATTTTTAATATAGCTTCCTAAAAGAAACTTGTACCTATGCTGTGGTGTTTGACATTTCTAAGAGTGTCATTTCAGGTATAAGAAGCTTGTGAATTTGATCATAGGAACACACTGCCATCTAGTGGCCTGTGCTCGTCAAAGCATGTAAAGACGTTTTGGGGGTTATCTGTGCAAAGATCGACAAGTCAAATAATTAATTCTGCATAAGACAAAATGTAGAGAAAACAACTCATTTTGTTTTACATTGCACTAAATAAATGATAAACAGCAAAAGATCTGATAAGAGACCTGACGTGCTCGAGCCAACATTACACTGGTGATGGTTTGGTTTCTGATGTCTGTAAATTCAGTGATCACAAGGCTGCAGTGTGATGAATAAGATTATAATGAGCTCTTATTTATTAATATGATCATTTTTATCACCCCGCAAATATGTGCCGTGTGAAATGAAGCAGGGATAGAATGTTGCGATCAGATGCTCAGATGATCAGATCAGGTTTAGTGAAGCAGTGTGAAAGGTTATGAACACCCAGCATTATCTTTTAACCCGTGGTAAATTATGAGCTTTCTTGAGCCTAACAATAGAATTTTAAAAACTATTTTAGACTTTTAAGGGCCCCCGTGAATCTCTAGGTACATAAGGAGTAAAACTGGTTTCCACTCCGGTTTCATGGCAGCTGCAGAGCCATTGAGAGAGAGAGTTGCGTCAACTCCATTGACTCCAATGGAACAGTTTTTCACAGCAATGGCGCTTTAGGCTGAATTTCAAACTGGTCAAAATAACTGCAATATCGTCCTCTAGGGGGCGGTAAACTGATAAATATTTGCCCTCTTTTCTTATTTGTTCCATTTTAATAGCTTTTTTTTTGCTATAGTTTTGTAAATAAAACCAACACCAAAATGTTCTTCTATGAACCAGTAACGCAACACACACCCATTAGATTTGAAATGTAATTTAAAACTGAAGCATTAAGATGAAATCTTAATTTTTTGCTCTTCGGCAGACGTCCCTATCCTATTACATTACATTATAAGGTCTTTCAGTTACAATACCTTAAGGCAGAAAAAACCCCAATAAAAAGCACTGTGTTCTCTTCAGTGTTGGGTGTAACTAGTTACTAAGTAACTAGTTACTGTAATTAAATTACTTTTCCTTTGAAAAAGTAAAGTAAGGGATTACTCTATGTTTTCCTGTAATTTAATTACAGTTACTTCTGATGTAATTAAACTAAATACTTTGTGTAATATCTGTGTGTGCAAACATGGAATTGACATCAAAATTCAAAGTCTAACTTTAAAATCCATGCTTTAATGTATTATTCTCACATTTGTAATAATTTGGTCAGTTAATAATACTACTTTATGTAGTTTTATATTATTGATTTGAATGAATTAAAAGAGCCGTTTCATGTCTATCCTTGAATCACTTGACTAATCAAGGTTGATATAGGATATAGAAAGTAATTAGTAATAAGTAATTAAATACTTTTTGGAGAGAGTAATTTGTAAAGTAATCTAATTACACTATTGAATATGTAACTAGTAACTAGTAATTAATTACTTTTTCAGAGTAACTTACCCAACACTGGTTCTCTTGTACATTCAATTCCAACTCATCATGTCTCTTGTCATTGTGCTAAATCGTTAAAGGAACTATTGATTTTTTCAGAGGCTGAATCTCGAACAAATGTCAAACATCCAACCAACTTTACATCGGAATGACGGCATACTTTTGAAAAAAATCATGATGATATTGTAGTGCACAGAAATGTATCATTCATGAATGAAGTGCACCAGAGAGCTGACGGACGACGGGCAAAAAGAGATTTTCACTGTGTTATTCATTGTTCTGAGTTCCTAGTAAACAAATGTGTACCTAGAAGCTCGTTGTCGTTTTTCAGACGCTTCAGTATTTTTATTATTACTTTAAAACATATTGTGAATGTGATCAGGGGCGCCATGCACCCATTTTTTGAAGGGGGAACAGAGTGCAAAACACACCAAAACATGTCCTGTACGTACAAATACATACATTCAAATCAATATTATAGAGACAATCTCTTAAGTGTATTCAAAACGGTGCACAAATCATTACGAGAGTTAAATTACAACACTTTCTGATTGATATATGAATCTTCTTCCCAGTTTAAAAAATGATGTTCATTTTAAAGGTAAATGTATCAGTCTGGTGTATTTTAAGAACAAATATAGTTTACAATTGTGTGCTATAGTAGTAAAAGAGTCATTGTTTGCATACAATTTAACATAGACCACAAAAGTCAAAGTAAAAGCAATAAAAAAGAAAAAGAAAAGTGGTTACCCTTTGTTAAATTGCCTTTAATACAGATTTATTATCCATTACAAGTCCGTTCCATTGTGAAACATATAATATATATATAAAATTATATAATGAAATATAATACAATCATTTTAGTGCCTCAATTTCTTAATATATGAAAGTGTCTATTCTTTATGTATTATTTAATATAATACTGCACTGTTAGAAAAACTCTTGAACGGGTTTTATGTAACCAGCTCTCATCCTTTCTCACACAAAACAACCTCCTGGACACTTTTGGGATGTAACTAAAGACGTCTACGTTAGATATTTTTATTCATATAGTACTTGTAAGCACACTGGTTGTATCCAAATTCAGGGTCTGCGTCCTTTGAAGGCTTCTGTATACAGGGATACTTAACCAAAAATGAAAACTGTGTCATATTTTACTCAAATTTGCGTTGTTCCAAATATGTATACATTTCTTTGTTGTGATGAATGTTTGGAAGAATGCTTATAGACCGTTTCATTGGACGCGAGCGCCTGACCCCCAGTTAACTTCTGGTTTGTGTTTGGCTAGTGTCTAATAATATAATTATTTATATTTTATTTAATAAATGTTAATATTAGATATATTATAGTAATAGTGTTAAATAAACGATTTGTTGAATTTTGTTATATGTTCATTTTATTAAATAAACAATTTGTTGTATGGGTCATGTATACGCTTTTTTCTTTATTTTCTAATATACTCGCGTTTTTATTTCTGCCAAATAGTGAGCAGTTAGAAGAAAAACAACATAACACCCTACAGTGTCCAGTCTGACAGCCTATATTGCAAACAACATAATAATGAATCTGCTTTTGAGTCAAATAAATAATTAATAAATACATGTATTAAGCATTTATAACATGCAAGTTAAAAATGACTCATTATTTGGCAGGTATTTCGTTAGAATCCCTCTTTTTATTCATGCAGTTATAACTGCTTTATAATGCATTTGTAAATTGCCTTATTAATCATTAATGCACACATTTATAAATGCTTTATAATGGGTACCTTAACGTTAATGTAAAGTGTTAACGAAATATGTTATTAGACTGTGCTTTATATATGCAGCTTTCTTCACGCGCACACTGAGCTCATCGGTAGAGAGGACGCTCGGTTCTACATGATGTCAGTCTGAACAAATATATATTAGTTTTGTTTTAATGTATAATAGATAAATCCACAAATCTGTGGATTTATCTATTATATCTGCAAAGTGTGTGCAAACAATGCTTTTGCTTTTATCCATCAATACAGAATATTCTATGTCAGCATCGCGATTCCGCAGCTCCAGACTTCATCTCATCAGTTTTTCTGAAGTCAGAACTTTTTTGACAAGTAACTGATGTGACGGAGTTGACCAATGAAACCAGCTAAGGGGCGGGGCTTGTGCTTACGTAGGCTCTTAAAGAGGAGTCGATTCCTTCAACAGTATCGATTCCAACCTTTGAAATCGACTATTGATTCCCAACACCTTGGAATCGATTATTTTCAGAATGGATTCCCAGCCCTACATGTTACTTTAGTGTGCCTTTAGCCCCAACAACGGGTGCTTTTTACCCCGAATGCTATAGGATACTTACTGTGGCTTTAATTAACTTGACCAAAACTGAAAATCATTATCAACACCTATATCTCAAAATATATTGAGTAAATTGGACGATTCTCGTGTACTGCTTTAATCTACAACATCAATCCTTAGATAAAATTAGCACCAAATCAATTTGTAGTTAACCGGGAAATAAAATCAAAGGTGCCTTTTACCTTATGGAGCCTTTGGCCCTGTTGTACCCTATACATACAAGTACATTAATGTATATATAACACTCTTACCTATGGATTCTGGAGGATAATGTTCTCCTGCAGTGCAGGGGGGATATTATAGAAGCAGGTCCCGATGGAGTGAATGAGCCATACTATTCCTTTTACTTTTGCTTTTTGTGACAACTGGACATACACATTGTAAAATAATTTGTCCGTTTCATTCATTCTTAATGCCGTTCCAGCATCACAGGCTATATGGCGAGAACCAGCTTTTCCACACACAAGTCGATCCTAACACAAGTTTGGGGGACACTTTGGAATCCTCAATCAACCTCACCTGCATGTCTGTGGGAGGAAACCGGCGCATGTCGAGAATCTTCATGTTTTTGTTTGACCTTTTTCAGGTCTTTTAATGACGGTGCCCATTATTGTATAGAAATACCATTTCGGTCACCAAAAACAAAACATTCACACGGTTCACTTGTTGTATTTGTAGTTCCATTCAAATAAAAGCCACTGAATGATTCCGAGTGCATATACTCTCCATTATACTGCAGACACAAAACAAACTCACTCGTCCTATACATTCAAAAGAATAGCTTAGAGCAATGCAATGCAAATAAATACACACGAGAAACATACAGAAGGAAAAACAGGACCTTGGTATAATGGAATGTATATACAACAAAGATTGTTTCATAAATGGGTTACTATTGCTTAATGTGATCAGCCTCTGGTCTTCCCCTAAAATCTGAAACTTTAGGTTAACCTTCAGTCTATGACCCCTATAACTAGCTTATTCAAAAACATGTAACTCAATCTAGCAGCTTTTCTCTAGGCCTCATGAACAAGCGCAGTCCCTCTGTTGTAATCCAATATGACTCATATTTTGACAGATTCTTATAATCCAATAACAAGAGATACTGTAAATTTCCTGTCACAACAGTTTCAGATATGACTCATTTATGACACGCCTCATTCACTTGGATTAAAAAAATAAAAGCGTGTTAAAAGAAATCCGTGTCTTACAGATGGAGGAAACCAGACAGCGGTTTCTTTGTGCATATTCGCTCTCTCCAAAACCAGGTGACACGCATGAGGCACTGCAAAGCCGTACGGACATTTAGCGAGCGACCGCGTATACATCGCATGAAAAATCCCCAAACCTTACAGGTGCATCGCGGGGCAGAAACTCCTTGCAGCCAAGCATTTTCATCGTGAGTTTACTCCTCAAACCCCATCGCCATTCTGAAGTCCGTTTTAAACGACAGCAGGTCCTGATTTCTAAAGCAATACTTGAAGAATATTGAGTCGTAATGGAAGCAAACAAATGGACAAGGTTTTTCCGTCAACTAAGAAATGTAGTTATGGTTACGTACTCCCACTGGAGTTTCCCATTATGGGCATTTCGGTAAAAGTCTTCTTTATAAAAGAAAAAAAATCCTACGCAATATATACATCTGTACCCAGAAATCAACGACAGAACACAGTGTCCCAGATCAACAGGCGCCTGCAGGCTCCATCCCAGAATTCAGTGCCATCTTTTCATCTCGAGTCAGAATCACTGCTGTCTGATGAAGAGGAGGAAGAGGATGACGAGGAAGAGTCTGAACTGGAGCTGCTGGCACTGAGGCGAGACGCTGCGTTGTGTGGTTCCACACTGCTGGCCTTCTCCACTGAAAAGCGAAGAACACAAACAGGTTAAAACGAGACCTGGTTTAGCAGGAGGCGGTGAGCGGCGATGTCAGCCCTACCTTTGGGTTTCTGGGGCTTCTTGGCAGAGTTGAGCTGTCCACTCACACATCTTGCAATCTTCTCTCTAATTCTCTCTTTTTCTCCAGAGCCAGCTCCTCTTGGCTCTTCTCTCCAACCTTCTTCACGGCTGCAGAGGAGAATTCAAGACAACGTTCATTTGGTGCCGTCGTTGGTTTCGAAAACAGGTCCCAAAAATATTGTTACTACTAACCAGCTGCGGATACGGAAGGGTGGCATATATACCACTGCAATGGAGTAAAATGTCAACTGATTTTCTATTTTGTGTGTACTAGACCAAATGAGATGAAGAAATATAGAAAAATATCAAAACACAAGGCAAGAGTGTCTTTAGATTTCAATCCGACAGCAATGAAACACAGCGATGTATATTCAATTTTGGCTTCAAGGACAAGGCAGCTCACCGCAAGGTTTGCGAGGTTTCTTGCGCAGGCAGGTCATGACGTATCGCTCCAGCTCGCGCAGAGTGGACGGCTTTAGCATCTCGAAGTCGATCTCGATCTCCTCTGGGTTCGTGTCGCGCAGAGAGGGCTCGCGTGACTGGATGATGTGCACCACGCGGCCCAGCTTCTCTCCAGGCAGCTTGTTGATGTCCAGGCTGAGCTGGCGCTTGTCGTCGTAGCTCATGGGCAGCCCGTCCTCTTCCTCCTCCGAGTCGTAGTGGGGAAGAGAAACGACGGGCTCCGCGAAACGAGGCGATGGGGTCGACTTCTTAGTGTTCCTGCCAGAGTAATAAACACGAGGACTGAAAATATTAAATGTGCAATATTTCGTGTTTGTTATCCGTTTGGGTACTAATACTTTTGCAATGTTCAACTTGACTGGTTGCTCAAAATGTCAAACGCTTCCTCAATTTTAGGATCCTGTAAATCTAAATGTGATGTATTATAATGTTTAGCTTAAAGTCAATTTACAGAGAAAGATCTATTGTACATTAGTCTACTACTTATGAAATATTAAAAAAATACACACTTCCTGCTGCTCTTTTTGCTCTGCGCACCCGACAGCGAGACTCGGCCGGATTTGCTTTTAGACAGCCTGGCGGGTTTCTCACGGTCGTCGGTCGTCAGGCCGCGGCCACCTCGCCGTTTCTCTGGCTTCTTTTTCTTCTTCTTGTCTTTCTTCTTCTCTCGTTTCCTCTTGGGTTTGGCGATGGGGCCGGAGGACAGAGCCGCCAGCTGCTCATGAACCGCTCGAAGCTGCAGCACAGAGCACATATAAATGAACATCTGAACATATATATGAAAAATCGTTTTTATAGAATTTTTTGTCTTGCCTATATACACATTATACATGCACAAAGGTTGCTTTAAAGAAACTCGTCATGTAACACTTCGTTCTCATTGGATGTGTGAATTTACACAGGTGCTGTTTTTCACATTAACCTCCTAACACCACATCAGATCCCAAATAAACAGAAGAACAACACAAGTGAAACGGTTGACACACACTCACACACACAGATCTATGAAGGGAGCGTGTGTACCTGTGTGCACACCTGATCCTGCAGCTGAGCCAGACGTTGAGCTCTCTCCTCCTCGCTGTCAGAACTCGGGCTGCTCTCGCTGCTCGGCTCGCTGTCGCTGCTCGGCTCGCTCTCTGACGATGAGGTAGATGATGACGAAGACGAGGAAGAGGAGGATGAAGAAGAGGAGTGGTGCATTCCTAGCATGCCCATGTTCCGCCCAAGTGGCATGGGAGACAATTCCTCCTCCTCGGAAACCTCGTCGGGCATCTTTGCAAAGCGAAACTCAAACACGTCCTGCAGGAGCGATGGAAGAGAAACGTTCAACACATAAAACTACACGTAAAGATGCACAGATGTGACATTTTGTATGCGAGATGCACAAATGTATAAACAAGCAATTAAAAGTTGCAAAAGTGTCCCCAGAATTTGGTAAATGTGCTTTTTCATTCTAAGCCCCTTGGGCTTGGAATGATTTGCAAAGTGTACTTAAATTTGAGTCCTTACCATAGTTATGCACTTTTAAATTTATTTTGTATTCTGTTTTAAAGATTCCTGTAAGTGTTTTTCTTGATTTACTTGTTATTAGTTTTTGGTACTGAGTATTATTTGTCTTTGTTTTGTGTGAAACTTTGTGTGCCGCTGTCTTGACCAGTTCTCATTGGAAGAAGAGACTCAAGTCTAAAAGGGATTATCCTGGTTAAATAAATCAAATAAAATTCTATGATTCAATTTGGCAAAAAGTATACAAGTCGATATTCACAATAAAATGATTGATAATTTTTTATTTGATTTGGAATTTGTTTTAAAATTGCAATTTAGCTTTGTTATTTGACAAAATATATTTTGATTAAAAAGCAATGAGCAGCATTTAAGACATAATAAAAGGGCTCTTGTTCATTTTCTAATTTGTCTTAACTCGTTTTGTAAAAACAAAAGTTAAAAAAACTATTGTGAGATCAATATTATGAATTGCGTCACACTGTGAGCTGATTGAATCGCTACATCTCTAGTCAGATGTCAAGGGAAATGTAACGTAACCTGCCCAGAACGTGTCCAGGTCTTATTTCATTTCCAATAACAAAACAAATCTTCATCACCTGCAGTTTGCGCGCCATGGCAACGACATCATGATCTGGCGGGTTGTACTTGTAGCAGTTGGAGAACATCAATCTGACATCAGCGCTGAACTGCTGAGCATCTCTGTACTCGCGCTCGTCCATCTTCCTCTGAACACAAACCAGAGTGATGTCACTTATTACAAAAAACAGTTTGAGATGCTGACTGGCCAATTAAGCGCCGTGTTTAAATAACAACGATAGCGTTCTTGAGCACACCACATTACATCCTTTCAATGCAAGAATGCACGTCTCGTCCATGCGAGTCACCTTAATGGTGCCGAGGTCTATTGGGTGTTTGATGATGTCGTGGTAATCGAGCAGGCCTAGCGTTGACGCGTCCACGGGTTTGTAGAAGGGCCACGCGTACGCCGCATGTTTCTTTGACAGCAGCTCTTTCAGGACGGCGCTGCAGTAGCGCAGATGTTTGCTCAGTTTGCCCCGCCGGGAGGGCAGATGAGGCCGCACCGAGTCCGGCAGGTCCTTGCAGGGGGGTTTGATGGGTCGACGAGACAACGGTCTCCCCAAGACAGGCTGGAGGTGGGTGGGCTCGGCCACACCCCTGACCACGCCCACACCTGGAGAGCAGTCTACGGACGATAGGGAATGGGACATTTCTTCGGCCGACCCGTGACCTTTTCCCATGCCTCCCATCCGGCTGGCGGATGTCATGGGGAACCCGAGCGTCGTGGGCGTGGTTGTGTCGGCTTTACGCTTGACGCCTTTCTTCTGCGGAGAGAACAGGGACATCATAACACACGGTGAGTAATACTTACTGAACCTACACTAATCCTTATGATCGTAATAACAGTGTATGCAAGTTTGGTGGGCGAAACATTGCAAAACGACATGTTTATTATACACGAGATCTTATTCATATTTTTTATATACCCTGTGAGTGACGTTATAAAAATTGGAATAGGAAACGATGTGTACCTTTGCAGTGGGTTGAGTGGGTGGTAGTGTCAACAGCGATGGAGGGGGTTCGGAGTTCAACAGGGTCTGCGGAGGGGTGGAAAACCACGAATCCGGCGTGTCGGGAGATGAATAAGAGTATGCCGACTGAGACACGGCAGGAACCTGGTGAGCACTCGTAACACTTCCTCCTAAACGAAGTAAAAAGAAAGTAAGCAATTGCAAAACAAGTCGATGTCAAATCATTCAGTCGCACATCTATCTAGCATGAACACAACAGGCTCGTGCCGATGGTTAAACCTCTGGCTGTATCTCACCTCTGCCTCGACGCCCTTTCACACTTTTAGCTCCTCTACCTCTTGGAGCAGGAGGGGGCATCTCAATCTCCTCCTGAGGCATTTGGGCAACTTTCTGTAAGAAGACTTTCTCCAGAGACTGTGCCATCAGAACTATGTCATCCGTCGGCTGTACATAAAGGCCACATTCAACACTTCTGTAGCTGTACTTACTTAATATTTATTTATGCTTGACACAATTACACAGGAAATGTTATCACTAAAAATAAACTGATGTTAATCAAAACTAGGCACCTTATTGTAGATGTAACAGTTGGTAAACATGGTGTTAAAGTCTTGTAAGCATTCACCGGCGCCGCGGTAGTAGTTATTTTCCAGTCGTTTTTTGATAGTGCCCATGTCCATCGGCTGTTTAATAATCTTATGGTAGTCCTGAAAGCACAAGGAAAATGCATTATTGGATGACAGATCATAAAATTATTATATAAGGCAGCTGCCACAAAAACATGCTTGAGTTTTCCCGAAGCCCAGCAATTTACAGCAACTTTTTTAGGAGGAAAAGATCAAATATTTTAATAATATAAATTAATTAATTAATAATAATAAACTTTTTCTTTAACATTTTTAAAGGGATAGTTCATCCAAAAATGAAAATTCTGTCATCATTTACTCACGCACAAGTTATTTCATACCTGTATAAATTATATAATAATATATTTGGAAGAATCTTAGTCATTATCAGTTCCAGGACATCATTGACTATCATAGTAGGAAGAATTAAATGATATTCAAAGGTGCCCGAGAACTCTTTGTTTTCCTAAATTCTTCAAAATATCTCATTATGTGTTCAACAAAACAAAAAAATACAATATTGTTTTCCTACTATGGTAGGGGATGATGTCCCAGAACTGAAAATGGCAAACATTCTTCCAAATTTCTTTCTCTGTGTTCATTGGAACAAAGAAATGTATAAACGCGTGAAACAACCTGAGGGCGAGTAAACAATGACTGATTTATTTTGGGGGGGGTGAACTATCCCTTTATGTACTTTATGTACTTTAGGATAACATATTCTCCACAGACTCACAGGTAAACTGAGTCGAACCGCATCCACAGGTTCATGGAAAGGCCACGCAAAGTGATGCCGCCACAACGCCTTTACCAAGACCTTGTAAAGGAACTGCAGCTGATTGGTCGCGCGTCCCTGACGGCTGGGGTCCTTCACCGGAGGCTGCTGGAGCAGAGGAGGGCCTGGCGGAGGTGCATGGGGCAGAGACGGACTCTCGAAACCCTCGTAGAGAAGCGATGGTTTACGGATCCGTTTGCCTGAACTATGTTCCATCCCACTTATGACAGACCGCCCCACACAGCTGCAGCGGGCACAAACAGACAAACATTAACCAAAAACATGAGAAATGCTGCATTTAGAATTAGGGGGTTAAAGATGTAACGCAACTGCTTTTATATTAGATATAAATCGATATGCATCGTAAAACAATGCGATGTACAATCAAACTGTTGTGAAAAATATGACACATGCAGAATTTGAAAATTTGACTTTTATTATTTGTTATTCTATTTGAGAGTCAATAACTCATTGCATTGAATGACATCAACAAAATTCTACATGTCAATTTATTTAAAAACATTGATTACAAAGATTTTATTTAGAAAAATTAATGGAAATTATACTGCTATTTAATGTTGTTCCATGTCTTAACACATTGACTTCTGCTGGTAAACAGAGACATACACAATGGCAAACATTACGGTTTATCATTTGCATTTATTCATTTTAAGTGATGCTCCCAGGGCTTTCGCAAATCATCTCTCAATTTAAAAATAAATAAATGTAAATTATCCACCTAAATAACATTATACACACGTCAATTCAACACCCCAATAGTGTGGAAAAACTCCTGCTTTTAAAAATATCAGCATTTAATAACAAGGAGAGAAAAACAAACACCACAGGGGTGCATATGAGAATTAAATAAGTGCTATTTTCAAGATGACATGGGTTTAACATGGACCATGGATACTTATGGAGTATGTGCGCCAAATAGTAATAACATTACCGTACATTTTACGACTTGACCTTTCACTCAATTGATGCTGAAAATATTAGCAATGAAATATTTTATACTATAAGAAATGCAAAAGGACATGTTTTTGCTGTGCTGCAACAACTGACAGGCAATGTATCCTGTAGGAAATTGCAATGCACATGCAGCTAGAAGTATACAATACAACTGAATGTAAAAAGCTTTATTGCAAGTGTCATCTGTCCCAGTCCCCGCCTATTCTCTGTTTACAAACAAACGCTGCATGAATATTCCTCCACCCCTCTCCAGACCTGCAGAAACCCTCCTGCATACATGCATCACATACTGCATGCAGTGAACGGATTTGTATGCAATAATAACGGAGCTCATTGAAATGATGCAATTGACATAAAAGCGAAAACAGTTTCAAACTGTTACAGTAATTTGCGGTTTGCGTATGCAGCCTTAACAATAAAATGTCCCTAAAATAAAAACAATGTAAATGCTAAAATACCACGGTGTCACATCCGCAACGAATGCCGTAACTTTGGTATTTATAACAGGAACCGAGGTTACCATGTGAACGTGTGTTACAGGGAGCGTAGCCCTTTAAAAGCTGAAGATGGCGGAGGTAAATGATGCAGTCCAGACCCACAACATAAGGATGCTCGCTGCACGCTCTTAATTTCATGACTGAAACTCGTTGTTAAAGATTGCAATGCACGGTCGTATCGCCAAGTTGAGTACGGTATTAAAAACACCCCGTAAGCAAACGCTTTTTTCGTCAGATGTGATCAAAGATTACACAGAGGATTCGTTTTGGGTTCCGAAAGCACGACGATACTACCTGTCGAGAGACGGGTTGATGGCCGCCTCCATACGGATGGATCGCGATTATTTTGCGTCGCTGGATCCTGCGGTTTCGCCACGGTTTTATTGTCATTCAACTGCTTCGTGAAATACACAGCGCCGTCCAACTAGCAAATGGAGCCTTTCTATTTCCGCTCCTGGGTTTTTATACAGCGCCGTGATCAACCAATCAGAAGTCATCCCGCCTATTTGTCTGGTTTCTTATTGGCTCAATTTGAAGCCTTTCACGCGATAGACACGCCCGTGTAAGGCACAGCGGAAGCGAGGGGGTTTGTGCATGACTCACGGTTACCATCTAGTGAGGGTTGAACGATTTAAAATATTTAGCACTATTATTTATTAACTGAGAGAAAATATTTTATGAGAACAATATATTTTATAACCTATTTATTTTGTTAGGAAACCAAAAGTGTGTCTACAAATTGTATATTTATAATATGTTTATGCATGTTACGATGAATGTCCTATGAGTTATAGAAATAAGGAAAATCTATAATGCTCATTGTGTTGTTAAGTGGCCAGTGGACGTTTTGGACGGTAAAAATATCCCATAATCGTATTTAAAGGAATACTTTATCCAAAAATGAATATTCTGTCATCATTTACTCACAACTTACAAGTTGTTACAAATCTGTAGAATTTCTTTGTTCTGATAAACACAGAGAAAGATATTTGGAAGAATGCTTATAACCAGACAGATATTACCTCCTATAATAGGAAAATAACGTCATCATTTTTTTTGCTCTGTTAAACACAAAAGAAAACATTTGGAAGAATGTAGGACAGAAAACAGTTCTGGGGCACTTTTGACTACCATGGTATTTTTTCCTACCACGGTAGTCAACAGGTGGCAAAATCTGGTTCTAAGCATTCTTCCACATATCTTTCTCTGTGTTCATCAGAACAAAGAAATTTAAACAGATTTGTAACAACTTGTAAGTTGTGAGTAAATGATGACAGAATTTTCATTTTTGGGTGAAGTATCCCTTTAAATAGATTAGAATTATCTAGAATAGCAAAGGCATTTGGCCATTTTTTGAAAAAAGATTATAGTGTAGATGAGCATGACAGACAAGGCAACAACATATTTCATTTGGAAAGCATTTATTTCTAATACTTGTTTATAAATAAGTCATTAACAAACATTATCAAATAATATGTTTAACAGAAAATGAGTGTATGTGTATATAAACATCTGAATGTAGATTTGTATTATATAGTACTAGAATATGTGATGTTTGCTAATGACTAATTAATACAAAATATATGATGTGTTTTAACATAATTGAAATTTTGCATTCACAGATAAAAAAAGTCCAAATGTAGCCATAAAATTCAACTTAAATAAAGCCCCTCCTATGATTTGTGATATTTACACCTAATTTAAAAACACTAGCATTTACAGAAATGAGCAGATGAGAAATACGTTTCAATGGACAAATAATGCAAGCATGTATAATCTGAATGTGCTGATATCACAGGGAAGCATGTGGAGCATCAGGGCTGCATCAGTGACAGACATCTGTTGAATCCTCCGTATTGCGACTAATAGATGTATTCTGCTGCTTCACAAACTCTGCATAGAATCCATTTTTGGCCAGAAGCTGCTCGTGGTTTCCCTGCTCGGCCACTTCCCCATCTTTAAGGAAGACGATGTGATCTGCGTTCTCCACCCCGCTCAGTCTGTGAGTGATGAGCAAAACTGTGCAGTTCTTCAAGTCCTTTCGCAGAGTGCTGTACACCTGCACAAAATAAATGCACCAAAGTCCTGTTTACATCATGTAACATCCAACTTGAGGGATTGAATCTCGGGCTGGATCATATAACAAGTTTATACATGTTTCAAATGATAACCCTTATTTTAATCCAAACAGTTATTAATTCCAGTTAGAGTAAAAAAACATTCAAGAAGTGAGTAACTATTCCTTAAATGGTGCATATATGGATTCACAAATGACGAAAAGAGTGTGATAATGTTGTTGTTTGATGAAATAAACGAATTGTATATACTCCTACTTTGTGTTCACTCTCCGTGTCCAATGAGCTCGTAGCATCATCGAGCACCAGGATCTGTGGCTGTCGAATCAGAGCCCTGGCGATGGCGATGCGCTGTTTCTGACCACCGGAGACCTGACCGCCTTTCTCTCCTGCATCTGATAAACACAAAATATCCCACGTCACCATCTCAACCAACTTTAAAACAGATAACAGTGAATGGAAACTCAATTCAAATGAATGTATTATTATCAACGAGTATTATGTAACATTCGTTCTGGTGTGAAATTCAGAATGACGAAGGTCTAAAGGACTCACCTGTGTCGTATCCTTTAGGTAAATCAGAAATGAATTCATCAGCATTGGCCAGCTTGGCAGCAGCATACATCTCTTCATCAGTGGCATTTTCTTTGCCGTATTTGATATTTTCCCGCACGGATCGAGCAAACAGAACCGGCTCCTGTGAAACTACACTAATCTAAAAAAAAAAGAGTGCGGATAAAACTAGGTTACAAAAACATGCCATCATCAAAGGGATTTTGGGCGAAAAAAAACTACAGAATAAAACAGAAGTACCTTCTCGTGCAGGTACTGGTCCTTGTAGCGCAGCAGTGGATTCTTGTCCAATAAAATCTCCCCATTTTGAGGCTGGTAAAATCTCTCCAGCAAACTTACGATCGTGGTTTTCCCAGAACCTGACGGGCCCACGAGAGCGCTAATCTGTCCAGGCTTCAGCTCGAGAGACACGTTCTAAAAACACCACAAATGAATTTATATACACTAAATAGCCAACACTGTTACAACTAGGCACATTACTATGAGATTCCTGTTCCGCGTGGTTGCTTACCAACTCTTAGATATCTATGACTCTTAGTTCTCGACACATTCCTTGTTAAACTATCAAATGCAGCATGCAGGATTTTTTTATCCGTACCTTTAGTACATTTGTGTCCGGACGCTTTGGATAGGCAAAAGTAATGTTTTTGAAATGCACGTGTCCTTTAAGTGCTTGAGGAGCATCAGATCCATCAGGAGGGGTGTCGGGCTTTCGTTCCACATACTCGAATATCTTTTCTGATGCACCAACTGCCTTCTTGACTTGTGGCCAGTATGACATCAGGACCTGTAAATGAAGTGGTGTTTTTAAGGGTTCTGAGAGTTTTTTAAGTGCTTATATGCAGTTACTAGAATGTTCTGGGTGATTGCTTGGTAACCAGAAAGTATAAATTAGCAATAATTATAAGCAGCGATAGCAATAGACAGCGTGTGAAGCATCACCTCAACAGCCGAAGAAAACTGCAGCTCATAAAGCACAAAGGACACCAGGTCACCACTGCTGACATCACTTCCTGTCACAAGCCGTCCTCCGTAGTACAGTATACTGACTTTCAGAGCCAGGCTGGACATCTTTGAAAAAAAACACATTTTACACATTAGAAAAGCACTACAATATAAACCACAATATAAGGTTCAGAATAGAATATTACAGTACTGCTTATTGTACATCATACAGTATTATCAGTTATCGGGTTAAACTTACACTATTGGTCCAGGTAGAGGCGGCGTACGCTGCAGCTTCCACCTTGTTTAGTGCATATGTGTCCTCTAAACATTTCCTGTATCTCTCGGTTTCTCCATCTTCATTAGCAAAGCTCCGCACTGTCTTCATGGAAGAGAACGTTTCCATGGCAACATCATTGGCCTTGGCGAGGGATTCTTGCACTTGTACAGAAAGTTTCTGCGGGGAACATGTTAAGAGCTCTTCATGCATTTGACTAGTCATTTTGTAAATGATACAGAAAATACACCAACAAATTTAAAGAAAGCACAGAAAAATTAGTTTCACTGTTTACACTTAGGATCAAAAGGCAGAATACATGCCAATCAGGAGATAAACTATGACTATATTTGGTGCAAGAAACCTTACGTAATAAAATGGACTTGCATTTACATTTATGCATTTGACAGACGCTTTTATCCAAAGCGACTTACATTGCATGACAATATACATTTGTATTTTTAGTATGTGCAATCCCTGGGATCGAACTCATGACCTTGGAGTTGCTAGTACTATGCTCTAACCACTGAGCTACAGGAAAGACTAAAATTTTACATAATAATATATGATGAATCAATATTGACGTCTGATTTACCTGGTAGAACTTGCCAGAGAACTCAGGAATGATCCAGATGACCGGGAGGCCGAGGGCTGTGAAGATGGACAGTTTGGTGGACAGCAGCATCATGGAGCCGAATAAAAAGATGACTCGCATGAAGTACCACATGAGCAGACTCAGCTTCTCACTCAGCGTCTCACTCATGGTGTTTGTGTCCGTGGTGATCCGAGACACAATGTCCCCTGAAAAACAGTAGAGTTAACATTACGGCAGGTACTACGGTATGGATCGTGAAGTCGAATTTAGAAAGCAACATATTTAGCTTTATATAAAGCAACAAAAAAAACATTTCTAGTTATGGTGGTGGTCACACAGATTCTGTACAGTTGTACTAAAATGATAGTCTGAAGTGATATGAGGGGAAGGGACATTCTCATTCTAGAGCTCATTTTATCGGACAAAACAGGTAAGGATGATTCATCAATATTTCTGGTCCATATTGCCATAAAAGAGAGACAGTAGATATTATGAGTGTCTCGTTTATCTGTTAAAATGAGAATCAATGTAAGCAGATATTTAATGTTTGCCGAAGTTTTACCTGTCGAGGATTTATCGAAGAATCCTATGTCCTGTTTTAGGACCGACTGGAAGACGAGTCCTTGAATGGACGTGTGGATTCGGCTCATGGTGACGTTGTAGATGAGATCACACACAAATTCACACACAGCGCTGCAGAAACAGAAAGAAATGCACTACTTATGTATCTACTGTTTTGGCTAGAATAGATTTGACTCATCTTATGTGTTTGGCCCTGGTTTTACCTCATAATTGTCATAAGGGTCATGACCGTAATAGCGTGGTTAAAAGCATCAGGTTCATCTTCATTCATGATCCAATCTGTCATTTTACCGGTGTAATGAGGAATCGCCATTTCACCTGTGTGACAAACGCAGAGAGAGAGAAGATTGGACCAGAATACACACAATTCATCATTCTTGCCGCTTACGATCTTACAAATAAACACACAATTAAATAATTTTCTTTACAGACAAAAAATGGTCAAACATTATTTGCAATGTGAACATCTACACCATACAGTACATGTTAGGAAACAGATTGAAAATATAAACATTTAATGTTCCTGCAAAGCTGGGCAAGATCTAATGCACTGAGCAAACTTGAAAACGAAAGTAACTTTAGATCACAGTCACCTCTCTTTCATTTTCACTGCATGAGTTTTATCTGACACTGGAAACTACAGTTCAAGGAAATCATTTACGGATTATGTGAAGTCATAACACAAACATCACCATGGGATGATATGTATATGTATGACAGTTTTACCTAACGAAGAAACGACCACGAAAAAGAAGACGACTGCGAAGCGGCCCGTGAAGGGCTTCATGTATCCCAGCAGCCTTTGCAGCGAGGCATTTCCCTTCTGCTCCGTCTTCTTCTTCTCTGTTGACGGGAGGAGAGTGGGCACATAGCGTTTCCACAGCAACAGAGACAAAGCCAGTACAGCATACCCCTGCAGGAGCTGAAATATAATCACATTTCATTACAAACTCCAGTAATGTATTTGAATAGAAGGTCACAAGAATAGTTCATTTTAAAAATCCTATTCCATCTAAATGTGCACACAGACACATCGTACCCCTTGCCAGGTGTGCCAACCCCACACCAGCTCCACAGTAGGCCTGCCACGCGCCCAGAGTAACGTGATGTACACCGGGTAGAGAAGACCGTGACCCGCAGCAGTCAGCACCCCGTCGAAGCCTCTCATCCACGCAGGGCTGCCAGGGTAGGTGTAGATGAGGAGAAGGAGGAGGAAGGATCTCATCAGGCCTCCGGTCCAGATTGTGATGAAGGTGTTAATGATGAGGGAGGAGGACAGCTGGAGTGTCCCGATGAACATGACCGCACACGCGTCCACACACAATGCCAACACGAAAAACAGAGGGATGGCCATCTTGTCCTTCATCTTCAGCACTGTCAATGACAATACAGGCAATATATTTTATGAAACTATTATACAATAAATTGTTCAAATCACACGTCAAATCAACTTTGCACTTTGTACTGTGGTATTCTTTAATAGGTAATACCATGGTGCTTTGATATATATATCGTGATACTATTACTATTTCCATTCAAAATAATGCTGTGTTTATATGCTGATATGCTAGTACCACAGTTTTAATGTGATACATATTACCGAGTAGCTACAAATGTACCATATGGCACTAACGTTACATGTACAATAGTTTATGGTTCAAAATAAAAACGAAAATACCAGAAAAATAGTTATAACCATGGTAAGTAATGTTAAATAAGAAGATTTAGGGTGACGTCAATGTAAAAAAAGTCCCAAACAGCCCCTCAACTGACCCCATGTACACTTTCACTTTCATTCTCGAATCTATTTTCACTTTTGTTCATTATATAATGTTTTGCAATAAAAAAAAAATTATATTCAAAATAATACATATTCAATAAAAGGTAAAGGGGTGAATGCATGCGGTCTAAGCTTAACAGAATGATAAAACACGGTGCGACAATGTGTCCAGCAATTCAACACCGACATGCCAAAAAGACATAAACGAAACCCTACATACCTGCGTTGGACTTGCGTTTAATGTTATTAAAATCCACTAAAATCTAAAGCTTTCGGTGTCGATGCCACATCAATTCAACGCATTCTCGCTTATAATAGAAGAAATGGACGAAAGCAGCTCGTGTCCGTCTCACACTGCACAAGTGCTCAATGGCCACAGAAACCCAAACACACAGAAACCGAAAGTAAAGAAGTGAAGGGAAATCCCGTCAAGGCATAACTGATGAATATTCATTACGTCACGGGACGTACAGAGAATACTCGATACCTATTGGATGAAAGACAGGCGCTGGCGAATGGGAAAGTCTCATGAATAACAATTATGCATCGTTGCTTGAGCGTCAACATGTAGTGAGCAACGTCGATACCTATTGGCTGAAAGACGACAGTCGTTGGAGTCGGCTAGCGAATGGGAAAGTCTCATGAACAGGAATTATGCATCTTGGCTCGAGCGTCAACATGTAATGAGCAACGTCAGCGTAAATAAATTAATATCCATGAGCATTTTGTGTACTTTTATGCATATCTTTAATACATTCTGAGGTAGAAGAGGATTAAAGCAAATGTGAAATGCAAATGAAGTTAAAAGAAAACATTTCACTAACGCCAAAAATATCCTTGATAGGGTTTATTAGTCATTATTTTATAAATGTTCTATACAAAAAGATTGTATATCATGTTTTTGTAACGTTAAATATTTGTCAACAAATGTTTAATGAATAAAAAGTACAACTTACTTACGTGTTTTTCTTAACCCATGACGTATTTTTGTTATTTTGCCCAACTCTTTCATATTATACATTTTTTGTTCAACCTTTACGGGTATTCCAGCAATATCTAGATATGTAGTATTTTAATATTAAAACCATGCAACAACTTTAACTATGCACCGTTTTAACATCATACCAAACCGAAATAAAACAAATAAAGTTGTTCAAGTAAAAAAAAAAAAATCATAACTTTATTCATTTTTACCACTTTCTTATTCGAATTTGAGCCAAATGAGTCACTCATTTACATAAGTCTATACAAAAAAGGCCTTAAATTGCATTTTCCGTATACTTCATAAGTACTTGCCACCCTACAGGTCTTTTGGATATTTACCAGATACTGTTTTAGACATGAACTTGATAAAGTCCATATTTCTTCAAGAAAAAATAGCAAAGAGTAAAAGGAATTTAAACAGAAATATAAAAATTGACATGTCTGGTCTGACCATGAGGAAGGGCATTTTTTTGTGTGGCATTGTTCAATTGTCTTGTCAAATTTCCTTCAACACAATTCATTTAGCACTAAAATTCATAAACAGTCTTGAACAGGTCAAACGCCTGTGATATTAATGACCTTTCATATTCCCACACACATTTTCTTCTATTCTTTTCCACACAGTGGCAGGAAGTCGTCCAGATATCCGCAGTGCTTCTGAAAAAGAATGAGGGACAAAGTTGGGGAGGGAGCTTTTAAGGGTGTAGACATGAACGTTCACACGGGTCACAGAGCATTTCTGATAACTCTGCATCCATAGGGGGAAACCGACCAAGAAGAAACCGCCACGAATGAGAAGGCACCTGGTTGTGATTCATATTCAAGAGGATGGTGATGGTGTGTAACATCAGGAGAGGAGGAACAGACTTTTTTCATTTGTCTATGTGGCCTATCATGCACCTGACTGTGAGATTGACCTTCCTCATATGGTCCCTCGGCAGATTGTCTCAAGGTGAGTCAAATTCACTTGCATGTGCTCGAAGGAAATGCCTCAGATGATTGACTTAATGGACTATATGATCATATGATAACTGGTGTTCTGAAGACCTATACTTGAGGGATGTTTTTGCGATTTATTACTATTTAGACATCATACTTAGGGTATAGGGATTTAAACCCAACCCACTGTTTGTACTACATACCTTCAGCAGTGTTTAGTAGTATGCTACTCTTCAAAGTGGTCTAAAAATAAGGCAATCAACTATTTGAGAAAGCTTTGTGTGACATTTTGATGTGACGTTTGGAAAAAGACGTTTTTTTATGAGGCACATTTAGCTTTAGTTTACACCGACCAAAGTGCTGTACAAAACACATTATAAAATGACACGATAGAGTCATACAATTATGGAATTTAACTTAATAAAAAAAAATTAATCTTTAACATTTCCTCATTTTAAGTCATAGCTTCAATATTTTTCAAAACTCTTAAAACTTTAGTCACAGTTTTTTTTTTCTTTATTTTCAATTTTAATTTATTCCTTTATCTAGAAAAAGCGCACAATTTTAAATATTTCCTAATTTTAAGTCATTACTGTTTCCTTTTTCAAAAATCTTAAAACTTTGTTCGCAGGTTTAGTAAAGATCTGATTTTCAATGTTGACTCCCATTACGTTTTTACTCACGGTGCATGGATTCCTTCCAAAAACTGAAAAATAAAACGTGAAACTAAAACATTCAGTAATCCGCTCGTATCCTGTTTCATATTGTTTGTGGCCATTTTGTTCGTTATGGTCAAATGTTTTCTTTCACACACCTGCAAAACCCATTGTCTCGCTTCATTGAATCTCTCGTTGCTACAGTAAAACCCTTCAACATTCATCCACTCCATTCTGCTCCATTTCCTGTTGCTGTTCGTCTCTCTGGCAACTTCCTGTTTGTGTCATGGCCCTTGTTTCCTGTTTCTCCTAGAAGGTCAAAGCCCCGCCTCCCGCAGGCCAGAATAAAGCTGGAAGCTTTCGAGCACACCTTCCGTAAAACCTCAAATTGAGTTTCAACACAATCAAATAAGTGAAATAAGTGAACTTAATAATTCATGGCTATACACTTTCAATGTTAAGTGAACAACTGTTCCAAACTTCGGCAGTACAGTAAAATATGTTTAGTAACACATGTCTGCTTGATCATGATCAGATCTAATTTAACCCAAATTAATCCGGTTGTGTTTGAAATGAAGTCTACTGCTGGCACAGAGATACAGTTACATATTTCAAGTCTGTGCGACTTTACGGTCCATATAAGTTCAATTTTCTTCTCCAAAACATTAGTTATTTTTCTTTGTTTAGGTTAAGGGGTGAAATCTGACCAAATCGTTCTTTTTTTTGTTCTTGAGTATTGTTTTCTCTAAAAAAGCCTCTCCTAGTGATCCGTACGTCAGCTGCGCGGCAGGAAAAGCTTGCCAGGCCAAGTTTGCCAACGGAGCATGTGACCAGGAATGCTCAAGTTCTGCGTGCTTGATAGATGGATTTGACTGCCTCAAAGACAAAGGCACCTGCACGTAAGAGATCATCATAATACATACTACATACTAAATATATGTTTCATGTCAGAGAGCTTTTATACTGAAACTGAATACTCTCACTGTGTACTATTTGTTCTAGAAAATATAACTGTCTGGATATTTCACTCAAAGATAAAAACTGAACCGTCATGTTGTTGAAAACCTGTATATGACTCTTTCTTCTCTGGAACACGTAGGAGATATTTTGACAAATATTTCAGGGGTTTTGAGCCCATATAATGGAAACCAATGAGGGTCAATATTTTTTAGTATCCAGCCATCTTTAAAACATCTTTTGTGTTCCGCAGAGGAACAAAAGTCACAAGGGTTGGAAAAATGGGTAAATGAATGATGACAAAACTTTCATTTTTATGAATTTGCTGTAAAGAAATAATATTCAAGGGGCATTTTTGCATGGTGCAGCATGTTCAGTACAGATTTTTTGAAGAAAAAAAACAAAACACGTGTTTGCTCTCACACAGTACAGGTTATATTCAGTACTGCCGAGATCACTATGACAACAGCCACTGTGAGCAGGGTTGCAACACCGCCCCCTGTGGATGGGACGGTTCGGACTGCTATAGAAACCAGTACCCTATATGGGCCAAGGGCAGCTTCATACTGCACACTAAAATTCCATTCCAGAAGGGTCATTTCCAAAACAGCTCTCTATTATGGGCCCTAAGCACGGTCCTTCAGACCAGCGTCAAATTCAGAGGAATGGCACCGTTCCAAGTCACCAATGACCTTCTTACAATGGACACTGCACAGCTGGCTGACCTGTACGCTCAACCTCCATCCTATGACAGTGATGGGTAGGTGATGTTATTTACTTGCCAGCCATAATCTCTGACCTAAACCAAGCACCTTCAGTATTTAAAACTCAAGTTTTTGTTTGTATTGTGTTTTTTTACTGATATTAATTGGAATGCACAATAAACATTTTTGAACATTTTTAAAAGCGGAATTATCTGGTTTTGCAAATGAACTCTTCATTGGTTAACCCAAAAGAAACTTATTCGAGTGTGCTATTAGTATACTTCTTTTCGATTAAATTAATATTTAGTAGGCTACTTGACCAAAAGACTAAACACAAATACAAGCAGTTGGTATAGTAGACAAGTTTACATACTTTATTATACTTCTACGAATATCTTCAGCAAAAGCCACTTAGACTTAAAATTATCTTAAGTACACTTTAAAGTATACATCCCGAAGGAATCTTTTTGAATTTAGGTAATAAACCTCCGTGTTCAAGATTTTATTGTGACAACATGTAATATAAATAATATAGTACACTGGCAAAATCATTTTAATTTCACTTAAAGGAAGTACACTTGCCGTATTCAGACTACTAAACTTGTAGTACACTAAAGTGTCTGTCGAAGCGTCAGTGTTTCTGCTGACTCCATCTTTCTGTCCCTCAGGTCAGTGTTATTCCTGCAGCTGGATAACAGGCCGTGTTCCCGTCTTCCCTCCTCCTGTTTCCAGTACGCTATTGAGGCTGCACACTTCCTGAGTGCCATAATAAAACAGAACCATCCTTTATTTCCCATGATCCCTGAGATCCAGGCGACTGTGATCAGCGTGCGAGGGGTGGATGAAGAAATCGGAACCAGAGAGGAGGTGAAACTTCCAAAAGAGGAGCGCAACGGTGTGTTTTATCATCTTTTGCACATGTTTGGACATTTGCGTGCACGTTAGTGTGCATTAAATCAAATCAGCTTTTATTTGAAAGATAGCACACTTGCAAAGCACAAGAATGTATGTTAGGGTTGAAGCAATACTGAATTTCAGGTTTGTCATGTTTGAGGGAATAGTTCACCAAGAATCTGTCATCATTTATTCACCCTCGTGTCATTCAAAACCTGTTTATAACTCTTTTCTTCCATGGAACACAAAAGAAGGTATTTTGAGAAATGTCTCAGTGGTTTTGTTTTCATATGGTGGAAGTCAACGGGGTTCAATGTTGTTTGGTTACCAACGTTCTCCAAAATATCTTCTTTTGTGTTGTGCCGACGAAAGGTAAGGAATGCTGTAAAAACATTATTGAGATATTACATGTGATCATTATGTTTGTAAAGCCTCTCCCTCCTGGATGTGGCCGGTGGTTGGTGTGGTGACTGGACTCGCCGTGGCGGTGGCCGTGATTATTGCCGTGGTGTTTCTGTGGTTAAAGAGAAGACGACACAGGCGTGAGGATGGAGAACGTGTGCGACACAGGTCCACGGCGACAGACGGCAACAACGGCGGCAAGGCCTGGACTCGACGTTCCGAACAGCAGGAGAAAAGAGGGAGAAGAGAAAAAGACAGTCTGAAGAAAAAGAAGAAAGGAAATGATTTGGGAAAAAGCCGTAAGGAGCCACTCGGCGAGGATTCTATTCGCATGCGGTGAGCTTTGAAAAAAAACTGCTTGAGTTGAGAAAAGCCTTTGAGTGAGGAAACGGTTTTATTTGGGAAGAATTTGACCGTGTCCTGTTTTCTTATTTTAGACCCCTCAGGAAGGAACCTGACATTGGAAGTGACACTGACATGACCCAGAGCTCCATGGAAGACATCAACAAGACGATCTGTGACCACAGATCACCAGACCAAAAACACTTCCAGGTCAACCATCAGCAACCTCGAATGCTGGGTGAGATCTCAACTGCATCCCAAGTACATAATAAGCCAGTGACAGAAAACAAATAGTTTTATAGAAAATATAGGAATGTACAGGAAAATATAAGTTAATGCAAAAAGATGAAAGAAAGTAATTTACTTAACCACATGCTGTTTTAATCTGTGAACATGAAAAGAAAATGTTGATAATAATAAGACAGTATGGCAGTAGGAGACATCATAAATTTGAGTCATCACGGACTGCTTTGTCACATTGTTTTCCTTATGAACGCAATATTTTCATATTGACTTATTCAGTATTTCTAGTTGAAGTACATGTCACTGTAAAAAAAATATAATTTCATGGAAGTTTATTGTTTTTTTTTACAGATTTTTATCTTTATGTTATATAATGTATAAAACTGTAATTTTACAGAATTTAACAGTTTTTCTAACAGATTTTCTTATAAACTGTAAATTTAAAAAACATGAAAAATATTTAATTATAAGTGATTTTACAGGATTTGTTTACAGTTTTTTATTGCACTTTAAACAAGGGCTAAAGTCGAAGGAGCCATCACAAATGCCTTCTTTTTCACATACCCCTACCAAAAAAGAAGTATACTTTAAATTAATTTTGTCAAGTATAATTCAAGTTATAACTTCAAGTTATGTACTAGTACTAGTAAGCTTGTAAGTGTACTATTTCAATACTACTTGGGACTAAATTGGCCGACTCTTTCGTTTAGAAAAAAAATACTTTTAAGTATCTTTAAGGTGTAGCATTCTGAAAAGTACTTGAATTATTCTAATCCAGCATTTTATTCCGGTTAGACCCGGTACCATCCGCACTGTTCTTTAACTTTTGTAACAATTTCTATCCACATGCAGCTCCACCTAGAGGATGGGAAAGAAACTCAATTCAACCACCTCCAAGACCACCAAGAAATGTTCGTTTTTTTTCGTCTTTTTAATATTCAGCCATTATTTTCCTTGGTTGTAATGTTGACAATATAGGTGTATATAAACCACATATACTCTGTGAAGCTGCATGTGAAACATCATCATTTCCCAGATGGCAAAGATAATTTAATAATTAAGATAGCAAATTTGAAAGATGTCATTTTGAATGAATGTTGAGATAACCAGTTTAACATTGATTCAACATTAAATCAATGAACTTACTGACACAGATTTACAAGCATGCAGAGTGTATTGTCACGCATTTGATAAAATAATGATTTGGCATTAAGCTGTATAGCTTGAAGTTACTCACTTTGGATGAATACGTGTGCCAAATGCATAAATGTAAATGATCTGTTGTGATGTGTCAGACGGCTCCAGTGCAGTGGTGCGGACCAGACGGCTCTGTCGTGCTGATCCGAGCTGTCAGGAGTGGTCTCGACCGAGTGGTTCTGGAGCTCCTCAGAGCCGGAGTGCCAGTCAATAACACTGACCACACGGGTGAGAGTCTTATTCAGCCCTGGTCTTCAAAATGGAATAAAACCAGTGCTTCTCAAACTGTACAGCATGAGGAACATTTGGTGTGGGTTGAACCCCTTTTTTGACCCCCCCAAAAAACCATGACAAAACAATCTCAATAAAACGTCATTAAACTAAGACAATATTTTACACAATCCTATTATTATGAATTATAATAATACATGATATTGGTTGGTAATAAAAAAAATTATGACACAAAACAATCTCAAAAAATGTATAAAACCAAAACATTATTTAATAAAATAATACTAATAAATTAAATTAAATTGGTTAGTTGGTAACCAAAAAAACAATGACAAAGTCTCACAAAAATAATATTGTTATTATTACTATACAATGATGTATTCTTATTAATAATAATAATAATAATACTTATTATGCTTGTTGTTATTATTATAAATAATAATAATAAATTGATATTATATTGGTTGGTAGCCGTATTTCTCTTCTGTTTCATTAAACAGAATTATCATAAATTATAGATTTTATAAAATGTGATAAAGGACAGTTTGAGAACCACAGAAGTTCACCCAGAACTTTATTATTTAACTTTTGGATGAACTATCCCCTTAAGCATGCACCATCGCTCATCTGGTCCTCCAGAAACATGCGTTGCGATGTGTCCAGAGGACCGGAGCAGTTTTTAGACATTTTGTTTTCTTTCATTTTGCAGTTGGGGAGTAATGTGTCTCTTCTTGTCACCTTCCCTTTCTGTTCTTCTGAAACTCCCCACTGCTGGTCTCTCTCCCCTCACTTCAGCCCCCCTCATAAACACATCCGATTCAGAACAGAGTTAAAGTACTTCAGCACACGTAGAGAAATTATTAACCCTCCACGCTTCCGCTTTACTTTCATCAATGTCATAGTTTCATGATCATTCTGTAATCCATTTGGCTTCCTATCGTGTCGACTAAATGCTCACGATTGGCCATCATCGGCTTCATCCGCTATGATCTGACCCCTCCACACACGTCACGCTGTTTCCCGATCACTCTTTTAACTATGTGTGGTCAACCCCTTCTCGCGCTTTCTTTTTTTCTCTCTTATTCTCTTCATTCAGGGAGATCTGCCCTCCACTGGGCATGCTCAGTAAATCACCTGCCATTGACCCGGACTCTCGTACGCTACGGCGCAGCTGTGGACTTGCAGGATCATAAGGTACATAACAGACAATCTTTGGTATACAGTTATATTTCAGATCTAAATGAAGGAATGATCTTCATCCAACATGTTATTTTTCTAATAGGGCGAAACAGCCTTGTTTCTCTCGGCCCTCCACGGTTGCTACGATACGGCACGATTCCTCCTCCTCAATGGGGCCAATCAGGAGCTGTCGGATTGCAAAGGGCGGCGTCCGCTGGATGTGGCTCGTGAGGGATTACATCATCAGGTCCTCGAGCTGCTATTGGCTCACAGAGTTCAAAGGGGGCCGGTTCCTCTAGATCCAAACACTGAGGTGCTCTGGGACGATCGCACCTACGTGTATTCGCCGTGGGTAGCGTCGCCTCCATGTCTTCCTGGAAGGAGCGCCTCTTTTTCAGGGGTCATAGGTCACCGGGGGATGTCTACGCCACCACCCGAGTAAGTCATGCGGCGTTTGATGCATACTAAACAAACTGTACAGTACGGACAATGTGAAACATTTCGTTTTGTTTTTTTCCCACAGTGATTGGCAGATGAGCCGAGCAGAGTGCACTTCACCTCAGAACTGGCGTCCACCTCCCAACCAATCAGCAACAGCTTTGGTCAGTCCCAGGATTCTCGGTCGTCCATCTCGGCCAATCAGTACTCTCCAGGAAGTGACGTCAGAGGACGAAGAAAGGGATATAACCCAGGAAGTCATAAGAGCAGCGACACCTCACTTCCTGTATCCTCAACCAGCGCCCAGACAACGCTCCTTCTCCTGTACCCAGCATGCACTGAACCGCCGCTCCAGCGCCAACCAACCAGATCTGTACGCTGCCACGCTGGCAGAGAAAACAGCCAATGAGCAAGTTGAAGTCGTGATCGTGCCACAAACAAAAGAAGCATCCCACCAATCAGAAAGTAAAACAGCAGGAAACGTCCCGAGCTCGGCTCAGACAGAACCCGTGAGAGAGAACTCAAGGAACTCAAATTCCAAAATCCAGAATGAGAGAATCAATAATGAGCCAAACATCTCCATCCAAACTACTATGTGAGAGAAAAAGAGAAAACTGTATAAACATTGGTTACATGAACTGTTGTTTACAATGCTTAATGTAAAATTGTAAAAATATAAATTTGTATTATTGAGTGAACAGATCAAGATCATTTTTCACTTCTTAGTTAATTGTAAAAAAAAAAAATGTATTGCCATCTTGATGTTTTTATTATAATTACCACATTTTATTCTCTCTGAAATTCCCATTACTGTAATGCGCCTAGACAGGTTTAAATTGTGATATTTAAATGTTGCATTAAACAAATTATTACAACGAATGTTACGAAGATACACTATTGCAAAACAATAATGAGAGTTAGACGTAAATATGTATAAAGGGGAAAGTTCATCTAAAAAGAAAAACTGTCATTGTTGAATGTCATTTAAAACACATACATGACTTACTTCTGTTGAAACAAAAGAGGATGTAAATGTAAGATATTTTAAGAAATGTCTTAGTGGTTTTGTGTTCATACAATGGAAGTCAATAGGGTTCAGTTTTTTGGCTACTGACATTCTTCAAAATATCTTCCAATTAAGGTAAATATAAAGAATGAAATTAATTTCATTTTTAGGTCAAATACTATAGGAAAAAAAATCACAATGCAATGAAAATATGTTTGCATGGGATAAATTTATGCATCATGTCCCAGCTAGGTAATTAGTTTCAAGTACCGTGGGTGCATCATATTTGTACGATTTTTTTTAAACGACACAACCATTGCAACTCTTAGTAAAATCGATAATTCAAAACGCAATTCTGATGTGTTTACGAACTATTCATGCAAAGCAGCGAGGTCAATTCGAGAGGAAGACCATTACGATTTGTATAAGAAATCAATTCTCATGTATTCAGAAGTGATGAATGTGTACACAGACAGTCTTTATTGTAAAAGAGGTAGAGAATACAGGTGTTTCACTGTACAGAGAAAAGACAGCACTGTTGATATACTCATTCAAACGGTAAATAAAGACACGCAAACACGCCTCATTCATGTATTGGTACATACATAAACTCAGTAAAAAAGAGAAACGCACACACACGCGCACACACAAAAACAATCTTTGGATTTTCTCTATTGCCCCCGTCACCCAAGCCAATTCTATCTGAGCGTTTGATAAACGATATAGAGCAGTGATAACAGTAATAATAGAACTATAATGAAAGCAGTCTTAATGCGTCTTTAAAAAGTTCCCCTTTCAACACCCAGATATTGCAGTAACAAATATTGAAAGTGATGTAGTGAAAACTGACAAATAAAACTACAATAAAATATATGACGGCAACTAAAAACCAGTTTTGCATTCAGCTCTTCCTCTTCCTCTCACACAAACGCACTCGGACTCGCTCCGAACGCAGAACAGCCTCATTGGTGAATCACAAGCAGAACAAATCTGCGTAAGTGGTCCATAAAATCTGTTTTTGCGTAAATTAGTGCTGAACTATTCACACAATGAATTTCGTTCCGCTCACAATTAATTAAATGCAAACGTTTACGCAAAAAAGATTGGAGGACGATTTGCGCAAACGTCTTCTGCGCACACTGAATTGAATTTTCAGTTGAAATTTGTTTTTGTAATAAACGTTTTTGTAAAAGTGATTCACATAAACTCCTTCCGTTGTGTTTCACGAATGAGGCTCAATATTACAAACGAAAAAACTGCTATTGGGTAAAAGAGTGACCATCATTCTTCGGTCGTCACTTTTGTTCTCCAGTATCCGAGCCAGACGTCAGGGTCGAGGGTTGATTTCATCAGTCCGAGTTGTCGGAGTGATCGCTTCCGGGTGAGGCGGCGGAGGGGGGCGTGTTCTGCTCCTGCCAGTTACCATTAGTCTGTAGAGAGAAAGAAAAACAATTCCTCCTTCACATATGTAGCCAAACATCACTCCAAATAGTATTTTAAAGAAATTCACCGAATTGAGTTCGTTGTGGCAGGACACAGAAACCAAAATACATACACACATAGAAAATGATTTATCTGGAAACGACTCTTGTTTTTTATGTTTACCATGCCGGTCAAACGTTTTTGGACACATACTCACTTATGTGTATATTCTTTCCATATTTAAGAATAATAATAAACTCATCAAAATTATGAAATAAAACAAAGGGAGCTATGGGAATTATGTTATGATAAATAAGTTAAAACAAATAAAATCTGCATTGCAAAGTGATTATTTGTGCATATTGTTATTATGTATGCAGAAAATATTGTGCCAAAATTAACATATTTAAAAACACTTTACATTTTAAGCTGCAATCTGCACAGGTGTTTTTTTCACAGAAGTGCGTGAATCCAAAGTTACCTCAGCACCCATGTGATAGGAAGGCTGCTCGCCGTTGATTGGTGGAACACCGAGGAAGCAGTCACCTGATCCCGTTAGCGAGAACGACCCTGAGCCTGTCACATAACAGGCACGTTTTGTTTATATAATGACCACAATACATCATTATATTTCACGAGTTCTAGACACAAACTAACCGGTGGAGTTTGGAGTGTGGGGCGACTCCTCGCTCTGTGTTGCTCCTAAAGCGGTCTTCATGGCGTATAGATTGGCCTCCTCCTGGAACTTGCCGATGTTCTTCTTATAGCGAATCCTCTTGTTGCCAAACCAGTTGGACACCTGTTATGAATTCAGAGCTAAAATGAGACTGACGTCGTGCTGGTGAATCAAGCAGCACATCAAACCCAACCGACTATAAATGACTCCGGAAGAAACAAGCGTGTTAGAATTAGGGATGACCGAATTGACTATTTTACTACTTACATGTACATTCCCAATCAAGGCTGATGCAGTGACAGTTCAGGGCTCAACGCTAAGGATTTTTTCTACTGGCCCTGTCGGGCAAGTGATTACATTTTTTATTTGGAAGTATTTTGCACGATGTCTGTGTTGCGGCTTTCACATTTCAAACACCCCGTGAGAACAGAATTGACTTCTCTTTTGCATCTTCTTTAGGATATTTAAATAGGCAAGGCATAAACTTTCGTCACGATACAGTACTGGCCCGATCGGGCAAGTGACATGTCGTCTTTCAACTGGCCCAAGGGTCTCTCATGCTGGCCCCCGGGCCATCGGGCAGTCCTTATTGTTGAATCCTGCAGTTGGGCTTTCAGTGCAGCGTAATCGGACGAAAAGCGTCGCGTCATGGACAGCTCACAGGATGTGTACATTCTGTATGCGCAAAATTCTACTCTAGAGTCTACTCCTGATGCAAGCTGAACCAGTTATGGTATTTTTATTAAACAATTACTGAGCTTTGAACACTATTTAGCGATGATTATTCCTCAGACTAAAACCGTACCAACAAAATCTGTAATCTTTGCATCTCTAGTAAGAATAGACAGAAGATCTCACCTGAGACACAGTTATGCCACACGTCTTGGCCAGCTCTTCTTTGGCTTCTTCGCTCGGGTAAGGGTTCGATAGATGTGAATAGAAGTACTCGTTCAACCCTTCTGTGGCCTGTTTGCTAAAATTACGCCTTTTACGCCTGGCGACACAAGTAGATGATAAACACAAGTATCTGGTCTTCTTGTGAACAATAAAGAAAGCGTTTGTCTGTGTGCACGCACCTGGCATCCAGGAAGCGTGAGCGCAGTATCATGACGGCTTCGCAGGTGCTCTGCTTCAGCTGCGTCTGGATGGAGCTGAATTTACGGTGGATGATGGCCACCATGCGCTCGATCTCGCGGGGAGAGACGGGCCGCGTGCGAGACTGTTCTCTCAGCAGATTCATCACATGGGTGGTGAACTCGCTGCAGGCCTGTAAACAGCGATGACGTTATGAACATCAAAGATTTAAACCACTGTCATTCATGACTGGCTGGTTACGTATTTGTTTAGTATGTCATCAGCAACCATTTATTAAACAATTCGGAAAGATTAAATTGCCAACGATCTTTAATAAACGTGAAATATTTTACGCATGACAAAATCTAGCCAATAAGACCATATCTGATTCCTAATGATCTGCAATGTGTAGCTGGATTTTCAATCATTGACATTTCACACTGGGCGGAGCCACCCGGCACGATGGCAGCGATATGTACCTGCTCATATTTTTCCAGCTCTGTGTGGTAAATAGTCCGAATTTGGCTCAACTTGCTTTTATAGTCGGAGTGCTCCAATGAGCTGTCAGGAGACATCCCACCGGAGCTGGTCGCCGCAGAGACTGCGGCAGCAGCTCCGCCCCCCTTTTCCGGGCCAGCAACGCCTTCGGCTAGCAGCATGTTGTCTAATCGCACGAGCTGCGGGTCCGGAGGTTCCTCTTCATGAGCGTTTCTCATGGAAAGGCCTAAAACAACAAGTTTATCAACTGTGAAGCACCAAAAGGTTCTGCAATGGCACGGATTATCTAGGATGGATAACATGTTACGAATTTGGTTAATAAAATCAAAATGCGCTTTTTTTATTATTCAAACTGTGATTTGTGTAGCGCCCCACAACAATTCCCAACATCAATAATTTTACTTCATACTAAACGTAAGTTAGTGTTGCAGGGCAGTAGTGTGCATGAAACAGTGCAGCATGCATTAGTAAGATTAATGATTTTCTCACAGGCTGCCAAACCTCGAAAATTAAAAGCTTCCATTAGACACACAGCCATTTAATTACTAACAACCGCAATAAACATTTCAATTCTTGCTTAATATTAGTATAAATATTTAATATTTTCTTAAAACCCAAGTCAAATCAGAAGCTTTTTACTGCCTCAACTTGGAAATAACTGAATATTATATGCAAATTTAAGAGTATTTTTTGGCTTTATGAACCAGACAAACCAGTAACCCAGGCAATGTAATTCTAACTCATGCAAATAACACTTTTGTATATTATGTTGCATAAAATGTTTGGGATAAAACCTGTATTTATTGAACGTTTTAGAAGCAGTGCAATGCAAACCTGACCTGCAGATCAACCCATTAACCATCATGCCATTGTTGTGCAAATGGACCTCTATTCAAACACATGCAATGGGCATCTCACAGAAATGATGGGGTTTGAACCAAACATTGACAAACAACAGTTGGTCTTATCATACGTTGTTATTTTGGGGGGGGAAATCATGGTTGTTTTTGTATGTTGTGAATGTATAATCTGTCCTATCTGGCTTTGTTCTGGGCAGAACATGGCGCCCTGGGCTGAACCCAATGCCAACTTTTAAACCAATTATAAAGTTTACACTAACAGCTATAACTTTAAGCTTATTTAAAATGACATGCACGGTTTTAACTTACCTGTTTTCTCTTTAATTTCGCACAGCACACTGAACAGAGCGGGTTTCATCCGATGACAGTTTAAAGCGTGTTTTCTGTCACCAAATAACAAACAAAAGTCAGTCGGCTAACATTAGCATGCTTTCTCAGCAAGACTGCCATTACAACCATGTACATTCAAAATAAAACCACTTTCAAAGCTTTATTTTGACGTGAACGATCTTTTTATTTCTTTATAATGCACCACATATTCGCTCACATAACTGCTAAGTGGTAACTTGTGTACCGTAGCATGTTATCTTCAAGCTGTGATTTGTCATTTTGTGAAAGGAATACAAATAAACAAGTATTTGTTGTGATTGGGGGCAGACAGAAATGGTTAACGTAAATCATCACACATAATTATCTTGTGACGTTTGTATTTCAACGGTGAATGTGGTAAGTTTAGCAAGACAAGAAAACGTAAACAATAGCGGCTAACATGCTAACTTTAGCATATAGGCTAATCGTACATTTGAATAAAAACGACCTTATATTTTAGTTACTCGCACAATTATATTGTATTTTAATATGCGTTTAAGATTAAACGGCCTTATAAACAGTTCTAGTTTTCAACCATTCTCTACAAAGTGGACGCGCGACCGTTAGCTCGATCCTTAACTCACAAGTTTTTAAAATCAACAATTTCGGGAAAAAAAGTATAAAACTTACTTTGCTTGAGCTTCGTCTAAACTTTGGTCGGTTATGGTCATGATCTGCTGTAGGATATCACCGATGTCCCGCCGGTTGTCGTGTCCGTTTTCGGTGCCTTCGAGGCCCCCGGGATCGCCGCCGTCGGGCCGGTGTTGCGAGGGAGGGTGCAGCGCGTTGAGAGGATGCATTCCCGGATGGACGCTCAACCCGAGGCCGCGGCTTGCGCTGGGCCTGTTGCCTGTAATGGGCTGCTGCGGCTGCAACATCCTGAGCAGTGCGTTAATCTAGTGTGTGTGTGCGAGGGTGTGTGTCCATGCATCACCACGCTGGAGTCCCCTAGCGATTGACAGACAAAAATAAAACGTGCCCTTGCGTGGACATCGAAAATGTGCACAAGTGCATGTATTGTGAGCCATGCAGTTTAATCTGCAGCCCCGTTTCATGCAGCTTGCATTGAGAGGTTACAGAGAGGAAGAATTCAATCTGATTAAGTTCATGTGCATTGCTGATCCCAGGAGGAATTCAGTGCACACATATGATAAAGGCCACTCGAGGTCATTCAAAGAATCTATATTTACTTGAATATACTATAGTTCATTTGAGTATACTTTAGTATTGTCATGTGGCTAGTTGCCTATATTGCAACGCGAGATAAAAATGAAAAATAATATTTCAATTATTTAGGAATATATTTGAGCTTCATTTTGAATAAATGTACACCTTTAACATTTGACACCTTTGTGCATGGTGACAAAATCTTGTCATTCAAATATGAAAACATAGCGCAAAAGAACAATACACACTTGAAATTAAAGGTGCTTAACGGTGCCATAGAAGAACCCTTTTATATGGTTCCATAAAGAACCTTTTACATCCGAAGAACCTTTCTGTTTCACAAAAATGTCTTTGTGGTGGAAAAAGGTTCTTCAGATTATAAAAAGGAAAGAAAGAGATTCTTTAAAGAACCGTTGACTCAATGGTTCTTTGTGGAACCAAAAATGGTTCTTCTATGGCATCGCTGTGAAGAACCTTTCAAGCACCTTTATTTTTAAGAGTGTACTGGAAAAACATGCTAAAGGTTAATTCACCCTTTCTTTGACTGTAATGCTCTTGCATGCATGTAGGTGTATAGTTTACATACGCCTGAGGGCTTGAGCTCTGAGTTTGACAAAAATGCACGACATGTTATTTGGTGCTGCTGCATGGAATGTTAATGAAGGATTTTGTTTTGAACGTAGTCAGAAATGCACATACTCGGTTTGTTTCTCCCGTACGTGTTGCTTTGCTCTATGTCATCGACTTTAACTTCTCTTTTTGCTGCTAGTCAACAGGAAATCTGCAAAACCACAGACTGTGTTAAACAAACAGGCCGCCAGTTTCAACACGTCAGAATTCGAAGCTGTTAAAAATAAGCAAACATTGCCCAGATCTATCATTATAAAAAAGGAATCAATACAATTAAAATGTTAAAAGGTCAACCTGATGTGATTATAACTGTGTGTTTTAATGCATCAACTTATTCCACGTGTTCAGCTGACACGAGCAGTATAAATAGGGGTGGATCAGGGCCAAAGAGAAGAACAGGAAGAGAAGTCAGACCGCGGGTGGTGAAGCTGTCGATACATCGTGTCAGTGTTTAGCTCTTTTCAAATGATTCTTGTGAAGTTTGGCTGAGATATGTGGCAGCTATTGCGTGTCCGTACACGGAGGTGAGACGCATGCGGGCTTCACCTGACATTCCCTTTAGAGGACTTCATTTGTACTCTCCTCGGTTTGAGAAGGTAAGGAGGGCCATAAAACATCAGCCGCCTTCTGTTGGGTCAACACAAGAGTACATTACTCAAATTCAGACTTAACTCATTGAAATAAGGAAAGTTCTGAGCAATTTTACTTTGTTGGGCTTTGATAACAGATTTTATCGACACACTTTGATAAGATTAGCCGTTGCGTCTTCACATACGGTAGGTTATATTTTTACAGCAAGATAAAGAAGTTATTGTTCTATAAATGTCACAGTAACGTACGCCAAGCGTCCGTAAAGACTCCCATCAAGTGTCTTGACTTGTTGAAAATATGTAAATAAGGATTCTCAAATTTCTCATTTTTATAGCCTCTCGTGTTTTCTCCATGGGCTATGGAGAGCTCCGTAGAAGCGACTGTGGATTGCCCAGAGATCAAAGTTGAAAGCCCAGAGGACAAGCAGTTGGAACCTCTTCTCATTCTGGAAGAGGGCGATGAACCGTCGGATCTGATAAACAACAGTGAGCGAGCACGGACAGTACTGAGAGTTAAGAAAAGTGATGAGGACGAAAACGATGAGACCATTAGAGAAGACCACGCGTGTGACCACAACAATGTGCAACGAGAAAAAAATCACTGTGAAGTAACAGAAGCCGAAAGGAACGAAGAGGGCGACGTCAATTCAGGAGGTCAACGAGAGAGAAGGGTGGAAGGGGGTGAAAATATAACGAAAATGGATGAGAGATTGTCAGGAGGAACGCGAGAGACAGCTGTGACGCCCGAGAAGATGCCACAAGAAGAAACACAGGAACCAGAAGAGACCAACACGGATATGTTGACTCGAGATAAACCAACCGCTCAAGTAAACGTTAAGCTACGGCCCAAAGACAGACTGAGCCCTCATGATGCGAAGCAAACGGTAAGACCATCAAGTGATGATCATTTAAGAAATGTGTCTTTTTTTACAGACCGAGGAAATGCTTTTTAGTTCCTGTGTTGATAAAAAAAGTTTAGGTGAGACATTTCCAAAGGCCTTTACAGCACAAGCCACAAACCAGGATTCTTTCCTTGCGTTTGCTATCCAGTGGATAATAATATTAGAGGAAGAAACAAAAAAGCATTTTACTTCCACAATTTGATGGATTTTTGAGTGAACCAACACATTCGATGAGAAACGTGATGATTTCACATATTGGGAAATGATTAGATCGTTAAAACTGGACATTATATGGAACTAGAGTAAGTGCTTATAAATTAAATGTATATTTTGCAGACACTCCAATGAATGTGTGATTTGTGGGGTGGAACCCATGACCTACGTGTTGCTAACACAACTAAACTACAGGAACACATATTGACATTTTTATTACCCTTAAGAAAAAAACACTCATTTTATTTTTATTAAGTTCATGCACACTTTGTGCACTAAGTATTCTATAACCAGGGCACCTGTAGCACACTTGTAAGGGTAGTGTTGCAGTACTACTTGGAACTAAATTGCCTCACTTTACACTATTTAGTATACTTTAAGTGTATACCTTGAGTACACAACTAGTTTAAAACTATGTTTGTAAGTGAACTTTTAGTTATTCTGATATTCGGCACATTTTGAAGCATACTCTCAGTAAACCACTTGTTTAGTTTCATACTGCAAGTATACTTGTTTGTGTGCTAAGAAAGAAGTAGAAAAGACGTAAACTAATAACACGCTTGAATAAAAACACAGTCTTACAGGAATTCGTGACATTGTCACAAACTGCAATCTATTAAAGGGGTCATATGACACGGCTAAAACAAATCGTATCATTTGTTTTAGATGTAATGTAATGTGTAGACACGATTTAAGGTAAAAAAAACGCTGTATTTTCCACATACCGTGCTTGTTTGTATCTCCTCTTTGCCCCGTCTCTCTGAAACGAGCAGATTTTTCAAAGCTCATGGCTCTGAAAAGCGAGGTGTGCTATGATTGGCCAGTTAACCAGTGCGTAGTGATTGGTGGAATACTGCAAGCGTGTGACGGAAATGTAACGCCTCTTACCATAATTGGAACATTAGGTTCCTCTTCTATTGTACTGACAGGTACGCCCACTTTATTTGCGTATACATGTGGGCGGTCGTAGTCAAATCATACCATCTCAACATACTTGTCTAATAAAACACAGTTTTCGAGTGAAACATATCAACACGTTTGGGATGTCTTTTGGTTCAGAGAATATCAGATTCTCCTGATGCTCTGTGTGAGCTGCTGTACGCTTTACAAGAGGGCAGAAGATTTAACGACCAGCGCTGTTCTTTTCGACTGGAGGGGCGCAGAAGATGTTACTCTGAACCGAGCACACCGCGCCACAGCCAGAGAGGTGAGATACAACCCAGTCCTAAAATATTTAATTTATTCATCCTCATGCTGTTGAAAATATGATTCTAACATCTGTGGAAGACGCAATAAGATATTTAGAGAAATGTCTCAGTGGTTTGTGTTAATACAATAAAGGTCAATGTTGATCGGTTACCAATGTCTTTCAAAATATCTTCTTTTGTGTGTTTTTTTGTAATTTTAATGCTTAACAACCTGATTCGTGTCGTTCAACAGTGTTCTTCTCCTCCATGACTTCACTGCAGAAGGATGAGTTCTTCGATTTGCTGGCGACCTCGCAGGGTCGCCGTCTCGATGACCAGCGAGCAGAGCTCCAGGACATTCCTTCTGTCCCCCCGCCCCCCCAGCCCAAACCCAAACGGAGAAAGAGCAGCTGTAAGGTCACGGAGGTCAGCCGAACGGTTCCCACACCGACGCCCAAAGAGGACTTGTACAACATGATCGTGGTCTCGCAAGTGAGTGTTGAAATCCTGTCGCACAAGATGGAGCGTTCAGTCATTTCGTTAATATATATCTTGGTTCAAACAGTGGAACATACATATGAAATATAATAAATACACACATTTTAAATTCAAATCTTATAGTCTTGTTTTACATAATTCTTATGAAATTCCTCTTAAAAACAGACAATAAAAGTATCGCTTGGATCAATGCTGATATGAAAAAACATATTTTGAATTGGGGGAATGGCGCGTGTGTTAGGTGAAGCAGGAAGAATAGAATTGGAATTGGCCGCCCCTAAACACCACGAAAAGAACATGAAGATCCTATCCCCATCGCACCAGCCTCCAGAATGTCTATCTTCATCATTTATATCTACACTTTCAGGGGCAGGGCCGTATCGAGGAGCAGCGCTGCGCAGCTCCGGGGCCGATGGACGACGAAGATTTCTTCTCTTTGCTGTTAAAGGTTCAGGGCGGTCGAATGGATGAACAGAGAACAGATCTCAAACCTGTTCATTAATAGATGATATGAGAATCAAACCAAAGGTTCCTGCTAGTTCTGGGCCTGTTGGCATGTTATGCAATGTGAGTTTATGAATCTTTCCTGTCCAAAAATGAATAACTAAGATCAGCAGCCAATATAAGAACATTGCACTACTTCTCAATGTTGCCACATAGATTGCACTTCAAATATCACAGCTTGTTATTGATATGGATGGGAGACTTACAGTAAACAGTAGCTCTTGCTTTAAAGGAAATTTGAAGGATTTCTGCATGTTTCTATAGTATGTACATGCCCTGCTACGGTATCTTAATAAAACCAAAGGTGTAATTGTGGTCAAATAATGTGAACTATGGCCTTTTCTATTATGAGACAAATACACAAATTAAAGAGTTTATGAAATTTATGAAGTAACCAATATATCAGATATATTTATGAATAAAAACTATTATGTAACAGTAAATGCTCTAGTAGTAACATATGACACAACAAGTAAAGTTGTAAAAGTGCTATTGTTAAAATGACCATATTTAACAGCTCATAATCTCATATTAATATTCTTCAGAAAGTTAATAGTCCTCTATGGAACCATTGAGTCAAAAATGGTTCTTCTATTACATCATTTCGCACCTTTATTTTAAAGATTGTGCTGTTTAACTCCTTTATTTTTTTACTTAATAATCTCAAAATGTTATATTCCTAATAGATCAGATGCATGTTAAATGCATGAAACAATTTCTTGTTTAGTTTGGTTCTCAGAACTCAGAATAACAGTGTTAAAGGGGTGTCAACTTAATTTAGTATCCCTCATTTGTTCTAAACCCAAATTTGTTTACATGTACATTTTTTATTTAAGCATCGAACACTTGCTTTTATCCAAAGTAAAATGACAAAATCTAGAAAACAATTTTGATTTGGGCTTTAGTAAAGTACATTATAGTAGATGCCAGTTAAACTCTGATGAGTTGCATGCAGCACGTCGTGTTGCAACTATCCATGCATAAATGTGCTATAAAATGACATCAATTTCTATTTCTACCTCGACTGACTAAACTCAAAACTACAGTTAAAACCGACTAAAGTTGTGTGTCGTGTTCACTGTTTGTTTCATAAACATTAAATCTAACAGAACCAAAAACATTAATGTAAACAAAAAAAATAGAAAGAGATAAAAATGTATTTTATTAAAAATTATTTTCATGAAAATTTAGAAAATTCTTACACAAAATCCCATTGCTTTAATATATACATTTATATAACACAATTATTTTAAGGAAATGAGATGATAACAATAAATTGATTAAACTGTAAATTATACACATCATTAAAGCGTTTCTTTGTCCAATGCTGATTTAAATCAAATGAATAAAATTCCACTTCTGTCATTTATCCACTAGATGGCAACAGACACTGGTGATTTTATCAGATAGGGATTAGACTAGTCCTAGACTAAAGAAAATGTAGAAAAGGACTTGCACGGACATGTCTTAAAATACATGATTGCATTTGTGCTGTCTTAAAATCCACACAGTAATGTTTTTACTAAGGCATGTTTGTTAAAATCACATAAATGTCGTAATTAAACTAAGGCCTAGTCCTGGTTTAAAAGAATCCCTGTCCGGGAAACCGCCCCAAGATGTTATTGCATTAGCAAAATATCACCCAGTGCACTTTATTTTAAGAAGTGAGAAATGATAATATTAAACAAGATTTAATATGAAAGATGTTTATTAAAATATATAATACATACAGTATAATCAAAAATATATGATATGTCCAAAAATAAGAATATTTCTATTTCTCCTAAGAAATTTGAAAAGAAACATCTTTAGAAGAAACAATCCCATCAAATCTCATGAGCCATGGAAGAGCAGCTTCTGAGCAATACAGTTTTCAATGAGTAAAATTATAATATTGAAGAAAAAATCTTAGAATGTAACGTTTTCTGAAAGATATAATGGGTTGCTTCCAACAACTGTAAATTCATACAAATATTGAAGTGAGAGGGTTTTAAACGGAGGCCTTGATCATTTCCTCCAGCAGCTCTTTGAATGCTGCACATCAACAGTCTGTTTTTCTAGCGTTCAATAAATTCTCAGATTGAGTTTGGTCAGCAATGAGGATAAGCAGCCATTCATATGAACCAAATTAGCATTTGTGGTAAAGAGTCTGTTGTAAATAACACACATCTGAGTTCAGCTCCTTAAACCCTCCGCTCACCTGTGACCTCCGGCGTGTCCCGCAGGGGTCTACATTTATTGCCCCATCTCAAACCACAGGGTCACAGTGTGTGAATGAGGTTGAGCTGGATGAGAAAACAGTCAACAGGGCTTATAAAACACCCCTCAAAATGAGCCTCCATTTAACAGTGGACGCTTTGATATATCTTCTCAGATTTAAATGTCACTGCCTCTTCATTTTCTTAGCGGGAACACAGTGACATTACGATAGTGAAGAAGCTTGTTAATCAAGCGCCGGCGGCTCGCGTCTAACATGGAAATGTGGGTGAAACTCACGTGCCTCTTTGAATCTGAGGATAAAATCTGTTTCAGGCCTCTGCGTCGATACATTCAAGTACATTCTGTGTCAAGAAACTTTATTTCTCAGAAGGAGCACATGGAAGGGTGTGCGGACCCTCCTGACTCCTGCTGACACATTGGACACCTTTGGTTCACCTCGTGGAGTAAAATCTCTCCTTATATTCAACTGTTCATCTCAGATCATTCACTAAGAACACACAGAAAGATCTTATTCTAGATGGATGGACCTGAGATATACTTGAGAGTCACAGCCATCAAATTCATCTGAGCGCATCTTCTGAATCCAAAAACAATTTTAAGGGTGCTGACCACAGATGAGGGTTTTGTCAGATTTGGAGACAGAACTGCCGGTTCTCAAAATAAAAAGTACATGGGGAAGGAGACAAATGACATGTGCTTTCCTCAAAATATGATCATGATTTATGACTCAAAGTGCATGTGCACCAGCCACAGGTAAAATAAAGCTGGATTGAATGTTGAAAATGTACATCTTCACTCTATATTCAGCTGCTATATTATTCAAAATGTTGTTTGTCTGTTGTGAAGTTGTGTTTGGAGCAAAACTTATTGAGTCAAGACCCAGAGGAAAGACTGCTGTGGCCAAAAACAAGAGACAATCAAGAAAAATATTATTATCCAATCAAATTGTAGTCAACTTTTGTTTTATTTTAGAAGAGCTTTTGTTAGAATAAAAATAATGTATATATATATTATTTATATAGTATAGGTGTATAATATACCAAAATTCCCAGACACTTTGTGGCTTGCCTTTCTGCCGAATAATGTTAATATATATAATAACATATAATAATGTACAATAAATACCTTAAAAGTTTAATTGTGTACCATGCTTCTCATATTTTTATAGTTTAATCGAACCTGAGGTGGTGTTAAAAGCAAATGTGTATATATATATATATACATATACATACAGTTTATATATATATATATAGACCCTCCATATTATTATATACGTACCTCCAAACATCACTATTAATAACAACTGTTTTCTTTAATGTTTAAAATATTTTACACAATTTAATAAATGCAAAATCACCCAGCCAAGCAAATTCATTCATCTTGGCAATTTTTATGTCTTATTTCTGTCTGTGAAACACAAAAACTTAATGTAAGACCAATGCATTCAAATATTAATGTGATATTAATGTAAAGATAATGGGTAACTTTGTCAAAAGTATTTTCTTTACTTCTTTCCAACCCTATAAAAGTGGAATGGCTTTCATACTGTGTTGAAAATAGTCCATCTCAGATAAACAGAAGAACTTCTCGCTCATGCAGTCGAATAAAACATACTTCTTCATTCAAATTTAATCTCCGGCACCATTATTTTTTTTTATTTTATTTCTAAGCACATAACACTACAAGAGTCCATCCGTCCCTGTTAGACGTGCAGTCTGTTTTATTACAAGAATATCATTCTTTCATTGTTATCTGCCTCTGTTATCCACTGCGGGGTATTTTTTCATTAAAAGCCCCTGTCTGATGTGTGGGGTGTGTGGTGTCAATGCTACTGAATAATTCTGTAGAAATGAAAGGCAGGCGAGATCCTCCATCACTGCGTCTGTTATGAGATCTATATAAACACAGCTGCTGGTTTCTGCATGAATGCTTCAGGTATTTCGATTTTGTTTTCTCTGAAGGCACCAGGACTGTGTCATATTCAGAAATGAATGGTGGGTGTCCAATGAAATCTGAAAATCCTAGAATGGAGGTGGATCCAAAACGCCAATTCAGATTTGAATTTAAAGGCGAATTTTGTAATATTGAGTCAGAAATGCTGTTGAATTAATGACATGTTAACATAAAATGTAAAAGTGTTATTCAAGAGACTGACAGGTACCAAAGTGTCTCCAACAATAAAGGTGCATTTATATATTACATTTACAACTTTTATGTGAATGATGCAGTTTGTAAAAAAACAACTTTGTTAAATTAAAACTTACTGTACTAAAAAAAAGATTTGTGTATTCTCACAGAGAATGTGTTGGATGACTGTAAAGTTTTCTTGGATTTGCATTCTCTCTTTCCATCATTTCACTTCCATCCTTTTCTGATGTGTTGCCAAATCTAACTAAAATTCCTCTCAAATCGAAAGGAAGCCTAATGTTAAACTCTACATTTTCATTCAAACACACAGTAATCATAACTTGCATTTGAGGGATGAAAGCTGTCCAGAACAGACTTTGATGAGTACAACAGACACAAAGTTATCAAATATCATTTATTTCTATTTTTATAAAAAAAATGTCATCTCTTAAAAACCTTATTTCATTGTTCATAATAATGTAATGTCTTTACAGGGTCCAAGGACGAAGCAAAGAAATCGACTCAAAATCAGAACCACGAAGTCCTCGTCTGAGGGAAAACCCAAATACAAAGTGAAAGCATGATGTTTGATGTTCCTTGCAAACAGCAGGAATGTCTGTAACCATTTGGAAGAAGAATATAATGATCCTCATCTCATCTGAGGGCCTTCTACCACCATTTACTCTGTTTTCATCAAGGACGACAACTCAGATAAAAGGGTGCGTGGTTTTCCTGATTCCTTTATACTCAATGTCATCCAAATCCAGTGTTTGAGAAATAAATCTAAATTCATTTTGCATCAGCGTACAAGAACAAAAAAGATGCCCACATGACAGAAGTCACACAGGAGGAAAACTGCATTGAAGACTAATAAAAAGAGGTCTTAAAATAAAGGCACGGTCATTTGAGACAAAAGAACAAGCGTGTGAGCTTTATCAGATCCTGATGTATGTGACTGAAACCGCTCTTTCGTATTTCACTTTTACACATATTTCTCATGTCACGGTATCGCTCACATTTACATTTCACATCTGTTCTGACGGACAGCAAACATCCAGTTAACTCTAAACCAGCATCATTGTGCTTTCAAAAATACTAAAATAAGACAGATTTCTCTTTTAATGCAGTCAGTCAGTTTTCCTAACTAAGAAAACAGCAAAAGCGTGACATCCAGTTTCAAATGTTGTTCTAATATTTAATAATATTTTAACGTAAACCAATGAAAAAATAATGGAAAAAAATGGAAATGTTGGGTGGTATGACTGTAGTCTCACAATTTGAGAAATGTTAATTTAACTGAATGCATCAGTATTTTATAATGGAAATCTGATTTTGCCTCTCTGTCGCCATCTCTGTTTAAAACATGAGATTGCAGATGACTTTATGTACTTATCTTTATATTTGTGGCAGATCCATCAAATCGTACCTGGCGGTAAAGTTTATAAATCATATTATAAGCTTGCTGTTAAGATAAGAAAACTGATTTTTATGAACTTGATCAATAATTGTTTTTTGTATATTTAAACCAAAGTCACAGATTGCTTTGTTTTTCAGACAAGGAATTTTTAGATCCAGAATGTCATTTATTATCTTTTTCATTTGGATTCGGATCCATATTCAAATCAAAAGACGTATAAAACTTTGCGTACATCTTCAAAGTGCCCACCTCAGAATACTATCTAAATCGACCAAAAACGGCTTCATGTCGGGTATCAGTTAATATCACGTGTTTTCTCATTTCGACACCTTTCCAAGGACAAATGATACATAGCGTCACACCACCCAAACCTACTGTACAACTCTGAATCCTGTTGTGTTTAACAGTGTAAAAAGTAAAACGGTTTAACCCGTTGTGGAAAGATGAAATGACACAACAGAGACATTCAGTTGAGAGGAAACTTTCTTCCCAGAGATATAGTTTGACACATTCAGCTGTGGAGAACCATAATGATTGTGGAGTACTAGAAGTAGGTCCATGTTTTCTTAATCCAGAATTATTTTCTACTGGAAAAACCTCTTCTATCCATCCAAACTCAAAAGATAATGACTTCAAAGTTCTTAACAACAGAAAATCAATGTGAGACGTGGTCCCGGCTCCTGAAGCTCTGAATGAATGAATGATGTTCTTCTGACCTCACGATCTTGTATTTTTCACACGTCTCATTGATTTGTTGTGTACACGTTATGCATAATTCATGTAACATTTACTTTCTTGACAACATTGTATCTTGTGCTTAGACGTAAGCCGTGTTTTAAACATGTTTAACAAACTGATCACAACTGCGTTTACCGTTCTGTGTGTGTGGAATAAAAGCAACAGTTTGGCATCTCGAGTAAACGAAAAACACAACCAACAGTTCAGGTGTTAGTCATTTCTGACTAAAGAAACATTGGAGATTGAAAAAAAATGTTGTATTTCAAGGAAAACAAACGGCACTGAAACAAAATGGGTGTTTTCTTAGTATTTTGTCTCTTGAGGTCAATCTAGATTCAGTTTTTCACTTGCAAAATGACCAAAGATGTTAAGTTTTGTTTGATGAAACCGTGTTCATGGATAAAAAAAGCTAAATATCTGTCAATGAAGTAATAAAAATAAACTTGATTTAAGTCCTTTATTTAAAGAGGTAAAGCTCATTGCAAGTTTATTTTTCTTACCATATTGGCAGGTATTTTCAAACAACTCGCACAATAAATAAAAAATACAGAAAATACTTAATATCTATGGTCATTTTGCTTCTGAAGTATTTCGATATTACAATTTTTTGATATTTCTACTGCAAAACTAGAAAAAATACAAAGTCCGAAATTCATTTTAAGGTATGCATAGGTCTCCAAATCAGAGGGGCTTTAATCAATATCTGTATCTGCACAGTTTCTGTAGACACTACGTAGATGCAATGAGGATTTTCTGAAATAAGAAGAGAAGCAGCACTGTGTACATGGCCACCGAGATGCCACTGCACTTGTAAGACTCTGAGAAAACCAGATAAAAACACAAGACATGTTTGTGGCATTGGATCTTGATACAAAAAATGATTCTTCAACAAGGCTTTTATAGAAAGGAACACAACTTTGGGCAAATTTAAAAAAACATTACACTAAATCCCAATGTAAGCAGCATGAACAAGGTGTTTTTGCATTTATACAAAACCCCTTTGAACTCTCAGAACTCCATCTGAAAGTTCAGGCACTGTGACGCTGTGATCTGCGTGTGACGGGCACGCTCAGATTCTGGGCAGGACTGCGCCCTGCGTCTGTAAAAGTGGAGTAACACTTGCCGGATCAACGGAAGGCAAACAGAATAAATATGCATTGACATCACGCAAGGCCGGCGGTCGGTTCCAGAGGTACTGCGACGGCGTGTGGATTTGTGCGTGCGGCTTTCCATCACAGAGTGGGTTGTCATGGTTACCCTTGTCATTGGCAAAGCATTACAGGAGGGGGCTTGGAAGACAGAAAGCAGCCACAAGTGGCTTTTGGTCTTTGTGTTGTGCATCCAAATGCCAAATTCCATCCACCTTGATCTAAACTTCAGACCTTTTGGACATTGACGATGTCGCACCATAATCATTTCTTCCAACTATTTCAAGCACAACACCCCCCCACCTCCATCTGCTCCTCCTGAAGGATTCTATTCCCCCATAAACACCCGAAGCGGGGTTCTGGAGCTCTCCGCATGCCGTTATTCATCCCTGTTTGGAGGGACAGCGATTTTAGTCTCGTTAGAGTCTCTCGATGTCTCTGTACTTCTTGCGCAGGATGGACACCTGGTCTTTGAACAGAACGGGATCCAGTCTCATCTGCGAATGCACCAGGGGCATCGTGCCAAACCAGCTGGCGAACGTGTTCATGCAGGTCTGCCGCTGGGCGAAGTGGTCGGGATCCGCCCAGCGTGATGCTCGTGAGGTCTGCGGAGAACAGGGAGGGTCGGTGAACTGACACGCTTTCATTCACACACAATTGCATGGTATTTTATTCATAATTACAAAAATACATAATGCTTTCTCTGTGCGCCATGTTTATCATTTCAACACAATATATACATTGCATAAATAAAAGTAAGCTCATTTTTAAGAATTTGCATTGAAACAGTATTAAAACATATTTAATGAAAGTTAATATATTAAAGATACACACATTTTTGTTTTTTAAATACTCAAACTGTTATGTGTGAAAATATTTTCAACTTATATGAATTTATACGGTCATCCTTTTATTCTCAGTAATTCTCTTGTTCTCTGTTTTTTAATACACTATCAAACAACACAATAAAATAAAACAAATCATTTTAGTAATTGTTTTGGATGAGAATGCTCAGGGATATTGTACTTAAAGCGCATTGCAGTGATAGAAAATTGGAGGGTGTTATAAATAAAAAACTGTTTATAACACTAAAATATAACCAGAACATATTCTTTAATAGGGGGTTTCATGATCTTCACCCACATCCTGGCAATAAACATCTAACACGAGCACAAATTGCTCTGGGAATTAATCGCACACATTAATATAACACAATAGAAAAACAGAAACTCAAGTGTTTCATGAGCCGTTTTTTAAATTAACATCAAACCCTTTCCCAGAATTCCACATTCGGCTCTGCAGGGGAAATACTTTGAAAATGGAAATCGAATCAAACTGATAATCATGACAACAGAATCATGTTTTATTTATGGATGGATATAGGTTTACCTGTCCCATCATCGTCTCTTTGTACTGTTTCTTTTGCGTGACCTTGATAGGGGGCATCTTAGTGACAGAGGATACCAGGAAGTTCATGAGGATGTCTTCACAGTTAGACAGCTGGTCAATCATAGTCTTCAAGCTGGCCGGCAAGTAGTGAGTGAACAAGTAGTTATAATACCTGAAGTGGGAAAAGACGATCCATCAAATCCTTCCACTCTTACTCCGGGTTTTGTCCCGTTTCCCAAAACAAATATCTAAACATTATTAAATCAAGTCACAAAAAAACCTGCCAAAGGGCTAAAATAAATATTCTTGTTTTTCCTTTGAATTAAGTTGATTTTTCTTACCCCACTGGCAGATTTGTTATAAGTATAAACTCACTTAAATGTGATCATTGTTTCAAGACGTCAAGCAAACAAGACTTTAATATCTCGTTTTTTAAAGTATCTTGTTTTAAGTGCTAGAAAATAAGACAAAAATACTTATAATTTTATGCAGTGTACAGTCGTGGCCAAAAGTTTTGAGAATTACATAAATATTCGTTTTCAAAAAGTTTGCTGCTAAACTGCTTTTAGATCTTTGTTTCAGTTGTTTCTGTGATGTACTGAAATATAATTACAAGCACTTCATACGTTTCAAAGGCTTTTATCGACAATTACATGACATTTATGCAGAGTCAGTATTTGCAGTGTTGGCCCTTCTTTTTCAGGACCTCTGCAATTCGACTGGGCATGCTCTCAATCAACTTCTGGGCCAAATCCTGACTGATAGCAACCCATTCTTTCATAATAACTTCTTGGAGTTTGTCAGAATTAGTGGGTTTTTGTTTGTCCACCCGCCTCTTGAGGATTGACCACAAGTTCTCAATGGGATTAAGATCTGGGGAGTTTCCAGGCCATGGACCCAAAATTTCAACATTCTGGTCCCCGAGCCACTTAGTTATCACTTTTGCCTTATGGCACGGTGCTCCATCGTGCTGGAAAATGCATTGTTCTTCACCAAACTGTTGTTGGATTGTTGGAAGAAGTTGCTGTTGGAGGGTGTTTTGGTACCATTCTTTATTCATGGCTGTGTTTTTGGGCAGAATTGTGAGTGAGCCCACTCCCTTGGATGAGACGCAACCCCACACATGAATGGTGTTAGGATGCTTTACTGTTGGCATGACACAGGACTGATGGTAGCGCTCACCTTTTCTTCTCCGGACAAGCCTTTTTCCAGATGCCCCAAACAATCGGAAAGGGGCTTCATCGGAGAATATGACTTTGCCCCAGTCCTCAGCAGTCCATTCACTATACTTTCTGCAGAAGATCAATCTGTCCCTGATGTTTTTTTTGGAGAGAAGTGGCTTCTTTGCTGCCCTTCTTGACACCAGGCCATCACCAAAAGTCTTCGCCTCACTGTGCGTGCAGATGCGCTCACACCTGCCTGCTGCCATTCCTGAGCAAGCTCTGCACTGGTGGCACTCCGATCCCGCAGCTGACTCCTCTTTAGGAGACGATCCTGGCGCTTGCTGGACTTTCTTGGACGCCCTGAAGCCTTCTTTACAAGAATTGAACCTCTTTCCTTGAAGTTCTTGATGAACCTATAAATTGTTGATTTAGGTGCAATCTTAGTAGCCACAATATCCTTGCCTGTGAAGCCATTTTTATGCAACGCAATGATGGCTGCACGCGTTTCTTTGCAGGTCACCATGGTTAACAATGGAAGAACAATGATTTCAAGCATCACCCTCCTTTTAACATGTCAAGTCTGCCATTCTAACCCAATCAGCCTGACATAATGATCTCCAGCCTTGTGCTTGTCAACATTCTCACCTGAGTTAACAAGATGATTACTGAAATGATCTCAGCAGGTCCTTTAATGACAGCAATGAAATGCAGTGGAAAGTTTTTTTTGGGATTAAGTTAATTTTCATGGCAAAAAAGGACTATGCAATTCATCTGATCACTCTTCATAACATTCTGGAGTATATGCAAATTGCTATTATAAAAACTTAAGCAGCAACTTTTCCAATTTCCAATATTTATGTAATTCTCAAAACTTTTGGCCACGACTGTATATAGCTGCATAAACACTGCAAAATGTAAAAATAAATGCGTAAATAAATGAAAAATGTTAACTTTTTTAATTTGGTCTTGTTTACCAATGCAACTAGATAAACCATAAAACAAGGAACGTACTTTTGAGAATAAAAATGATTCAAGCATTTACATTATTATTCTAGAGAAATCTACAGAAAAATATATGTGCCATTGGGGTATAAAGATCCTCAGAAAAATCTGAAAAAAGCAAAAACATCACAATTTCATTGGATTTCTCTATAAAAAGCAAGATATTAAATCTTGTGTCATTTTTCTTCTCAAGAGAATATATGCTGTTTTAAAGGTCCAGTGTATGAAATTTAGCGCCATATAGCGGTAAGGTTGCGAATTGCAATCAAAGGCTCACTGCACTGCTCTCCCTCCCTTTGGAAGCACTACGCCAGTTGACACAGGACTAAGATGTTGTCACGTTTGCAATTCTTTGCTGAAGGAGATCACGTATTTACAAAGCACGTTCTGTACAGTAGTTTGTCCGTTCAGGGCTACTGTAGAAACAACATGGCGGATTCCATGTAAGGGGACCCGCGGTGTATGTAGATAGAAATAGCTCATTCTAAAATAATAAAAACATAACGCTTCATACTGTATGGTCTTTATACACCTCTGAACACAGTTATGTATATTATATAGAATTTATATTGGAGAATCCTCCAAACAATTACACACTTCCCCTTTAAGAATGTTAAGATAATTTTGTTTGAAAATGAGACAACGGCAGTGAATCTTTTGGATGACAGTAATAAGAATGACCTGTGGTAGAAAGCTGCTCCTGTAAGCACCATTGAGTAGTCATTGGTCCACTTGGAAGTGTAGCCCCATCGCTCTTTGTTGACGTCCCAGAAATGACTTCGTGCTGGGTATCCCACAATCCTATCTGGAAAACTTTGCCAAACAGTGAAGGCAAAATCCACCTGTGGAAAAATTTACTGGGTATTTATCTCTTAAAAACTCAAATGTGAAAAAAGTAGATATAACTTTTAATTGTGTAACTTACGAATTTTCCCATTTTAAAGTTTTTTTCATGCATTGGTCACTTTTTACTTTCTTTCATTATGAGGAAAAAGTTTAAAAATATATATTTAAATAGTCAAAATATTTATTTTCTTATTCTCTGGAATCTTCAAACAGGCTGATCCTCGGCTCACCTCAGTGGTTGAAAGCACCGTATCTTCATCCAGACTCAAGACTGCATCAGTTTTGATGACATCATAGGGCAGGAAGCGACTGCTCATCACCTGCACAGGTAATCGACACACAAAACCTCTAAATGAAAACCGCACTACACATTTCTCATGACGTTAGACTTGATTTGATAAAGAGAGAAGATGTGGACTCGTGGAGATTCACCTTGCTTTCACCCTCGATTACGATGACCGGGACAGATGTAGATGGCCAGCGGTGCTTCGCTGGTAAAGGTTTATCACAGTTCCACAGGACAATGATCTAGAAGAACAAGCAGAGAACATTAGATGCTATGAGCATCTGTCGGTCCTACTATAAAGTCATGACTTTAATGTGCCCATCATATGGGAATAGTTCACACAAAAATTGGTCCCAATTGACAAATAAAAATGACTTTGGTCAAGTCAATGGAGACCTTTTTCGGGGGGAACTATTCCTTTAAGATATTTTATAAAACGTCAAACTCACTAGAAATTAAATGGAAATCATATTCTATTATCTAAAATGTAATATCTCAATATTTGTTCGAATTTTGACAATGTCCAAAATATCAATTTTATAATAATTATTTATTAAAATAATATTTTTGAAAAAGCAGGATTGGGATCGAACATATAAATGTTTAGTTATAACACAGTTTTTTATTAACTTTTTATGAAAGAAACATGTATAACTGATTCAGAAATCATTCTCATATAACAGATTGTGCTTTCTTTTTAGGAATACTTCATCTGTAAAGCAAACGCAAAATGGTTAACTATTTCCAAATATGAAAATCTATTTGCACATTCATCTTCATTTACAACAATTTTCAATATTCACGATATTCTGTAATTTCCCATCTTCAGCACAATTATCTTAATTTCATATAATAGAATATCTAATTTTTGATATATATCGGCTATGTTGTGGTATGAGGTTTATCCAGGCTCATTCTCAACAGCTTCTCACCGAGCAATGACTCTGTGTCTCTGAGTGACGCTGCTATTTTTCTCTTCTGAATAATGAAGCACATTGAGGGTTATACCTGAGAACAGTACTGTGATTTGGCCACAGCAACTAACAGCTTGAAAATGGGTTGAGATTGAGACACTAGAGGTGTGACGGCATGAATGACAGCTGTGAATTTCTGCTGTGGTTTCACACCTGCGGAAAACACAATCAACACCATTCATCGACACATAACACATATAATCATAATATCCATCGTATATGATGGGAGATGTGATCGTGCTGCACTATACTGTCATATATAAATCTTACCAAAAATACTAGAATATCATGCCACATGACTACTACCATGCATGGTTTCTATCAAGGCACGGCGGTATGGGCTAGTTGCACAAGATGGCGCCGGTGAGCTTCTGCGACACCAGGTTCAGCAAACTCATTTCTGGTTTCTGGTCGACCGGAAATTTGTCTGCCGACTCTGGAGTCCCAAAAGCTCACCGGCGCCATCTTGTGCAACTAGTGAATTATCATGTGATATAGCATACAAAATATCAAACAAACACGGTAATGTAAAGACTACTGCTGCTGCAACAATCTTAATATTCATGTCTACATGTACATGCACGCACACACATTGATTTCGTATATATTGACGTTGTACCAAAAGTGATGTCCAACTTTGGACGACTGACGTCATTCAAATGTTTAAATAAAGATGCATTAAAATGTTTGCATGCATAGCGCTGGATTCACACGGGGCTTCAGCGTCAAACGCTTGACGGGGGGACGTCTGAAGCGATCGTCATAGTGACAACAGCCAATCAAATTGTTCTATGGGCTTGCATGAACGCAATTGGCTAATGATTATTCGCACAAGGCGATCTGAAAAGTTGAGAAATGTTCAACTTCTTGCCGCGAGCAACACCAGTGAAGCAACGCTGACGGAGCCGCAATTCAGTTCGGCAACGCATGACGTCCCCCATTCAAAGTAAATGAGAAGCGTTGACGCCCCGTGTGAATCCAGCGCGATGCTGTTTGGAGTATAAACTAAAGTTCAGCATTGAGATGAATTGAAGGAGGCTTGGTCAACTTTTGCATTATAAAGACACAATGACACAAAATATTACAACTGTAGGCACTGTTTGCCTTATTTCACTTGAACCTTTGGTTTTCTATGCATTTGTTGTATATTGGAATATTCCCTGATACAGTATGCTGTCTTTGCCTTTTTGGCAAATTATATTTTTATAAATAATATAATAATAAATATTTTTCAAAAATGACCCTCCCTGGACATCACCTTTGGTCACCACTGTATAAACTCATGCATATATGTATATATTTTTTTTTAATCTGCCGTTTGTTATAAATTCTTCACAATATACACAAACTGTAATTGTAAAGCGAGTTTTGGTGGTGGTATAATAGAGAACACTCACCCAGTGTGGCGTAGAAGAAGGGAAAGTCTCCCAGATATGAGGAATACTGGGGATGCGTGAAGAGTCCGCCCGGCTGGCGGTTCCACATGAGCGTACTGCGGCCGTTGTGCTGTAACACCCGATCCTGGATGATCTGAAGAAAAACAAGATTTATACAAACCCATACTATCCAGGCATATCTATGGCATAAAAAGCTTTAAAAAGAAGTATAAATACCAACAAAAGCCCTCTCTGTATCACTCAATAAATTATATGGTATTATATATATCCCTCATCTAAAATAGAAAACACACATATGGATAGATCATGTTCTTACATCTGGACAGAAATAATATAATAATGTACACACAGATGGTTCAATTGATAATAAATCCATTCTCAGAGAATGTGTATTTACGTTTCGACAGCAATTGTCACGTCCATAATTCTGGAACTGCTTATAAACCAACATCAACAAATCTCAAAGATCATAATTGTCTAAGTAGTCCAAAGCTCTTAAACGTGTGCGAGTCGGATTTATTCGGACACGGATTCCGGGAGTCACAGATCCCGCTCAAGACATGACCCGGGTGTTTTCTTACACACCAACAGCGATTCAGAAGATCTCCGAGCCCGTCCAGGGAAGAGCGCGTGAAACCAGAGCCCGAGACGGTCCAGCGCAGCTCCGCTTTCATTCAGGAATAGATCTCCACATGATGGATTGACCAGACAGAACACACCATCTGTCTTTTATTGATTTCAGTCGATGTGGCCGAAAACTATATGTGCAATATTCTTCAGTGTGGATGACAATTAAGTTATATTTTGATAAAAAATGGATTAATCTAGAAAAAAGTTAAAAAAATATATATTTTCCAACTACAATTTTGCTAGTGTTTGTGGTACTTTCCAATAAATTTATATATTTCATTTACAAATGATGAATCCATTTTCTTGCCTTACAAATCAAGAACACTACAACTTCTTCAAAACTAACTTATATATATATATTGTTTAAAAAAATCTATCATCGTTTTAATAAAAGAAATCATTGTTACTCTACGGGATGAATTTCACTCCGGTTCTTCAGAAATGAGAGTGAAATGTGAATGATTATGCAGAATAATGATCATTACAGGCAGATTTAGAAAGCCTGTATTTAAGCCACATTACGGTAATGGGAATTCGAGTGTAAAATGTGTTTAATTATCATGAAAATATATTAAACAATTCGCTTATTTTCGTTAATCTAAAATATAATTCACATAATTCTGGTTTGGAGATGAATCGTGACTCTTTCCTGAGATTCATTCAAACGTCAGATTTGTGTGGATGCGGACACGTCTTGAAAGCAGCGAGTGATAAAGAATCGCTCACCTCCAACGTAGTGAGCACGATTTTCTCGACAGAAGAGAAGTAGGCCTCCCACAGGAACTGCGTCTGCTGGCGGAGAGACAGAATGCGATCCTGATGCATAGAACGCACGGTGGATGGGATCTGTGATGAGGAGACAGCAGAGTTATCTACATGACATGTCTTTACAATCACAGTTCAGATTAGTGACGTTCACATATCAAATCCTGTGGTTGCTAGGCAACTGACAGACGGACGGATTCAATCGTAACTACAGCATCAAACTCTGTTGAAATGAGTTGTTTCTAGGCAACAGACAGACAACTGCCAACACAAATACAGCACTAAAACTGCTGAAACGAGTGGTTGCTAGGCAACCAAGAGACAGACAGATGCCAACATAACTACAGCATCAAACTCTGTCGAAACGAGTGGTTGCTAGGCAACTGACAGACAGACGGATTCAATCATAACTACAGCATCAAACTCTGTCGAAACGAGTGGTTGCTAGGCAACTGACAGACAGATGCCATCATAGCAACAGCATCAAACCTTGTCGAAACAGCCTCAGGCTTTGTTCCATCCGTCCTGCTTCAGTATTTACCCAACCAGCGCAGAGGACAAATAAGTCACAACAGGTGTACGCAGTCATTAAAACATCTAATCACTGTAAACACAAATACCCCTCGAGGTACATTTCCATTACAAACATCTTACCGGCCCACTGGTCTCAGCGTTTGTTAAGCCGGTCAGTGCCACGGGGGCCAGAGAGCATATCAAGTATAGAAATGTGTTACAGCGCCCTGACAGAATCTGTCACGGTTCTGACCCCAGAGCGCCGTTCTTCTGCCGGCTGTTAATAGGTGAGGCCACGAGGTCCCATTTCAATTACAAAGCAACATGCTTCTGCTCTCACCATCCAGTCCCTGGAGCTCTTCAAACGGCCCGGGAAGTTATGAGCTTGTGCCCGGAAAATTAGCATGTGACATTAGAACCATTTCACTTGTGAGCGATTGACATGAAAGCTTTTTTACATGAAAAATACTGTAGCATACTTTACAGCAAAAGGGTAGTAAATTGTAGCATATATCTAATATATTATAGTAATTAATACATTGTTTTATTGTATACTGCAGTATTCTGTATTAACTACAGTGAATTAAGCTGTAGTAAATTCTGTAATATTTACTATGGTAAGGTTCAAAACCACACTAGCATCTAGGAATTTTACTATAGTTTAGTATGGTGAATACAAATGTATACTACAGTATTCTGATTTGTGAATTGATAAACTGTAGTAAATACAGTTATGTACTAACTTTGATATTTACTATAGTAAGGTTAAAAAACACTTCATTTTACTACAGTTTACTATAGTAAATACTACTGTATACTATGGTATTCTGCATTAACTAGAGAGCATTGATAAACTGTAAATACAGTAATATACTTTAATATTTACTAAAGTAAGGCTCAAAACCACACTAGCATCTTGGAATTTTACTACACTTTATTATAGTAAATAAATACTAATGTATAACGGTTTTCTGAACTAACTAGAGAGCATTGATAAACTGTAAATACAGTAATATTTCCTATAGTAAGGCTCAAAACCACACTAGTATCTAGGAATTTGACTATAGTTTAGTATGGTAAATATAAATGTATTCTATATTTTTCTGTAGTGTTAATTATAGTGAATTGATAAAGTGATGTGACACGTGCCCAAGTATGGTGATCCATACTCAGACTTTGTGCTCTGCATTTAACCCATCCAAGTACACACACACAGCAGTGAGTAACACACACCCAGAGCAGTCTACTAGAGAAAACTGTAATATATACTTTAATATTTACAACAGTAAGATAAAAAACACACTTGTGTCTAGGAATTTTACTACACTTTACTAGTAAACAGTAATGTATTGTATACTAGCATTCTTTACACGAGTTAATAGCACAAGGGTAAACATATTATGCCACTTATTAAAACAAAAACAGCGAGCTGACTATATAGGGAGTATTTTATAGGCATTATTCTCCTGCTTAAAACATAAAACGCTGTGAAATAAACTGTATATAGAACATTAGCTGTCCAAAGATCATGGGTTTGATTCACAGGGAACATGCAAACTAATGAAAAAAACGTACAGCTTGAATGCCCATTTTAAATGTCAAATGCCTAGGTGTAAATGTAAACATTTTGTGTTAGAAGTGTGGTATTTGGATTCATTTCATTTAGGATGTTGCTTTTAAAGAAAGACGACTATGACGCAGGTCAACAGAAGAACGTGAAGATGTTTCTCAGTCGTACCTGCAGAAGAAGCCTCTCATCTCCAGTGACTGCTGCTGTACGCCAGTCGATGATCTCAGAGAAGGGCAGTTCCCATCCGTTACTGAGCATGACGGGCACGCAAGCAGCCTGCACACAGACACAAGCATCATCAAATACTGATCAGAATCTTTCATCTCAAAATCTCTTCAGAGAATCATGGCGAGGTCCTGTAGCACAGCTGGTAGATCACTCAGAGGTCATGCTCATCCAACCATAAGTAACATGGAAACAGACAAAAATATGATTTTGGACTGTAGATTGCTTTGGATAAAAGCACTGCCAAATGCATACAATTCCCAAAAGACTTTTGATTCAAGTAAACATGCTTGAAACAAGAAATATTGTTCGTAAGAAGCAAAATTATAAAACCCAATATAAAAATATGATTTAAACAAGATAAAGCTGTTTGCCAATGGGGTACGAAAGATAATCTTGTTTTTCCTTTTGAATTAGATTCCTTACTGACAAACAGCTTGGTCTTTTTAAAGTAACAGCGCAAAATTTGGTTAGATATACCTGAAACAGAGACGTAAATTCTCTCCAAGTTAACATACCTTATTTAAATTACTTGGAAAGCTATGCAAGAAAATGGTATTTTGCTCTGTAGATGTAATGTAAATGGCTGCTATTGGTCAAAAATGATCAAACTTTGTTATAAATCCATTCTTGCATTTCCCGCGTAAAACATCTCTGTTTATGTGTACGATGGTTGTCAGTTGTCAGGAGGAAACAACAGACAGATGGTTCACTGCTTATAATATCTAATGAATACCTGTTCACCAGTTTGCATATCAGTTTCCATTAGCGCTCATTAGTACAGAGTGTGAAACATCTGCTACTGACGGACACACTCTCCTCCTCTACAGACAGCAAGCTGTTGTATGATATCATCACTAAGCCACAGGTGACACTCACAGGTGACACTCACAGGTGACACTCACAGGTGACACTCACAGGTGACACTCACAGGTGACACTCAGACATGGCACAGCACAGCATCATTTCATATTTACCATGGAATTATACAATAAATCACAAACGTATGACAGGACAATCATTTTATTTAAAAAGAAACCAGAACACAGAGGTGAGGTTGTGTATCTGGACATTTACATGAAAAGCTTTTCTTAGGGCCTGTTTACAGCGAGAGTCTGATTTACTAACAGCTTGCAGCACACACGCCTCTTTTGGCGTAAAAAACTAGAGAAACTATTTACTAAAGTGAAAATGAGGACAGCCAATAAATATCCATTCTGATTTAAAGGACTGACTTACTAAATGTGAGACAGTGGCAGTAAATGTATTTTATGTTTAAAACAGAAATATTTCCATCCGTCAGGCCATGTGACCTTCCCAGTGCATCATGAAAATATCATTTATTATCTTATCGCTAGAAACACGGTCCAAACACAAACACACATTGTGTAGTTTCATATTCTTCACCTTAAAGTGCGCTATAAATACATGGATAAAGAAAAACATCATTCAATTCCGTTGTATTATCATCTGATCGCTGTACCGTGGTACTCCCACAGTAATGCAATGCGAGGCAATATGATAAAATGTAGCTCATATTGTAAAAATCCGACCTTTAGAAGAGTTCAAGAGTTGGATTTCGCCATGTCTCTAATCTGTTCAACTCCCCCCATCATATATCATCCCAATACTTTCAGTGCCATTAACCCACGCTTCAACCTGCTGAAATACATACAGACGGCATCATAAAAGCTTACAAAAAACAGAGTAAGTCAATGCCGAACACCCACACAACTCCAAACACAATATGTAATGGACTGAAGCTCTATTCCCACACAAGAGAGGCTTTAAGAGCCGCTAAAGATAGATCTGTTGACTTGACAATCTTCCTGATCTTTATGCCCGTAGGAGTGAAACATCACTTATGGGATCTCTTTAATAATGTCTGTTTATCCTCGACAGCAATGAAATGATATGAGCTCAAGTCTTCTGTTTCTCGGATTCTCCTCCTTAGAAAAACACGCCGGTTCTCTGAAGTGTCTCCTCTAGAACTCAGATGAGATCTCAACATCATCTCTACAGTCTCTAGCATCATGATGACTACACAGAGGAACATGTTATTGCTCTAACGTGGCTCTTTCATTGATGTTCATATTGAGATCTACTTTTGATCGCAGAACAGAGCTCCGTTTGAGGGTTCTGACTTAGGAGAAACATGCGAGATGAGACTTTAGCAAGTTTTCTGAAAAGTGTGACATCAACGACTCAGCCATTACACTAGAAAATATTTAGAGCCATGGGGAATATTGTAAAAGGGCTAAAAACGCTAAACTATAACAGTTCGAAATGCTTTGAGTGATGGGAATTGAATTGAAGTAAAAATTACCTGCAGAGCCTCTAGAAAGCGGAATGAGCCCAAACGACGTCCTCGAGGAACCAGACAAAACGTGGAGTTGTGCAGCATTTCTTTATAATCGTACCTGTGGAGACAGGAAATGACATCATCAGAACCAACGTCAGTGCGGTGAGTAAATACCCTGACACAGCTTTCAACCATCAATGAAAAAACGAGAAGTTAGAGATTTGCTCTTTATGCCAAATACCAACGTCTGACGCATAAGGCACACTTTCTTGGAAACACTTCAGCATGTTTCAAGTCGTCCTCTGATTGGTTGAATTCTACAGGATTACCGGGAGACGTGCATGTCGCGTTCTTTAACGGTCCGCCCGGAAAACACCACAAATCCGTCTGATCGAAGTAGTAAGCTGTTGTGTTCACATCGGTTGCAATAAGAATTCATCACCATCGACTAAACGGCAATTTCTTAAAAGTATGCGCGTGGTTCACGGCATAGACTCGTAACGTTGTTGCTGTTTACTTCTGACACGTTTGTGAATGTTACTGTGTGGACATTTCCACGCCTCTAAGCATGACGCGGCACAAAACGAAACGTGATTGGTTGCTTTACATGTCAGTCTTATGGCCTTTTGGGCGGGCCTTGACCAAAGAAAGCGACTAAGAAGGTCCGGCTAAGTGAGCCTAACTGTTTTACAGCAACGCTGACATACAGTATCACAACAGTCAAGCCATTGTATATCATCACAAATGCTGTGGAAAGACATTTAGCTCTAGACATTTATGTATAGCAGTTATACAGGAAAGAGCTCTTAGAAGTCTATGTTCACACTCGTGACCCGTCGACCTTTCCTTTGTAGATTGGTACTGCGCTATGATGGATAAAAGCATTACTAAACGCTTCTGGCAGCGATTCAGTCAGCACTTGGATTAAGAGACTGTTTGGAATTCCAAATGTGACATTCCTCCGGCGCCACGGCCCGTCCGCCATATCTCATACACAGTTTCCACACCTCTCCCACATCCTCACGATCTTCTTCATCTTTCCGATGAGCAATCGGAGACAGAATTCCTCAGATACGTTTAGAATAATCGCTATGGTCAGAGACTAATAGAAAGGGTTTGAATGAAAAGAGTGTGAATAGATATTGACAATTTTCCCTCGTGTGAACTATCCCTTTAAGCACTTTTAATTATAGCAGGTGCGAGTCAGGCCCTACCGCCGCCTGTACTAACTGCAGAAACACCGCACCGTCCCTAAACCAGAAGCAGCGGAGCGTAGAGAAGGTTCCTCTCATAACACATTCAGAACGGAGCGGCGGAGCCGTGCTGACTGCAGACAACTGATGGAGTGTGGTGTGGGAAAGAAGGTTCTGTTGGAGTAAACACATCCATAATTCAGCTGCTGCTGGGGGCGCGTCAGCTACACGCTGATGACCGCACGCAGCGCTGCCACATTCACAAGAAAACAACGGCGTATCAAGCCTTCGAATCGCAGTTGTAAAGAAAGCGTGATTTCAACCTTGATGCCGTGGGTCGGTGTTCGTAGCTCGGTTTGCTGAGCATTGCATTAGCAGCGCTTGAGTTGTGCGTTCGAGGATCACTAATATTGAAAAAATGTACGTCGCCACATGATAAAACAGTGTTGTGTACTTCAGTGTACTAGTGATGCACCGAATGTAAATTTCTCCACCTATATTGATATCTGCCGATACCGATTCTGAAGATTCAATTAATATTTCTTAGAAATGTTAATTCATATAATGGATATTAATATTCAACATCAAACTGCTGATGTTCCTTAACGTTTTCTTTACACGGAGCACAAATTCAATGCATTTTCTATCCTCTTTTGATTGACAGGATATATCGGCCCTGATTATCGGTTGTTATTAAACTAGCGATAGTGATAGTGTAAAAAAATGCTCTTATCATCCGATACTGATTATAGGGCGATATATATATATCGGGGCATCTCTAGCATTTACTTAAGTACACATAACAGTAATATATTTTAATAATCACTATTAATTCTATTTTTTTAAGCACAGTCAAATTGCCGAATCATTTCAACTTACTCTTTTGTTAATTATGACCAGTTGCTGTAACTTATGAATATAAATTGAAATATTAGTAATCTTGTACAAACATCTAACATATTGTAAGTTGAAATGATTTTCAATTTGATTAAACTTGAAAATACAAAGCAGCAAGAATATATTTTACAGCGTATAGTGAAATGATCAGCTGTAGTAAATATTGTAGCATACTTAATTATTTACTATGGTAAAGTTCATAACACTATATAGCTTACAGTTAGTGTACTACAGTTAACTTCCGGTGTGTGTTTGTTTATCGGTCTCGCTATTTTTGTCTAGTTATATAACTATTTATAATTTATGTAAATATTAATTTATTTTATAATTTAATTATATAATAATTGTATTAAATAAACGATTTGTTGAATTTGTTGTATGTTCATTTTATTAAATAAACAATTTCTTGAATGGATCCTATAGTTTTGACACATTTAAAGAAACCGTATTGGACACTGCCATCTAGCGGTTGAGCTTGGTATCGCAGTCTAAATTCAAAATATTGGAGAGACAAGTTTAGCCAAGTAAGGGTTCGTCAATTGTTTGCGAATGTGTACTGGAGGTTAAGGGGAGTCCACAAACGTGCAGTAACGTTGTTTTGAAACAGTCTTTAGTAAATGTTAAAGTATACCACAGTATCGTACCCACAGAGAAATACAGTATCAGACCAAATCATGAAACTCAAGGCATTTTGTTTTGTTATATTTGGCACCGTTGCCATAGCAACAGGTTGGCATGGGTGGCATTTGTGCTTTAAATCAGATTAGTGGAAACGAGAGCAGAGAGGGCAACTGCTGGTTTTACCATCACTGCCAACCGGCTTGTAATGACGATGCAATTAGAACAAGATTAAACCTGCACTTCTCATCCCAACACACGCACAAACACAAAGAAGTGAAGCTTGACAAGTTCCTCAACATGTTACAACCAATTTACATCTTCAGGATCTGTTAAAAAAAAACATCAGACAATAAAAAAAGCATTTGAAGATGCTGAAAGCAGATCCAGATATAAACAGTTGGTTACAGCCTCTGGTGGAGGGTAAATCCATATCTGCCATCTGAAACAGCATGAACAAACATAACCTTATGAAACGGCTTTATGATTCTCTATTCTGTGTCCTCTTCAACATATATCATTTTGCAACGTCATGTGTTCATAATTGTACAAGCATGTTCTGAGCGGTGTCAAACAAAACCACATTTTGGACATCTGAAGAAAAGCTTCAAGTGGTGGAATCTAATGTAACCCATTTTAGTGTGAATAGAAAACCGTGTTTGTTAAGATGTTCTTAGATTGCAGCGCCACCTTTAAAAGTTCTTGCTTTCAAAAGACGCTACTTGACTTTCAAAAACAACAAATGCATGTCAAGAGCAAACATGTAACGCTTGCATTCGCTCTGCAAAATGAAGAGCTGTGTTATGCTATAGCACAAAACAGGGCACTAAACCGATGAAAATCTACATTATAATAAAATATTTTAGAAACAGGCAAGCTTACGTTTATGAAAATAATGATCAGTTACGGTGAGCGTATCAGTTTTGGTCCAAATAGAAAAACGGCATCATTATGATAAAAGAAAAACATTGTTGACATTGCTTACAGCTGCTTGTTCCTAGTGGGGCAGAAATTCAACAAAAAAAATGCAAAACCAAAACATGTACTGTTAGCATTATACATATACTAAACTGAATTAGCGATCTCAAAATAAACAAGTGTTTAAACACAACATCTGGGAAGAAACTAGGACACGCATTTCACTCCTCGCAAGTCATAACTTTCAAATCAGGTGCAACAGATGCCAAAAACCTCTTGAAAAGTTGAGCCACACTTCTGTGGCAGATGGTTTGAGTAGATGTCAGCCGGCAAGGGCAAATACGACTGATGAATTATCCACTGCCAAATGTGTCATGAATCATAATAACCATCAGAGTTAATATCACCGGTCCTATAATTACACTAGAAATTTACACTCGAGTCCCCACAGAATAAATCTCAAACCAGCTAAGTTTCCATAATTAAAACCACCACGAGTCTCCACAAATCAACAACCCAGACAGCTGGTTGTGTTTATTAGAGACGGTATGGCAGTATTATGGCAAATTCAAGAAGTGATTTTAATCTCAAGAAAGTCCTACGTTTCTTTATAGGAGTCCTGATGCCCAACAGCAGTGCCGGTGCTATTCATGCTTGTTTGTTTGTGGCAGTACAAGACACGGGTATCAGACAGTGTCGTGGCCCGCTGTGACCCCGGCCATCTGCTTGGCCTGTAGATGTTGCTCCTATCCGCAACGAGAGAGGTTTTGTGTAACAGGTTCTTAATGTGCAACCAGTGCACGTCTACAAGGTAACTGGTTCAGTTTAATGAGAGACAGACATGAGAAACAAACTGAATTGTTTGTGGTACCCTACTGTCTGGATGTCGAAAATAAACCAAATACAGAAACCGGCCGATATATTCTTTTTCTTTAAAACATCACACACTTTCTTACCGTTTTGAGATAAAAGCCTGTTTTACAACGATAAAGCACAGAAATGGAATTTAGGATCTACATCTTTTGACAGAAGCATGGCCCTTTAGTCGTGACTATTTTAACAACACAGTTTCACCGAAACATGTCAAATTCTGCAAGTTAAAGAGACGTCAAAGACTATTTCACATAGACTTCAAATGTTTTGTGAAGTTTTCAAAAATGTACATTTGAAACTACCATGCATGTGTCCTTCAAACAAGGGTATTATATATATACAGTAGTGAAACTATTAAAACAAACATAGTTCATAATAAATCAAATACAGTTCATAATATTATTTGAAAATGTTGCCCTTAGCAATAAATTCGGGGCACTAAAAAAACATATTTAGCAATATAAAAAATAAACAAAAACAACACAATAAATCACCAATTACAATAAAAACATAAAAATAAATGATTGAGTTATTAACACAATAAAATGACAACCCAATATGAATATGAAATATGAAACCAAGCACAAAAATTTGATAAACCAAATTAAAAGCGTATTAAAACAATAAAACTGAATACAAAACTAATCCTGCTTCAGAAATCAATTGAATTAACTTAAAAATGCTAATATCATTAGATTAAAATGAATGAAAAACTGCATTAAATCTGTATTTTATCCAGCATCCCCTCAGGATCACACAGGACGTTGATGTAACATGATGATAAATCAGAAAAAATGATGCTTATCATTTTGAAGGATGATTTTAGTAGCTTGTTGTGTGACGCTATCGTTGTATTCCGCTGTGTATTAAAAGGCAGTCGACAAGCTAAAAATACACGACGCTGGAGCTGAAAGACGCTTTCATGAATAAAAGAACACAAGATGAATTTGTGCTTGAAAATGTGGCGGTTGTGTCAGACTTCAGCTGTCTTTAATCCTTCGTAGAGAGAGAGTTGTGCGTCGCTAAGCACACGAGTTCAAGAAAAAGGAAAGACAGTCTATGAGGGACACACACACACACGCGTCTCTCATGCTCTAGTTTTAGCTTTGCACGGCCAACGCTGTCTGCTGGGAACATCAGCATTTCTAAAGGTCCTGAAAGATCATTCCCAAACATGACATGCTTTGAAGATGTGCATTTACAGGCATCTGTCACTGTTCCCACAAAATGTTGCAAGTACTTAAGAAAGCTGAGATCACATGGGAAATGTGTCCCGTCCAAGCTTGTGAAGAGTTTTCACCTTAACAGGCATAAAAAGTGACAAAATAATATCTGCACCATCTGTGAATCAATGCCTCTTGCAGCATCACTAAAAATTCAACCAATAGACACCAAATGAATTCAAATTATAAATACGGCATCTCCAAAAAACCTTCTACCTCAAACTGTAGGAATGTTTTACATTACATGGTAACATTATAAGGTTGTAATTGCTAATATTAATTCGATTTTCTTCATTTATTAACGTTAGTTCATGTCAATACAATCGTTTATGTTCATGGTGCATTATCTTATGTTCAAAGTTACAACATAAATGTGAAATTAAAATCAAGGAAGATTAATAAATGCCGTAGACGTATTGTTCATTGACATTTCATGTTAACAAATACAACTTCATTGTGATCCCCAATAGCAAAGGATCAAAGCAATTGTCACTTAAAAATAAAGCTCACTTGTAAACAAAACGCTTAAAAAATATATTGCCTAAAACTTTGATGACATGAAGACGGATACATTTTGATAAGCGGCCAAATGTGTCCGTCTTACTGTGATTCAATTCCCTTACACTTATCTAATGCAAAGACAGAAATTCACATTATTTTCATGAGCCTTTGGAAAGTTGTGCTCACCAGTGATGGAAGCACTGAGTTCCTGTTATTCTCTCAAAGATTAGTCATCCGTACTCTTCGTTTCTTTCTAAAAATGGGTACAAAACGAAGAGATGAAGCAGAAATACATTCTACAGTGATGTGACGCATAATGCATAATTCGTACGGAAAAACGTTCCCGGTTCATTCCAAATAAATAACAGCATGCACACTTGGAACGTCAAGAGAATGAGCCAATATACTGTATTTCTTTCTAGCGTCCGAAAAATCTATTGCACAAAACACAATCAGAGTCTTCCCGCAGCTCATACTGTATACGAGTCCCAGACCTCTCGTTTGCCGGATGAGTTCAAAAGAAGCTTCATGAAACATTTACAGTAGCTCGTCTGCTCCGCCCGAGTTGACTTGAACAAAAACGGTGTTTGGACCTATAAATGCTATATCATTTTATATAAGATCACATGAATCATACTTTTTAAAGGTGTGTGATGACACTGTAAATGCATTTATAAAGCGTCATATGACAAATTTTGACATAAATCAAAAATTTCACTGCTGGGACTTAATAATGCCTGCAGTTGCAGAAACACCCAAATATTGTTTACATTACTTTTTTTTACTATTTACATATTTCCAGAGAATGAAAACTGGAGAAACAGGTCAAAATACCGTAAAAGATGCTCTGTAATATATATATATATTTTCAGAACTCAACTACTGAAAAGAATGCATTTAGCAATACAACAATATTTCTACATGTAGTTCAAAAATACTTTTATGTGATAAAACACGTTTCATGTGTCACATGAAACTTTGGAATGATCTCTTCATTTTTTCTGTTGCTGTACATGAACGGGATAACTCACCAATAATAAACATTCACTTTATTTCGTCCTCGTGTCTTTCAAAGAAAAGAAACCAAAGAGCTCATGAGGTTAAACGGTAACAGCAAACCGTTTGATAGAGATTCTGTGTGACCTCAAACATCTCATCACGAGAAACATCAACATCCGTGTCCGGCCACTGTCATTCATTCCATCAGCACACAGTCTTCAAAGTCAAACCTTCGCTAAAAATCTCATCAAGACAGTAGAAAGCAAAACAACGTCTTAGAAGAACCTATACAGTTCATGTTATAAGATATTCTTGTCTAAAGATCTGATTTAGTCCTACTGAAATCAAACCGGACCTCCAAATTAAAACACGCGGCGTTATAAAACACACACAATGCAAAGATGAATTATGTTCTGTGTGGTGCATAATGTAAATTCATTCAGAAAATGAACATAAAACATGTAGATTCTGTTTGTTTTACTGGACGGTTGAGAATCGACACGCACCAGCACGCGGCGACCTCATCGCGATCGATCCGTCAGGACAGAAACACAAGACAGCCGGGTCGGATCTTCTCCGCTCGGCTCATGTGACGCTCAGGGGTCACTGCTGAAGGCTGATGGAGCGATGGAGAAGGTCATTGCCGGGCTAAATCTCATTCTGTCCTCTCTGGTCACCACAACAACTGTTACATCAGACCCCGAATGATCCACAAACATGCATAATTCATCAAGAGGAAGCCGTGTTGATGGAGAGACAAGCCAAGACATGGAAATATTGATTCCGCGCTCCTCTAGCAAACACACTACCATTATACGACTGGTTAACAGCTGTGACAAACATGCTGTATTACTGGAATTACAGAAAGCAGGATAAAGAATGAAGCAGTGATCCAGACAGAAAGAAAGACTTCAAAATTTATAAAAATGCTAGAGTTACATTACATATATTTTCAGGGTAAAGGGGCAGTTTGGTCAAAAATCTTAAATCCGGCATCACTTATTTACTCTCATGCCTTTCAAAACCTGTATATATATATATGAGTCTTTCTTCAGCAGAACACAACAGAAGATATTTTGAGAAATGTGTGCATACAATGGAAGTCAATGGTGTTTTTTGGTCATCAACATTTCTCTTTTGGATTCTGCAAAAGAAAGAAACTCATACAGGTTTGGAAATGACATGAGGGTGAGTAAATGATGAAAGAATTTTCATTTTTGCATGAACTATCACGTAAAAGCTGTTTAATGATATCTTGCATATTTTGCAGCTACTTCTATATTTCATTGCCAGTTGTTTAAATATTGTAAAAATGATATGTAAAAATATTATTTGATTTTTGTATATTTAAAAGAAATGGAATCTGTAAATTGTAATCCTACTTTAAATTCTGTTTGTAATAAAAACATTTTTTTTTTATTATTGTAAAAAATATTATTTAGAACTAGTCAAGTTATGTTTCGTGTATTGTTAGTCCAAATTGATTTCTAAAACAGCAAAAATCACAAATAAAATATGGTCTTTCAAAACCGAAAGCATCTATAAAGCTATAAAATGCTCCAGTTGCATGGGCTAAATGTTATACTCCAATAAGAATGTTTTGGGCCTCAGGCACTGAGAACTGCAGGTTATTCCAGGAGTTTCTCCCCCAGCAGCGGTAAAAAGTGCCACGTTAAAGGTGGACAAAGTCATCTGAAGGAAGGCATTCACGGCGGCGTACCATTATCCTTACGGGTCAAATAGAGGCCGCTGGGATTAATGAGGCATGATGGGAAGGTCGTGCTGAGTGAAATCTAAGGATGACTTCAGAGTTTTCAAGAGCAGGATGCTAACCAGCTCGACTTCCAGCTCCAGTGGAGAACCAACTGTTCTAACATCAGGAGAGTAAAACTCCAGAAGTCAAACCCGTACATGAGCACCACAACGTAATTGAACTTAACTTCATTTCACTCCTGATGGGTCGACATGTGGAAAACTACATATTTTATCTAGTGGTTTGCTTGCTTGAATGCAGAAACAATTTATTGGTTGGCTGGTTTTGCTCACTTATTCCCGATTGGACATTGTTCTTGGTAAGCTTTTATGTTTATAAGATTTAAAAATGCTTTACAAAGCCCAACCAGATGGAACAGAATGTGGCTCTTAAATACGTTTTTAGCAATATTTGAATATATAAAACCAAGCAACAACAACTATATGACCTCAGAAGACTTGCATATAGTGAAATAAATTAAAATAAAAAAAATATTCTCGGAATTTGTGCCAAATTGTCACAATTGAACATGCTATGAAAACATCCGGTTAAAAACCAACACAGATCAAATGAAACAATTAGACAACGAGTCGTCCTTCACTACATAAAGAGAAAGCTCTTGTACCTGCAGACCAACACAAGCACAAAGTCCTGAAGTTTAAATCAATTCTGGCTAACACTTTTTTGGACTGTAACTGTGGGCAGGTCATTATTTTAACAGCGGGTGGGATTGAAAGCGGGCGTCCAGCCGAGGTCTTTGGTTATAACCTCACAAAGGGGAGTCCGCAGAAAGAACATGAGGTTTTTATGAAGCATGGCCATTCTTGCGTACAGGATCAGCTAAAAGAGACGTGGAGCGTGATGTATAAACGAGCCGTACGCACAAAATGGGCATAGAAATGTGCGTACGCTGTTTTCCACACACATATCCGGATTTGTTTAAAAAAATCTTGGCGTAAATATGTGCGCACCGCACGGATGCTCTTGACTGTGCGCACGCACTCTTTTTCCTGGAGTGAAAAGTATTTCATTGAAGTAGCCAAAACAAGGATTTTTAGATATTTTGATATACAAAGCTACATTAAATATTCCACTCTTAAAGTAAACGCTTACATTTACGTTTAAATGTAGTCATTTAGCAGACGCTTCTATCCAAAGCGACTTACAAATGAGGTAAACAATGGAAGCCATTGGAACAACATAAGGACACCAAAAAGAATAAGTTTAATAAAACTGGTCTCATATAACTGGTTTTTTATATATAGAAAGAGTAGAAAAGAGATAGAAGTCAGAATTAATCGGTCAGGTGCTGACAGAAGAGATGTGTTTCAGCCGATTCTTAAAGATGGCTACAGAATTCTGGCATACGCATTGTTTTATGAATATGAATTTAAAATATGAAACCTAGCTTTTGTGCGTACATACACTTTACGGATGAAATCTACTGCGAGTCTTAACTGTGAGTCTCGTGCATTGTGTCGTGCATTAATTTCGTTTCACAGTCAGAGGATGACAACATAACATGTCTAAAAACTGCAATATAACACAAAACTTTGTGTGGTTTTGCTGCTTTAAAAGGTCGATACGGGTTTTGGAGATGCACCAAGTGGCAAAAGTAATAGAAAGGTGAAAAACAATCTGGCAAAAACCAACGTCACCCTTGAGAGGACAAAGACGAAGACAAGTCCAGACAGAACTGACATAACTCCAGAGGTAAGAGGTGAAACAGGTTATCACAAACAAGACAGACATCTTGATTGAGAAAAGAAATAAAGAGACCACATGTTATCCAATGGAGTTTAAAAGAAACGGCTCAATACGAAATGAGAATTCATGTTCTTTTCAAAGAATGATGTCATGAAGACATTTTTGGGGTGTGCATAATACTGCATGACGATAAAAGTACTCTTGAGTAGCTTTAAGTCATAATTCACCACACATTCTTCCATATATCTTGACGTTGTGATGCGTCACATCACAAGAGACTTCAATGCTGTTTGGTTATATGAAAGAATCAAATGTTTGACTCAAATATGAATCAAATGTTGGGAGTTATGAAATCAAGCAAATTGAAATATGGGGACGTTTCCATATTATTTTGATTTATTTATAACGCTGCTTTATTTGTTATTTTGGGCAACCGTCCTCATTCACTATCACCAGCGACATGAGCTTGCCTAAATTACAAAATGCTCATTTTGTGTGCATTATTAAAACTTTCATATGTAAAAAAAGGATTTCTGAATGCCTCACTAGTATGATGACAACATGCGAACGTTTGCAGACGTGTGTGACGGGTCGCCCACATGCGCTCGAGCTCAGAGCCATGACAGAACACAGCAGTGGCGCTCTTATCTCAGATGATGAAGTGAAGCCTGTGTGATAAGCGTCTGTATTTCTTAAGTGTGCAAAAGTGTCTATCTGCAGAACAGTCGGAGTCTTTCCCACGCGAGGGTCCTGCCTCTGGCCGGCGGGCTATCATGACACATCGCTCCTCTGTTCTCAGAACAAGACAACTCTGCCGTCCACCAAGCCAAAGCTTCCATCCACAAATCCAATCAAATACATACTAAACTTGATTTAAAATCATAAAAGCTTTAAAAAGTTCAAGCTTTAGACATTTTTTAGAATTGTAGTCTTCTTAAAGCCGTTCACTAACCGATCTGCCAATCCTGTGTTTTAAAAGCCAGTCACTACTAAAAGAGAGAAAACTCAACAGCAAAACACAGAAAACGTAACGAGAAATCTTAAATATTATCAATGATTAATAAGATTCATTTTAATATAAAAGAGTTAATGACTATTTTCATTTCGGAGCGAACTGTTTTATGTCATCTTGGTTTAATAAGCTTCTGCAACTTTAAAATGAAATGTATAATGTCTCCGGGCTCCTCGTGGCCGATTTGTAATTAAATCACATATTCACCCTTGAAATGTAAAGTCGTTTTTTTACCATCAATATATTCACAGGCCCTGTTAATGTACTGATTAAAGCTCAAAATTATCTAATAATCTCGTGAAATACTTTTCCCAGCATGGAAACAAGAAAGAGCTGGAGGCTAAATCATTATAAAATATTTTTGGAACGATCGAGGCAGATTTTTAATGCGGCTCTTTCTGCATAGCAGGTAATGATGAGCACACCGGACCAGAATGACCTATACAGACTGAAACGGACAGTAATCTTCAGAGCGGCGAGCTGTACCGCAGATCTAAAAGAGCTGGATTTCGTGATCGACCTGCGTAATTCTCCTTGTAGCTTTCAAAACGCATTTCCAAGTACAAGCGGAAAATTTACTGAAGTCCCTTCATACAGAGGAAGCGTGTCAAGGCGGTCATGCGCAGGGCGGGTCCGGCACGCGCTGGAAAATCTGCTCTCGGCATTCCTTGTCAGATACATCACCTGCACGCAGCTGCCAAGGTCTACAAATACATCATCCTGTCAGAACACCTGAAAGGTTTGGTAAACAGACGATACACAGCCTGAAGAACAGGAACACCGTCACTCGTTTTGGTACAGCCTGCAATATAACACTGCCACGATACAAACATAAATATTTTACTCTAACTGTTTTAAACCTGTAATTCTTGTAGTATTAACCTCAAAAACTATTTTGCACGTTACATCACATACACGCACATCTCCTTGAGATACTGAGAATGTATCGCATAAGTAAATTTCATTGTGAATCGTAAATTGAAAATTTGCATTTGTTTACTTGTAAATAAAAAAAAATGTCCTGGCCCTAAGGGTCATAGATGATTGTGTGTAACCAAATTAGGTCTTTGCGAGCCAACTCAACCAGGTCAAAAAATTTGATTTTTATCATTCTTTTGCTCCAGCAGGTAATACATCAATGAAGAAAATGCTAAAATAATAAGTGTCTTGCATGAATATTTACTGAGTCACCCAGTAATTTGTTTTTTAAACGTTTTTCTTTAAATACCAAATGAAGAGGTCATTTGCAAAAGAAATCCAAGCAATATCAATCCCACTGCAGTTGGGTTGTTTTGATTAGGTTTAAATAACGGCAAAAATACAGCATACCAATGCAATAAAAACATGATAATATAATAAAAAACATTATTTATCGCATGATCCGTTTTTGCAAATACATAAACTCTTCAGATGCTATCTGTATGCAAAGTGACATGTATTTGGGTTTTGACCACAGGAAACAACTAAACTTTGGTAATACTATAATAAACTACACTATACAGGTAATACTATACTTTGCACATGAAGTCATTGTACCGTTTAGGGCCTTATAAATGTAGATACTGAACTACAAATTTATTAGGAACCAGTATCTAAAAGGGCATTCCAGTATATTTAATAATTAATAATTCATGAGTTGCAATCATGCACTCTTTGCAAAAAAGTCAAACGATTCTACTAACAGATCTGATGCTGCCATTTTTTTCACCCCCTGTAATTTGCTTCCAAATTACTTTCTTTTTAGCCATCTTTACAAAATAGTGGATAAGTAAGTTTCCAAATTTGGTTAATTTGAAATGGAAGGACCCGGTTGAAACCGTGACTTACATTAATCATTAACAACATGAACAGAATCATTGAAAAAGAATGTGAATATTAAAAGTAAGACTATACACAAATATCATTTAAAAATGATTCTTCTGTCCCCGTGCATTTGACCAGATCAATAGATAACACCAGACCATCGATCCTGACAGTCATGTTTGACATCTACAGTATAAGAAGTATATCATATGAAGTACAAGAGAGATATAAGCTATAAATCACGATGGAGACCTCTTCCCCTCTGCTTCTATCAATCATGGGCAGAAATGAAAAAGTCAATCACTAAGAACGCGTGTGTCTTCTGCCTGAAGAATTAAAAATACAAAATAAAAGAAACAACTAGTCTACTTTCTTTAGTATTTTACAGAGGAAAGAGTCATATCCAGAGTTTGACATGATGTTAATATAATTAAAATTGTAGTTTTGGGTGAACTATGCCTTTAAGTGACCCTAAACTTTTGTTTGGCAGTGTATATCGACGAGGCATTCATGTTCAGAACGTGAGACAAAACAGCATCCACCATTCATGTCGCCAAGCAACAGACTCCCATCCAGACCGCCTGTGATGTGAGTGATACAAACTTCCAAATCACATTGGACGACCAGAATCAACTTGAAAGGATTAGTGTTTGTGCTTCACTAGCAAAACCGTACTAGTTAATGCTCTCTGTTACTTTGAATAGAAATATATAAATCAGGCAAAATAATGCAATAGAATGCAGCGATCCATCGTGCACACCGCTCGGGGCTAGAAAGCCGACAAACACTTTATCCTGTACTCTTTATTAGTGTGCGCCGCTCGCACAACAGGTCCATTAGTCAATGCCAAGAGCCTGTTAATCCGCCTTTTTCCTCCCACGCATGCATATAGAAAACATCGATATGGCTAAATGTGTTCAAATGAGGTGAAGAGCTCTGAATACTCAACAGGATTTACTGACTAAAACTCATGAGAAGACTGAAGTGGATTGACATCAGCGAACATCTCGATCTTACAGAACTTTGTCGTGTCACGTCACTTTATGAGCTCAAGTATTTTAAAAGGGTTGAGTCTCAGGTTACCATGGTGATATCTTGACCCCATCCACAGTTTCCCAGCATTCCCAGATCTTCAGCTAAGATGAGCTCTCACTGCGTTGAAGTTTCTTCAACTAAAAGTTAGAAGTGCCATCTCTCTGGCCCTCAAGACAGAATTTTGGACATTACATGCAGAAAATGCAAATGTGTGAGTTCACCAACCAATACACGTTTCACATCTGACTGCGAGAAAAGCTTCTCAATGTCAATCAGATAAACCTTTTAAGAACACCAGCAAGGATCTATCTGACACAAACACGGCCATTTATACATCTGGAAAACACACCTGCTTGATGTGACCAAACATAAACAAGGAAGGATAATACAATTTTACAATCAGAACCTCTTTGCATTAGGTGATATATCATTTGACAATCGGTCCATTTTTGTGCATTCTTTCTTTTGCAATTGTTCCAAATACTGATGGCGTACTACAGTACAAATCATGAAATGAAACAATGGTTTACAATAGAGGTTTTGGACTAACTTCCCAAAAACTGAGAATAATATTCACAGAACCTTCAATAACACAGATGTTGCTATTACTATTTAGACTTCAGTCATGGGGAAAGCCCACACATTTAATATGCCAACAAAAATGTTTGATTGGGAAACATCTGTATGGTCTGTAATTAGACATGGTGAGTAATATTACCCTTCAAAACCTCAAGAGACTTCACAAACTGAACATATAACCACATCAGACACAAACATCACAGCGTCCATAAAACCAGGTGAAAGGTCAATGTTTAAAATCTACCCATTATTATTCAAAATTATTATAATAAAATTATACACACCATAGGACACATGAGCGGTTTATTTGCATACCCATATTGTCAACAATACCGCCATATTGGATTAGGTAAAACTGAACCATAAAATCAAACACAATCAAGCGTTTTCCCCCGACATAAAGCACCAATTTTTATCTTTATCTATCGGTTTTAAAGATTTAAGATCTAAATGGAAAATGTATTGTCAGTAATTTACTTATTGTGGTAAGGAAAGAAAACTCACACTAGTCGAGCACTGAAATCAGCTGAGAAATAAATAGGAATGTCGAATGAGAAAAAAAGTGGACGTGGCTTTCGTCTTTTTTTTTAATTGAAGATTATGAGGACACAGAATGACCCACATTGATAAAGAATTTACAATGAAAAACTTTTTTGTTTAAATAAATGGTGTGGAAAAACTCAAAACTTGTTTTGCACATTAAAAACAAAATACTGCGATACAGATTTTTGGCCAAACGGCCCGGCACTACTTCAAACATGACACACCTGTGTCAGGTAGACATTAAACCTTATAAGAAGCATGTAAAGTGAATTAACGTTCACTTTAAAGCGTCCCAAATCACTGCATTCACCTAAAACTATTTAAACATGATTTCAGAAGACCGGTGAAAGTTCTGCAAAAAACTATTAATAAGTATTTAAACCAAACCAAAGTACCGATTGTAAAGTACATGTTAAACAGCCTCTGTATGTTCCCAAGTTCTCCCCGTTCATTACATGCAATGTCCCTGACAGAATTTAACTACAGTATAAAACAAAGCTCAAAATCCCTAACCACAGACAGCAGTCGGACGGAGAGACGATCTGAAGCATAAACCTCAGAGCTCACGTCACGCTAGTAATGAAGAAGCGGAGAGAAAAACACATGCTGGCCGTATGACGTGACGGCGAGATGTATTTATAGAGAGGGTTAATCCACCTTTCTGGCACAACTGCGGAGACGCAAGCCAACAACACATTTGTGCTGTTACACATAAACACTACAGACATGAGGAACTGTACATGACAGTAAAAACAAATCGCATGCAAAACAACACAAAGAATAAATACAACACAGTTTGTTGTTCGTCAGTTATACAGTTAGATTTGTATCAACATTCACAGATGTGCCCGCAGAGCCGTGATGGTGATGGATCGTCTGTCCCATTCTGCTCATTCAAGGAAGATTTTAAAATTATTAAATATAAAGGCATTTGAATGATAAAGTTGTTTTTGTTCATCACTTTGAGCAGGCTGGTTCATGTCTATTCTAAACAGGAAGTTCAAGGTCTGTACTTGTGTTTTCCCACACATCCGAATGGATTTTCCCATCTGGTTTGCACATACTGTACATGGTGTAAAGCACTGTAAACTATCATTACTTCCGAATGAAACACTAGCTGAACACTTGACTTAAGACACATGGACCTGTGAATACTTCACTCATGTTACCGTAATGAGACCTTTAACTTAAAACATGAAGACTGGGAGATGGAGACACCACGTTATCATTTCTGCATTTGGCTGATCTTTTTATCCACAGTGCTGCGGTCACAACTGAGCTATAGAAACAGTAGTCTCAGTATGAAGGTCTGGCTACGCGAGACTATAGAAACATTCACAACATCAAGCTCTGACCAAGTCCTTCAAACTTTTTTTACAAGAGAACAGACACACATTACAGTACAATTGGATGGCTCTGTAACATATCATACAACTAAATTTACAAAACACCTTCAGATCAGACTCCATCAGACATGCAAGATGTTTTCAGGGGCTGAACTCAGACAATCGGCACTTCCTTGTTATTAGTAACAGAGAAAGGCTGGAATTTCCACATAACAGTCTGTGGAAAAAAGTCAGTGGATTATTCCACCTTAACACACACAGACAGAGCAGTGCAGTGAACTGTACAGTGTTTGCTTTGAAGCATTTGAGCTAGATGTTAAACATGGGAAATATTACATGTTATTGTTGAAGACAATACTGAGTGCTACCTTTTCCGTTTCAGACATTTTCTTTACCATTATTATTTTAGCGGTAGTCTGTGAATTTATTTATTTACAGAATCAAATTCTAGAAAGAAGTTTGGAGCTAAACCCTCTCTGACTGCACCTTAAAATATTATGAGTAACTCGGCCTACTAACACGAGTTACCACTAAGACTACTTGCTTTTGAAAAAGTATCTAAAAACAATAAGAAACTATGAGAATTCACTAAAACGACAAATGACTAAATACTACACAAAGTAAAAAACAAGTCACTGCAACCAACTTCACGCGGCCAGATTTTATTACCAAGACTGACTTACAAAGTTACAAATGAACACTAGATGTTTCTATCAGATAAAGTCAGATATCTACCTTTATCTATCAGATGATGTCATGCAAGTCTCATCCCCTGAATCCTAAGATCCCACCTAATAAAGGATTGAGATTCATTTAAGATGATTAGCTGTTAACAGGGCACCGGTGTGAATCCGGCGTTATGTAACCAAACCAGCAAAACCATCACCCATAGGGTTGTAAGCCACCTAGCAACCATTTCAGATTTCTAGGAACACCCAGAACTTTTCAGAGTTCACACTAAATTGGGTCATTCTACTTTTGGTTAAACAAGATACAATGAACTACTTTTAACTCTTAAAGACGTAGTTCACCTAAAGATTAACTTTCTTTCATTAGTCACAATTTCTACCTTTTTGCATTCCACATACAAAATATAGTTGTTGTTTTTAAAGAGTATAACATGCGATTAGCAAATCTTTCAACTTTTTTTTATTTATTTAAGGGACTTTAATTTTTGCCTTTATTGGTAGAGGACAGTGAAGAGCAGACAGGAACGTGTTGGACAGTGATAGGGGAACGGACCGGTGCACCAAGACGGACTTGAACCGTGAGCGCACTGGCGCTACATGTCGGTGCACTTAACCACAGGGCTGTTGGCGCCGACACAAATCTTTCAACTTTACGTTTCACCCAGTTTTGGTCATCTGAGGCCCTTGGCTTGTAATCTTTCATTTGCGCATCTGGAATGCTAAAAGAAATAACGCTGATGATTTCATGCACTCATGAAAAATACATGAACACCCTGATATTTTCAAGTGAAAAAAATAACATGAATAAAACACATCTGATCAATTATTCAGCGCCACAGCCGTCAACGTCGCACGTACACAAGAACGGTCATGTTCAACAACTTCAGCATCCGTCCGTAAGTGGATGAGAAGGCCTGTGGCTGCAGCAGAAAATGAGAACAGAAGGAACATCCACCCTTCGATGGAAATACATCACATTTTTCAAAGCTGTCACACGGCACTTCAATGAAAACGACCCGTACTGGAAGCCACGATGCTGGCGTGCTTACAGTCATAAAATACTGTTTTAGGGAGTGGCCTTGGGTTGAGCAGTTTACTGAACTTTAACTTTTGTGAACAAAGCCAAACAGGCTGTAAGAAATGTTTAGTTTAAAAACTGGCAGGGGGACTTGAAGGGATAGTTCGCACCAAAATAAAAAAATTCTGTCGTTATTTATTTACCCTCATGTGAGTCAAAACCTGTACATGAAACACAAAAGAAGATATTTTAAGAAATGTCTCAGTGGTTATGTGTTTGTGCAACGGAAGTAAATGGGGGTTGATGTTTAGTAACCAACGTTCTTCAAAATATCTGCTTTTGTGTTCTGCGTAAAAAGGTAAATCTGACGGGTTAAGAATGACATGAGGATGAGTAAATTATGACAGAATTTCATTTTCAGGATTATCAAAGGATGCCAAAACGAATGCCATATTCCTATTAAATCTATAGAAACAATCTTTGCAGTTATCACAATGTCCAATATAAAAAAATATAATAACCCTATTGTCAGAGCCAAGAACTTCAACATTCCCATCAGATATAAACAGTAAAACATATGCTGCAGTATATGCTAATACCTGCCCGTTAAAAACTATACATATGCTAATGTTACTACATATAACCAAGGGTACAGATGTGTTTCGATGCGAGTATTTCATTAACCTCATTGATTGGCATGTGAGTATCGTCTTCATTCACCCTGAACAGACAGACAGTAAGCAGGTTGCCAGTGAGGTCACGCTGTGAGAGTCAAGGGGTCACTCAGGACACAGGCGGTCTAGGGTGGTGGCGTGGGGTCTACACAAACAGAGACAAGCCTGCTTCCCCCCGCTGGCACCAGAGACATTGTTTTCACTAATCCGTCAGAGAGCCCCCCGGCCCTGTCTCCCTGAGAGACACCGTCACCAGAAAAAAAAACACACACAGCAGGAAACCGGGGCCCGAGGCCCCAGCGACACAGATGGAGCTGACTGTTTGTTCAACAACATTAAAGCCAAAGAAATGAGGATGCAATTGTCTGACTATATATATAAATATATTCTTAACAGACATTTGGGGTTAATATAATTGAAACAAACGTAAAGTGTAGAAAGGAAGCAGATCTACGTACAAAACAATATCAAGCAATTTAATTTTGTCCTGGGAGCTGGAGATATTCATGGTTATGTCATAAACGTAGAAAGCTTTTGCCATCACATACTAACGCATAAAAGCTAGATCCGTTTTTTTTGTTCATCCGCACTCCACTTCAGATTCGAAATGATGTTATTATGATGAGCATCAGCTTAAGGGTTTTAAAAATTCATTGCATTAAGAAGCAAGCTTTGTTTCCATCATCTGAAAGCACGCCGACATGAAATAAACCAATATCTTCTGAACGAAAGATATATTCTCTTCATATGCCATCCATGTCAACCGAAAATATGAGAAACGTTTCTCATAACACTTTATAAAAACAAGTTTTCATTGAAAAAGCATAGGCAATAACATAATTTACACTTGAAAGCTTGACATTGATTCAAATGAGAAAGATTTTCAAGAGCCACAACATGGGCAGTATTTAAAATATATTTAAAACATAACGGAAGTCGTTGCATTAGATTTGAAATAGTCAAACTAAGTAACACTTCACTGAAGAAAGACAAGCAAAAGCGAACTTTTTTTAGAGGTGTTTTGATTGAAATGTCTACATGAAAAGAAATGCCCATACATTTATTATATCTAATGCAATGACATTTCCACATCTAATTGTTACTTATGTAGGCTCACTGTATAGTCATACTTGCAAGTATACGGAAAACCAAATTCTGATTTAATACGTGCAATTATGTGAGCTGAACTTACTTGTCATATTCTGCGTTATCTCTGTCGCATCGAGCGTCTTTATGCTTCTGCCAGTCTTTGCCATGTTTGCATGTGGTGAGCAGAACCACATCTTCAGCATTATGAACATGATGCAGCGCATTCCTGGTATCCGACCCAATGCCAGTCAGATAGCGCTTGCCTTTGAAAACCAACATATATTTCCTAAAGGGAGGGATGGTGTTATATTTTAAATACCCCCTTTCGCCTCCAGTCCTGGGGTGATCTTTGGAGAACAAGGGGATGGAGATGTCAAAGTTGGGCCTGAAGTTCTCGGTGCTGATGCTGGCTTTGGCCAACATGGCTTGACCGATATCAAACCCCAGATCCTCCGTATAATCGGGCCAGGTTCCGGAGTACAGGTTAAATATGAGATGGTTCCTCCCGTTGTTCCAAAGGTTCAAGTTCTGGATTTTAGTTCGAAGGTTGTGCACATATTGTGGGGAAAGCTGGTCTCGATCCAGCGTGTCCAAGTTCAGAACAAAGAGGCAAGCCTGTCCCGGGTCAGAGGTGTACAACCTGGACCCTTCGATGGAGGATAAGATATTCTGGTAGCTCTCCGAGATCTTCTCGCCCTTATGTGTAGGGTAAACGTAAACTTTAAAGCCGTTCGTTTTGCACAGGGAGAAATCGAAGCAAGACTCCATCCTGCACTTGTTAGCTTCAGGGATGTCATCTCTCTTGTGTCTTGGAGATGCGCGGACGTTATAGTCTTTCGTGTCTGTCTGGTGCCAGGGAACGAAGGCTCGTATATGATCTGAGTAGTGAGGCCAGCGTGGATGAGGGTCATCCCGTCGGTCTGGACTCCCTATGGAAGCCGGTCCTTGCAGGTAGAAGATCAGAACGAGACATACGCCTGCGGAGAAGAGAATTAAATAGCGTTTTTTGGCCTGCATGGGTCCTTTGAAGAGGATGGACCTGTTTGCTGATGAATCCAAAGATCTCAACTCCAGCTGGACAGCATCTTCCGCACACCTGAAGGGATCTGATGCTCTCAACTTCCACCTTCTGATTCCAATCCCAAATCCAGCGCATGTGGCCGATTGAACCTAAACCCCGTGCATAGATCTGCCGCTCTCCTCTCTCGTGCCTGCTTCGATCACATCAGACATGTGGACCTAAACTGCTGACATGTGAGATCTACCGTCCATGGAAACTCCTCTGCGTTTGCTGAAACCATCGGAAACAGCTTGAAAAGAAGTGTTCTTGGAATCAAATCTGGAGAATGTACAAGCAAGTCGGTGAGATGGACCGGAGATCGATGTTATTTCGCGCTGTCACAAACTTCCCAACGGAAGAAATCCCTGCAAATCCCTGTATTATCACGTATATTGGGTGATAAATCCTCAATGTTGACGCACGAACGCTGACCGCCGGTGTAATCCTGCGTCTTAATATCTAGACTAACAAAAACAACAAATCGCTCAGGTTTCGTTCGTCGCGTTACACCGAACGCGCGTTTCTCACGCGAGTGATACAATGTAACATTCCAGTACTTTAATCCTCGAGCTTCCAATTCCGTTTGTTACATTGTAGCATTCCAATCCCCGCAAGACGCCTGCTAACGTCAGACGCGTCCGCCGAACGCAGGGCGCTGTGATTGGCTCGCGTCATTTCCGGGAGGGCAGGGACTCTGTAATCCATTCACAACCAGTGTTCACCGTGACGTGATTTTAAAGCAACAACAGATACAGTGCTACAGTGGCCACACTTAAAAGTGTACGAATGCCATTCCTTCAGGGGTATAATTGTAATATATTAGATAAGCCTAATATAATATAAGACTATAATTGAATTCAAATATAATGATCTTCTCTGAATCTTACATTTTCATATTTTTTTCTTTTTATTAAATTTTTCTTTTTAATCTGTATAATTTTATTGTAGAAAGGGGGCAAAGCTGTACCAAACATTTCACAGACATTTGTACTGTGTTGAAAAACCTAATATAAGATTATAATTTAATTCAAATATAATTGTCTTAATCTTACATTTTAATATTTCTTACTTTTAGTATTACATTTTTATTTTTAATCTGTATAATTTTATTGTAGAATGGGGAAAAAGCTGTACCAAGCATTTCAAAGACATTTGTACTGTGTAGATAAACCTAATATAAGATTATAATTTAATTCAAATATAATTGTTTTAATCTTACATTTTCATATTTTTTTCTTTTTTGTATTACATTTTTATTTTTAATCTGTGTAATTTTATTGTAGACTGGGGACAAAGCTGTACCAAGCATTTCACAAACATTTGTACTGTGTATGGTTGTGTATGTTAGCAATAAACTAGACATTTGAAAATGTAGTTTACGGAAAGATAATGAAAACACTTGTTTCAAACATAACATTTAACTTAAAATAACGATTAATGATAAAACAATATGTCATATACTGTACATATCATATACAATAACAATTAAATGTATATTGACTAGTTTTGTTGTTAATGTGGTAAACTGTGAATGAATGCAACACATACACCTAAATTCCATAAACCAGATTGTTAAAATATATGAAAGACTTGAAAAAGCGAAAAAAGTGAAGCTGATTCTGAAAAAAAAGATGAATCAGGTCATGTTCTGTAGGAAATAACTTTATGTTTGGGTCCCAAAGACCAAAATGATTTAGGTTTTAGTTTTTCAGATCAAAGCTCCGTGGTCAGATATCTTTATGTATTAAAGTTTGTACTTTTTAGTATTAATTCGTGGAGTTGCTTAGTTGAGAAAAACAGGCCTTCAATAATTAATGTAGATTATCCGAATGAAATGTTGTCAGCAGGAGGCCATCGAATGTTCCTTTGAACTATTTGTACCACTGCAGGGGTCTGAGAGCGCAGAAGCGATTTTGCCAGACAGGATCTGAGACGGCCAGAGAGCAGAGGAGGTATTTGAAACCGCATTCCTCAGAAGTTGTGGAGCCGTATCCATACTCGGCTGCTACTATGGGCCAGTGATCAAAGTGGAGGTCCGGCCTCTTCTGTGTTCTGTCCAGCATTCCTTCCATCTCCTCGCTCTTTGCTTTGCCGCTTATATTTCACATCCACAGTTATATCCACAGTTGTCCTTTAAGATGTGTGACGTAGCGTGCTTGACTGTCTTTATGGAGTCTGCAGGGGTTTATTCATATTTTCTGTGGGATAGAATGAAGCATGGTACATTTACTGTTTTTATACAGTTAATTGAATATTAGTTCAAAGTCAAACAATGTCAGTTCAGGAGATAGCATGTCGTGTTTGTGTAGATGATTGATTAATTGAGAACCAGAGACATCTCAAACATTGACACAATTTCACCCCGTGCTTTATATAAACAGACGCACTTAATCTTGTTCAAGTAAGCACGTGTTTCATCGGAATGCTTTTGAAACTTTTTCCCTTCAGGGAAATGTAAAAGTTCATTGAGTTCATTCAGTTTTTTCCAACATATATTCAGTTAAACACTCAAAAAAATGCTGGGTTGTTTAAAGGGATAGTTCACCTTCGAATCGAAAATTCTGTCATTATTTACACGTCCTCATGTCATTTTAAACCTGTATGATTTACTTTCTTCTGCAGAACATAATAGAAGATATTTTGAAAAATGTTGGTAACAGAAAACCGCTGTCTTGCATCATTTTTGCCCATACAATAGAAGTCAGTTGACTAATGGTTTTGGTAAGCAACATTTTTCAAAATATCTTATTTTATCAAGAAAGGGTGAGTAAATGATGACGGAATTTTTATTTTGAAGGCAAACTATCCCTTTAATTCATGGTTGGGTGAAATACGGGCAAACCCAACTGCTTGTTTAAATTAATCTAAAATGTCCATGTTTGATCTGACCATGAAACAACTAAACATAGGTTAATTTAAACCCAGCGGTTGGTGTTGTCCATATTTTACCCCATCATGTGTTGAAATAACCCAGCATATTTTCTTTAGAGTGCTTATGTGTTTATGTCAATAAACTGGCTTGTTCAATCGAATATTATCATGAACTTTAATGTCTGATAAAACATTTCCTGAATCAATTATCATGGCAATTAAACACACAGCACTCTGATCTCCAACAGATACATTAGACGAAAAAAAACACAGGAATACTGTAACATATGGCTCAGCGGTTGACAATATCGCATAAGGAAAGAAGCTGACAACTCCTTCATCTTCTGGGCTTCAGTCAAATATTATTTGTCTCAGAGTTGAAGAGTCTTTTAATAATGCAACACATGAGACAGAATAAAAATATGTGTCATTCCGTGTCAACCTCAAAATAAACGCTTATTGTTATTGTGATTCAAACTGAGATATGAGTAAATGTTACATCATGCTGGGAAATAGGACAAAATATAAAGAAAATGTCGTTCTGTTAAATCATGCTGCAAAATATTTAACCTTTTATATGCAAACACATGCTTCTTACTTTTTCTGATAAAACAGTTTTTGATTTTTGTACAAGTACATAAGACACTACAAAATTACATCTTCCATCTAAAACATCTTATCTTTTTCCTGCTTAAAGGGATGGAAATTTTATGAAAATTCTGTCATCATGTACTCACCCTCTTAAACATATTTACACAAAAAAGAAGATATTTTAAAGAAAGTTGGTAACCAAACAGCACCGGCACCCTCTTACAGAAAACCAATGCAAGTGAATGGGTGCCGGTTGCCAACATTCTTCAAACTATCTTCTTTTGTGTTCTGCGAAAGAATGGAAGTCATGTTTGAAATGACAAGAGGGCGAATAAATGATGACAAATTTTAGTTTTCGGGTGAAATATCACTTTAAGCGCTTGGATTAAAAATCCTATGTACTCGTACTGCCTGTGTGAATACAAATGGCAAATGAACACTTCATGGTCTTAATCAATTTCAAAGATTTTTTCAAAGATCTATGACAAGTAAATTATGCAACACGTACTGTCTCGCGTCTCTGTATTCTGAAAAGCCCAGAAAATAGTGTATTATATAAAAAGTGGTTCACAATCCCAGGTTCAAACTAAACATGCATACAAACAACTGACAACCCAGGGGACATCATTTCACAGAAGAGTACAACAGCAAATGAGTTGATATTTATATACAGCGCTGACCCTGATGATCTGAGCTATCACAACATGTCTAATCTACACCAGACACAGTAAACAAGCTCAGCTGTGTCCTAATGCTTTGTTTGGACCTGCTGTGAGAAAAAACACCCATGAGGGACCTTTTCCAGCGTGAGAAATGTATTACACAAAGTTGAAATTTTCATATCTGTCTGTTAGCTTTGATGCTGCCTAAAAGTCAACATGATATAAACTTTATGCATATTTAAAACTTTATCTAAGGCTTTGGAACTAAATTTCAACAGTAAACACATCCAGGCGAGAACAATGTTGCTCTTCGAACCATTTCACAGGGTCTTTAAGGCTTACTGAAATTTATGGAGTCGTGACAGACACTGTATTAACAACAGGTCCAACTGTTTGACAACGAGGCAAATCTGATGTGAACATCTGCCAAAACACTTCACATTCACATTCATAGTTTGAACATGGCGATGTTTATTCTACTGCGTGTCATTTAGTGTCAACCAATGTTCGTCCTGCTGTGAAACCGCATTATATGGTGCTATAAGCACATCAAAACATTGAAACAAGACACAATTTGCAAGCAACAACTCGCAATGAAATATACTGTGTAATGTTCTCTATGCAGTATACAGAATATGTGAAGGCAACGTGCTTTTGTGTTAAAATCCTCTACGATCTGAGATGGTTGAGATAACATTTGTTACAAATTCTTCTACGCAGTCATCTGTCAATATGTAGGTTTAATTGATGTTAAAATAATCAAGCTGTCAAAAGCACATCAATAGGATCTTCACCTGGTGCTTATGCTGGTGCCAGAAGAAAGGTATCGTATCAACAGTGCTGAATTCCTGAAGGCTTTCTGATCTCTCTCTTCTGTTTGCAACAGGCCGATACACGTATAGGATAACTTCAGCGACAGGGCGATCAGAGTTTAGATGAGAAGAATCTCAATTCAGAGTCTGGTAAGTCTCAGAGGAAACCAGAAGACAGGCTGGTCTTCATGGAGCATTTTTTATAGCTGGGCAATGAAAACGTTACCAAGGTTTTAACTATACTAACAGCACAGGTATTAACATTTGCTGGTTCAAAAACCCATGTGAGGTCTCTCTTCAAATTTTATAGCATTTGTTTTATTTTTAGTGCCTGAATTTTCATAGTCAGGTAAGAGCTATTTTCAAGATTGTCACATCCATAACGGTAAAGATCAGGGAACACTCGCAGTTTCTGCCAATCTCTTATTAATCTTGAGTACCTATACAGCAGCATTGCATACGTCGCATCTTCAAAGAGTATTTAGTTTGATCAAATTTCTAAAAGAGAGACACAGCTGTACGATTATTAAAAAAAAAAGACGAGCTGCTGGAGGCAGGCAGGGTCCGAGCGCACATTACATAATCGCATTAATCCCTTCGTGTTTTTTACATTATGCACGTACGCGCCGAATGCCAACAGAACATATGACTTAGTTTGACTTACCGCATGCGGTTCATGTCCGGCATCTTTTAGCGCATGGGACCGCGCCATCTATCAGTTTTAAACGATCTCCAAACCAAGCGTTATATCCACCGTTTACATAACATCCATTACTGAAATGCGGTTGGCGTGTGGGCGGGCTATTTCTTTCGCGTTGACGTTAATTGCCCAATAAAAGGGATATTATAAAAAACTTTCCGAAACAAGATGGAGTACTGCGTCATACATCCACCTCGTTTTTAACAAGTTGACCATGTTGAGCATGAGAAGCCAGCACGTTTAACAGTGTAAAGAAGTCAGAATGCATGACATAGAATGATACCCGATCTTTAAAATAAAGTAACTATTTTATGTTCTGTGAAGAGTCATCCCTTCTCCATTTGTTGGATGCTTCAGGTTTGTGCATTTAATTCAGTTGAATCCAACAAAGTTTGTCGTCTCCCAAAAACTGTGTCCATTTTGTCACATCCATATTGCACATTTATTTGAACACAATGTGACGTTCAGCACATCTCAATTGTTTTTCTTGAAATAAGTGTTACACCATGAAGTGTATGAAATACAAATCTATGCCGACAATCACATTCAATGCAACGTTACTGTGCTCCCTATACAAGAGAGATTTTACATTTTAGAATTAACAAGGCAGACCACATGTCAAGGTAATGTCTCGCACCCTTTATAATACGAAATTGTGGTCCCTAGGTGGCTTGCACATATTTCAATTGAACCCGAACCCTGTGCGGAATTTCAATTGGATCAAATTGAATCAATTCACAGGGAGTTTTAATTTGCACATTTTGATTAGTCCTATTTCTCAGAGCTGTCCCTGTTGAATACCAACCGTGTCTGATATGCTAAGCTCACCTTTTCTCATTTTCATGCCAAACAGGCACGAAAAGATGCTAAGGGCATAGCACACGTGAACCTGCGGCATCTCAAGGTTTTAAGGTGTGACCCTGAAGCATTCCAAAGTCAGTTGATGTCTTGGAAACACCCTCAGGCAGCTATTTTATATCTAAAGGCTAATTCACACTCATCCAACAGCAACATTCTTAATTCTCATTCACATTGATTCATCAAACTCCCTTTTCATTGGCTTTTGTTGTTGGGTCCTATTCATGTTATTTATGAAACAAACCAAACAGCTCCTAGATGAATCTCAACCTTACAAAGCTTCATTTAAAGTGACACGTATATCAAAAATGTTATGAATATAGAGTATGATAGAGTACAGAAAATCTATTGATGAGACTGCATAAATAATATGTATGTACCGTATTTTTATCTTAAAGATGCACATGGCATGCATCATTTCTTTGAATTAAAGACATTTTAATTCTGAGTGATCCATGGAAACATAAAACACATTGGTGATCTTTGAATCTGTCCCAGGTGTTGACACACAAAATATGCACAAGTAAAGCAAACAAAAAACTATAGTACAGCATGTAAAAGCTGTGTCATATTTGATGCTTCCTGCACACTTATGCATAACATCTAAAATCCACAATAAAACTGGACAACATGCATCAAATCGATCTTACAATGTTAAAAACATCTGCATTCGCACCTTCGTAGAGTACGTGTCAGTGCTCATTATTAGGCTATATAACTAACTAGTATATAGTTAAATATTACATTCCCATTGCTACTTATTTCTGTTCTGACACAATCTATTTCCTGTGAAATTCCATCCTGCCACAGCGAAATCTGAATTCATTTAGTCCTGCTATCGAAGGCTCAGTAGATCAATGGCCAAGTATAGCCGCAGGTCTGCACCGTGAACGCCCTTAATCACCTCTACCAGTGTAAATCAACTTAACACCATGAAAGAGTTAATGACCTGCCTTCAGTAACTGAGTCAATTCCTCTGACAATAGAAGCTAATGAAGGCCTGCAGCAAACTGCACACAAGGAACAAAATCAATTATTCCTCTTATTCCTGACTCTATTTCAGTAGTATGCATGCGTCCATTTCTCCTTATGTCCCTACATCCAACTGTCCATCTACTCATCCTTCCTTCTCTCTCCATCCAACTGTCCATCTACTCATCCTTCCTTCTCTCTCCATCCATCAATACATTCATGCATCCACTATCTACATTTCTCTCTCTCTCTCTCTCTCTCTCTCTCTAGAAATTGTTTTCATAATGAGCACAAGCGACTAGGTAGTGTAGATGTTAAACAAGCAGGTTGTATAAAAATGTCCAATGAAAAATACATCGAAATCAAAGAACGCAACCTCGCCTTCACACATTTAGTAACACAACACCGCCCTCTGCCAACAACAAAGCGCGCCATCATTGGGTTCTTCGGCAGCCGCTTCCTGTCATTCATCGTGCAAGCCCCGCCCAGCGCCGAATTTTGACTGTAAACATCCCGCCGAGAGCGCCCGCCATCTTTGTCAGATTCAATGAGAGGCAAAGGCTGCTAACTTCTCTCCGCAGGAGGGGAGAAAAAAAAGCAGCCGAGTTTCATACGGATACGATTCATTGAATGGTATGTTTTGGAAAACGTGTGTTTTTGTGGTTAGACGTGTTAGTGAGTTGCGATATTCGAGCAGGAGAATTTCATTTGATGCTCGCGCTCTTCGAGCGCCGTTGCTAATCAACAGTTGGCTAATGCTAATGCTATCAAGAGAAACATATTTGGAGTGTGTAAATATTATATCGCTTTTGATTGAATTTTTGGCGATTTGCACGTTTGCGATGGTCGATGTAAAATAGATTTTGTTGTGTGGTGCGTAATTGCTGTATTAAATAGCGGTTTTAAAGCTAACGTTACATGACGCGGCATGCTAGTCAACTAACGTTACGTTACGGTTCTTATCCAAACGCTTATTTGAAAATTAAATGCAGTTTATGCATTTTGCCTTTTAATTGATGTGCTTGTTTTAAGTTATGCGTTTTACATAAGTAGTCTGTGTTTTAAAAGGCCTTAATTGTGTTATAGATTGAGTCTTTTTGTTTTGGTGTTGCTGTAAAGGCGCGCAATGCTTTGAACAGACGCAATGTAATAACGTCACATCTTATAAACACGAAAAGCAGGCGTGCAGTGCATGCAAGGCAAAGCTAAAGTTGTGTGTTTTCTATATGTAAATTATGACTTCTATGTTTATATGCAATGCGTATGTTAGTTGGTGGGGTTAGATCACCTGTGATGTCTGTCCTGCAGAGTTCATATCAACATCTATGAGGCGTCTCAAATCCTCGTGAGCTGCCTACCTAGGGAACATTTTTAGCCAGGTTCAAATGCATAGATTTCGAGAGAAAGCCGTAGTCTCTGAAGTCTTTAGAGTGAATGCTCATGTGTCTTCATTTCGTCCCATTCTAGGTGCAGTAGAAAGGTCTCAGAGCTTTGACCACACACCGGGGCAATGTTTTACGCCCACTTCGTCCTCAGCAAACGTGGGCCGCTGGCTAAAATCTGGCTGGCGGCCCACTGGGACAAGAAGCTGACCAAAGCTCATGTCTTTGAATGCAACTTGGAGAGCAGTGTGGAAAGCATCATTTCTCCAAAGGTGCGTCTTTATAGCTGCTTGTTGTTGTTTTAAATGCTTTGATTTATGGCAAATGTTAATTTGATTTTGTCACTTGAATAGGTGAAAATGGCCCTTCGTACATCTGGCCATCTTCTCTTGGGTGTGGTGAGGATCTACCACAGAAAAGCCAAATATCTTCTGGCTGATTGTAATGAAGCCTTTATTAAGATCAAAATGGCTTTCCGTCCAGGTAATGGTTGCATTATATTACCAGATGTTTCACAAAATGCACATTATGCATTGGCTTTGTGGTGCCTGATTCTTACTGTCCAGTATTAAATGGAACACATTGTGTGTTTTTAGGTGTTGTGGATCTGCCAGAGGACAATCGCGAGGCTGCTTATAATGCCATCACCTTGCCAGAGGAGTTCCATGATTTTGACCAGCCACTTCCTGATCTTGAGTAAGCACCTGATGTTGTGTTTTCAAAGACGGCATGCAAGCTATCTATACTGATCATTTTTTCACTGGAGCAGAATCTGCAAGTGAAATACCAAGTGTTTACCATGTGAACCTTAGCAAAACTGTTATATGAGGTCAAGTAAATTATATTTAGTCTTAGTGATTTTGTGTATAATATATTAAACTGGAATATTTTGTGTATTACAGCGATATCGATGTGGCGCAGCAGTTCACTCTGAACCAGAGTCGTGTTGAGGAGATCACCATGAGGGAGGAGGTTGGGAACATCAGCCTCATGGCCGACAATGACTTTGGTAAAATAATACAGGCTTTGTTTTTCAAACTCATGAAATGAGAGCTACTTTGCTTCAGGCTATCAGGTGCGAGTGCCGTTTGCTCTGTAAAGTAATGCTGGTGCCGTCTTACCAGGTGACTTTGGCATGGATGATCGTGAGATGATGAGAGAGGAGAATGATTTAGACATCATTCACGGTTCTTCTGCCTCCAACCTGCTTTTGGATCCTGAGCCTGGTCCTGCCCATCTCCCAGACAAATCAACGAACCTCGACTATGATGACTTTGGCGAAAACAACCTGGACAATAGTGATGGTGGAATTCTGGGTAGGTTGTACTGAAATTGACTAATAAAATGTTAATGTGTTGATAGAATGATGCTAAATTCAGTGGTTTAATTTCAGTGGATAAGCTTCTGAGCAATGAAGATGGTGGTGGCATATTCGATGATCCTCCTGTCATCCCTGACAGCGTGATGATGCCACAAGACCACGGTGATGACGAAGATGACTTTGATAACTTTTCTCGTAAGTGAATTTCAGCAGTATTTGCTTTGAATAAAAAGGTTGTGTATATATCTGATCTAAGTAGAACATTTCCTTCTTGACAATTGATGTGCTTGAATTGTTTTAGCTCCTGGTGGTCCTGACAGTCCAGATTCTGGGCCAGCCGAGCCTCTTCCCAACACCACGGACCAGACAGAACAGACCACTCTGGTTCCCAATGAAGAAGAAGCCTTCGCTCTTGAGCCCATTGATATTACTGGTAAAAATGCTTGGCTCAATTTTCATTGAACTGAATTTGTGAAGATATGCCTTATGTAGAGTTCATACCATATCAGCAGTGGTTATCTCATGTTGAGTCAGTAAAATTAAATAATTGACTCTTCTGTCCCTAGTGAAAGAAACCAAGGCTAAACGAAAGAGGAAGCTCATCGTCGACAGCTTGAAAGAGTTGGACAGCAAGACCATCCGTGCCCAGTTGAGCGACTACTCGGACATCGTTACCACACTGGATTTGGCTCCTCCCACTAAGAAGCTGATGATGTGGAAGGAGACGGGAGGTGTAGAGAAGCTCTTCTCACTGCCTGCACAGCCCCTCTGGAACGGCAGGCTCTTGAAGGTGATGGTTTGATTAACTGCTGTATTCTAAAACCTAATGATCTGACAAACCAAACTGTGCACGCTTCCTGTACACCGTGAATGTTTGATTTCTTGACGAGATGTGAAATGTCTGTCGTAGATGTTTACACGCTGTTTGACCCCACTGGTGCCTGATGATCTGAAGAAGAGGAGAAAGGGAGGAGAGGCCGACAGCTTGGAGGACTTCCTGAAGGAGCTGGAGAATCCAGAGGTGCCAAGAGAGGAGGCGCTGGGACACAGGAGTGATGTGATTGGTATGCTTTTCCTTGATTCGTTGATCACATTTGATTAGTATAACTAAACACTTTTTTGAAATAGTCCTTTGATGGCAGCATGCAGTTTCCATGCAGTTTCCTGCTTAATTTCTAGCCTGTGTGATTGCTAATCAAGACTGTTGCGACACCTTGCTAGCACAAAAACGATGTGGACTGAAGTTAATTTGGGAGTTTTGTTTCATACAGATCAGACCATCATGGAGGAGCCCAGTATGCTGCAGGCTTCCTCTATGGAGGGCAGCAGAACTGCTCTGGACGAGTCCATGATGCCTCCTCCATCTCGCCAGCGTGGAGTGAAGCGCAAGACTCTCGAGAAGGAAGCAGCTTTGCCTGTACGTCATGTTCATTTGAGTTCTCTCAGGACAGGTGTTGAATCGCTTTATCAAATTAAACTCTCTTTAATGAGTGTTATTGTTCTCATTTTTAGCAACTGAGTGTGTTGGAACCGACACTGCCTCCCATGGATCAGTCAGTTCTTTCCCAGCAGTTGGACATGCCTCAGGTGGATCTTCCTCCAGAGGATTGTACCAACCTCTCTAGACTGGTCCCTGAGCTGGACCTTCTGGATGAAAAGGGCAAAGACAAGGATGACAGCGAGGAGGAGGTGAGACGGCCTGTCAGTTACAGGACATGCATGAGCCAAAATGTCCCAAATTCTGTAATTTTACTAAATTTTCGACTCCCTCCTTCTAAATAGGGCGAAGAGGGTCAATCAGGAGACCAGGACCAAGAGGAAAGACGGTGGAACAAGAGAACTCAGCAGATGCTTTACGGACTTCAGGTTTGTGTCCTTAGCATTCTAAAGAAACCCATAAGTTGACATTTTAAATGCACGATGAGAGTATTTCCACTGTATGGCCTGAGATTGAGTTTTCTTTGTTTTAACAGCGTGTGGTGGCTAAAACCGGAGCCCAGTCTATCAGCCTGCTCGAGCTGTGCAGAAACAATAACAAGAAACAGGCTGCTGCAAAGTTCTACAGCTTCCTTGTGCTCAAGAAACAGCAGGCCATTGACCTGACCCAGGTCGAGCCGTACAGTGACATCGTCGCCACGCCAGGACCACGGTTCCATATTGTATAGATGCGTTAAACTCTATTGTTTTAGTAGTTGTATTTAACAGTTTTGTTTTGCTACTGTTGCTTGTTTTTTTGTATCTGTTTTGTCCTTTTGGGGCCAAATTTTTTTTTAAGGTTAAACCCCAATAGATCATGAAAACATTGTTCCCACTTATAGTAAGGAGTTATATGCAAGTACATATTGGACTTTTACAATGTCAAGACCATTGGGATAATTCAGTCTATTGTTGTCTTTTATTGTTTTTCAGTTTGGTTTTATTTTCCTTCATAATCTTTATTTCAGTATGTTTTACATTGTAGTAGAGTTAGATGTGTACATTTTAACTTTTTAATAATGTCACAATTGAGAGGAAAAGGTTTATTTTTGGAAACCTAAGTGGAAACAATAGCTCAATGTTTTGTATCTCTCTTTTAATGGCAATTACGATTATTAAAGGTTTGTTCAACTTGTTCGTACAATTGGAATTTTATGCACTTGTGATGATTCAATTTTGATATTGATTAAAAACTTTCCTAAAAGTGAAACTTGTTAACAACTTAAGGTCTGTTATTACTGCAGGGGATGCCCTTTAAGTTGAAATGATGCACGGTTTAGACTACATGTTCTTTTCTTTAGTTGGACTTTGAGGTAAAAGATACACACAGATTGAGTCTGTGAAATTGAATACCTATGAATTATTTAAAAAATCAGTTTTACAACATAACTGGAGTATTACGTATGTAATTTCCATGGCAAGACTGGTTTGTTTGCAGTATCGTGACAGCAGTGTTTCTTTTTACTCCGCCTAATAGTCTCTCTTAAAAAATATTGAAATGCATCTGTACAGTTTTATGTATAAATTGTGTAAAAAAGCTCAACTTCACCACTGTCTATTCCAGGTGCTTTCAAAACGTTGGTTGTTTATTGTATGATGCTATTGCGTTTTAACGTTCGCGTAATTATTCTATTCGCTTAAAATCAAACGTGTTATTTAGTAGTTTAAAACATCGACCTATCGCGAGAGCTGTGCTATAATGCACATGCAGTGCTTTGGTGTCACACACCGACCGGTTTGCGCAGCGCCTCGTGAAGTCGAACAAACCGAAGGACTTTTATTTTGAAACGATAAACGTAGTTTCCGTCGCACCGGAAGTGGTCCCACGATTCTTGCCGGAAAAGAAGACCTTCACGTGTTTCGTATCACAATGGCAGGCCGCAAAGAATCCACCGCTTCTGCGTCTGCGTCTAATTCACTGGATTCACCGGTGAAACTGATCCAGATCGAGGGGCTGGTGAGTGAAGACTTCCGTTAAATATTATAACATAAATCCGCTTTAAGAGAGATGTTTACTCTTCCTGTAGACTAGGCTTTTGGGAGAGCTAAGAGCTAGCAATTACAATGTTAACTTAATACCATCACTTTTACATTCTTGCAATTTGCCATAGTTTTATTGACCTGTTTCTATGATATTATAATGTATGGAAGTGGTACATTGGTAATATCAAGTGTTTTTATTGTATGTTTATACCCAACGTGCAAGAATACCCCAGTATTACCAGGGTACACTCAAAAACACGGATAACAGTTAGCAGAAATGTTTATGCACATTGTACTACCTTATAAATAATCTTACAGTGAATGTGTAAGATTCATTTTGTAAATATGTTAGTGGTACTTACAATAATGGTCTCTTTCTTACATGGTTTTATGAAACACAGTTTGTAGCAAATGGCACATAGAACTGAAATTCATGTACTATGCTGTTTACTTACTTCTAAAATACAAAGTTACTACATTAGTTCATGTAAAAACATAGTGAAAGGCGCAGTTTCTTGTTAGTTTGGGCATTTTTGGTTGTTGTTAGTCTGGACTATCTGGTCAAGATGTTATAGTCACCCCTAATATTCATACACAAGCTTTAGTGTTTAAAATGGCGGGAAAAGGGTTTAACAGAAATATTATTTTAAATGATACTATTTGTTTAAATACTATTGATTTCTTATCTGGGAAACAGCTTTAAAGGCAAACTCCACCAAACAAATAACAATTCTGCTACGAATTACTCGCCCTCAAGAGGTGCCCTCGAACGCTTTGCTTTCCTACATTCTTCAAAGTATCTCATTTTGTGTTCAACAGAACAACACAAACTCTGACTATGGTCATCCACGATGTCCTGTAAATGTCAGTTGCTACATTTTTCCAAATATCTTTTTTTGTGTTCGTCAGAACAAAGACATGTATACAGGTTTGGGTGAGTAAATGATGACAGAAATCTCATTTTTGAGTGGAGTATCTCTCGAAGACGTCTTGGGTTTTAAGTTGTAGTGACTGGTTTGTTATATGTGTAGCTCTTAACTGATGGCCTCATTTGTCATTGTCATAAAGTGTTTTCCAGTGGTCGCATTTTCATGTGTTTCTGTATACAGAGCAGGGATTTCCATTAGTTAGAGCTGCTGTTGAAAGACATTCAGACTGAACGACCCAGTTACCATCACAATAGTGTAAGTTGGTGTGCTGGTGTTGGCTCATGGTGCTTAGAAAAGCTGAAGAGTTGAAAACTTTTGTGTGGCTGAAGTTGGTAAATGCAGTGCATTATATCTCGCTGCCAAAAGAGGGCGAAGTTGTTTCTCGGAAAACATTTCTCCTGTCATTATGTAGCAGCAGTTACTGCATTATAGACACGAATTGACCTTGATAGGACAGATTCTTTCCTCTTTTTAATTAGCTTTTATCTTCAGTCAGAGTTAAAGGATCCATTCACCCAAAAACTAACAGCTTGGCGTTGTTCGTTCACCCTTAATATACTGTAATATTTTCGTTTGGGTGAAATATTCGAGCTGTTCATATAGTGAAAGTGGTGGTCATTGACAGGCAAGTTTTAAAAGTATATAAAAAGAAGATTGAAGAATGCAATATATTCTTCCAGTCATACTACAACTCTGGCCTTTTGATTCCTGCATGATCATGGTGATGTGTGAAAAACATAATGTTTATTAGTGAATACAAATACGTTTTTTGAGTGAAAAGTCTTTCAAAGCCGCAGTCTGTAAGTTTTGCCTCTCTATCGCCATCTCTGTTTGAAACGTTAACTGCTACTGGTTACTTCACGCTAAAGTCAAAATTTAAACACAGATTCGATAATGTACTTTTTGTCTATTCATGTTTTTTTTAAAATCCAAACAATAAGCAGTTCTTTCAATTAGATCCGGATTTTGTTTCGCACAGGGTTGTTGAACTTGTCTTTGACATTCCCGCTCGTTTGTATGCGTGGCACGCTATTCTCTACTATTACAATGTTGTCAAAAGCTGTTTGTTTTGAGGGCTAGTCATGCGCCAGTGTGAGAAATCCTATTTCATCATCATCTGTATGAAGATAAATCTTAGGCCTCTGTACACCGGAACGATGTTTATCACGCCGAGACTGCATGTCTTTTTCTCCATAACTGACAGGGACAGACGTTAACGGTGGCGTGACCCACGGGGAACACGTTAAGGCTTTTACCTGATTGCCTTGGGCGTGCTCATTGCATCATGTGTCTGCCGAGACAAGTTTGAAAGAAAGCGTGCCCGCAAACCTTCGCAATACACTGTGGAGAGACTGCTAGTCATCGCAAAACTAAAGCGCGTCTCAAAAATAGAACTGGCAAGCACGCAATCCTCCTGAGTTCATGGGGTATCATTAGATGGAGCGTTGAGACTGTGATGAGCTGCTTTGATGGTGCTGTGTATTCTGTGAGCTACAGTCGAAACGTCGCTGCTGTAACGCGTGCCGCTCGCTCGCTAGTTCTGCATTCTGTTATTGACATCCGGGGTTGATGGAGTGAGAGAACGGGGTGGGGAGCAGAGGTTGAGCTAGACTTTTGCGCGTAAAAAAATCTGTCCTAATCTATTATAACCCGTCACTATGGTGCAACGTGGCGTTACGTGGTAATTAGCATGTTCGTGATGTCATCACGCTGTACTTGCGTCTACTCTTCGCCAACTGAATTTCGGGTGTTGTTCATATTTATTTTTTATATTTTATGTTTCTGTTAGAGATAAAATTATATTTAGAGACTAATGTTGATGTTCGTATGTGTAGTCACTAACAATTTTTTATTTTTATTTAATCCATCTTTTGACCTTCTTTCGTAGTGATCCGCTCCAGTCCGGCACTTCTCTCACCCGTAATGCTCGTTCAGGGATCTGCGCCAGCATATAAAAAAGCTTATTCTCAACACGTATTTCGGAAGTCAGGTTGTTTTGTAAAGCTGTTAATAGTTTTAATAAAGTTTAACTTCAGGCGAGCTAAGGTGAAACTTGCGCTGTAATGCGCGATGATGCTCGACGGGTGAGCGCTTTGATGTGACGTGCTTCTACCTCCAGTTTTGGGAGACGCGTGAGGAGTCACCAGAGACTCGCAGTGCAAAAACAAGCCCGAGAATAAACAAACCTAAAGACAGAGAGTCGCAACACACTACAATTGCTTATCTAATAGAGAGTGAAGAGCGATAAAGACCTACAGACCCCATGAACACCAGTTTATAACACTAGTCATATACTGTACTCTAATTGTTTGTGCATATTCATACTTCATTGCTATACATGTTGTCTATCTTCCTACTGTATACATATGATATAGCCAGAAGATAAATATAAATAAATAATACATCTGATTATCAGAACTTCATTTGATATCTTTAGTACATTTTCATAACTTGCCTACATTTGAATTATGGTGAGCATTTAAATGAACTAATAAATAAATTAGTTAAGTCAATCTAAGAAAAATGAGGTATAAGATGTAGAATTATAATGGGAGATTGTTTCATGAAATATATATTTACCGTAAAATAAAATGACTAATTCCGTGAAATCGATTTTTGGCCATTCTGCCCACCTCTAGCCGGGGCATATAAACATTAACGTTCACGCAAAAGCCTCATCACATGATAATGTTATATAACACAAAAGAAGATATTTTAAGAAATGTCTCAGTGGTTTTGTGTTCATACAATGGAAGTCAACGGGGGTCAGTGTTTGCTTACCAACATTCTTCAAAATATCTTCTTTTGTGTTCTGCAGAAGAAAGAAAGTCATACAGGTTTGGAATGAAATGAGGATGAGTAAATATTCATTTTCCAGCTATCTTTCCCTTTAAAACTAAAATCAGATCTCTCCTAGGCTTTGCGACGATGGGCAGACTCATCATACTTTTGTTATGCATAGTTGTAACTTAGATTGCGTCCACAAAGTTCCATATAAAAAGTATACTGTGGAAAGTATTTAATTATAATATTTATGGGGGGGGCATTATCATTTCTGCGTGAATTGCTGGGAAAAATAGCTAGTTGTATTGTCAATATATCATTAAACCTGTAAACTTACTCCTACTTTTTTCATGATATAATGGATTGGTCATAATGCCGTGCCACCCACCCCTATTTCTGCCCTAAGCTTGTTTTCTTCTTCAGACACCACAATGGATCATAAATTATGTTTCATGTTGAATTTAAACTCACGGGTTGCTCTTTTGAAAGACAATGCTTTTATATTAGTATGTATAGATGTATTATTTGTGACCCCCTGGACTGAATATACAATACTGCATTGTTGAAAAAGTGACAAAAACGCCTACACAGCAATGAACATCAATGAACAATTGCATTAGTTTAACACGCATATTAAATTTGTCTGTTAAAGATCCAGTGTATAAAATTTAGCGGCATCAAGTGGTGAAGTTGCAAACTGCAACCAACGTCTCACTCCATCCCTTCCCCCTCCCTTTCGAAGCACTACGGTGGCTCACACACGGCTAAGTTGTCGTCACATTTCTGCTTTTTTGCTGAAGGGGATAACATTTACGAAATGCTCTGTAGAGCCGTTTGTCCCTTTAGGGCTACTGTAGAAACAACATGGCGGATTCCATGTAAGGGGACCCGCGGTGTATGTAGATAGAAATAGCTCATTCTAAAATAATAAAAACATAACGCTTCATTATGTAAGGTCTTCCTCTCACCTCTGAACACATAGTTACGTATATTATATTGCATTTCTGTCAATATATCTTCCAAAAAATGACACACTGGGCCTTTAAATACTTGCTTTCAAATGGGCGATTATTCCAAAATGGCGGCACATTTCCTGTTCTTTTAAATGTTATGACCGCTCGAGCAATTACTGACACTCATTTCTCACACCTCTGCCATCTTTCTGTGTGGTTTTAGCCAGCAGCTTAATGTTATGACTGTCACCCGACCGAACGCAGTTCAATTCATTCGAGGAAGCAGGTGTGTGACTTCCCTCCTGAATGATTTAGGTGAACAGGCTTTTTCACAATGAGCCCGCTGTCTCGGCCCGAAAAGAACAGATTGGCAGAAGTCAGGTAGGCCGGTATTGACTTTTCCTGCTTGTTTCATTCTGACCTTAAAGCCTATTTCAAACCCTCAATGAAGCAACAATCAGCTGGTGTTGGAATGAGGTGCCGCTGTGTTTCTGTATTTGCGATTTTTAAGAGAGACAAAGGGCATCGCTGTAACTTACTGTTTACTGCGAATCCATCCATAATTAATTGAACACGCCGTTGTGAAATGGTTCGTATATCTTCACGGCTGGAATGCTGGGAGCCCGCAGCACCTTTGTCAGGTCATTTCAGCTCGCCATGTTACGTGTGTCCGGAGAATTGGGAGTAATTTGGACCGTATTTCACATTTTATGAACATGATGAAAGATTTGTTGGCTTTAGGATCTGGATGGGGCGGGATGGATGTAGTTAGGAATGTGATGATTTCTGGTTCAACGTAACTGTTCTGCTTCTTTAATTTAGTTTAACAATCAGTGCGTTACTTATAACAATGATTTATAAATTGAGATGTTGGGTATGATTCATAGGAAATGTCGTTAAAATAGGTATATATATATATATATATACACTAAGAGAATCAGGGTTTTTCCTGGCTCAAAATGAGGCGGAGGTGGTGCCATGTTGATCTTGTACACACACACACACACACACACACACACACACACACACGAAGGCCTACCGTACCTTTAAGTGGCTTAACCAAAGTGACTTTTACATATTAAAAGTTCTAATAAAATTAGATGAAAATTACAATTATTAAGTTATATAAAACATTACTTTTATTCAACCAAACAGAAAAAGCTTTTTATAATTTTCAACTAACTTTTCAGCCCACAATAGCCAACTGAATTAACCGGTCTTACTAAATGCGTAAAGCTCATTCAGCATTCTCTGTGGTTCACTTTAAATGATTCAATGATCTCTTATATTCGCTAGCGACTGAAAAGTTCAATAGTTTGAATCGGTTCAAATGAGTCATTCGTGTGCGAGTCGTTCTGAACGCAATTTGCGTTCATACTGGTGAACTCGCTGTGTACAGTATACGCTGATTACATTACAATGATATACGTCATGTTAATTTAAATAAACGATGCAAATGAAACCAACTCTTTTTAGCAAACAACGCCTCTAAATGTCGCAACTGCAGACATCTTCTTTCTTGTGAAGACTCACGACATTAGTTTGCCGAGGGTCTGAGGCGGCACGACATTTGACGGAGGCGGCCACTTCCAATTTCTCTATGCAGGAAAAACCCTGAGAATGCAAAGATGCATTAAAGTTGTGAAAAAATCAGGCTTATTCCATCATATATTCAATTTTGAACGCATCCTAAAATGCATTGTGTTAAACATAAATGTAAACTTGTTTTCTTTGCAGTATTCGAGATCTGCAAACATTGGATCTTTTTTGTTATTTTGACCAGTTTGTCAAAATGAGTTTTTCAATTTGCTGCAAATAAAAAACAATATTTTTAGTGATTTTGAATTTGGGAGAATGTTGAAATGTTGCCACTAGTTCACAGAATCATTTGACCTAAACACGTATGATAAATACTAGTAAATTCAGGAAAACCGAAAATGATTTTGGACAATGTAAAACATTCTTGTACAAGTTCTGTTTGTTAAAACAAACCCGTTGCCGATCAGACTGTGGCTGGAAAGAAACCGCTATAAAAGTTCTTTGTGTCATGATATTGTACTAATAAGGGATTCCTTCTATGTGAATCAGATTGTATGGTGTGTGCTTTGTCTTTCATGTGATTCGTGGTCAGTGCCGTGTATAGTGTCATTGTATTCTTTCGCTGCACCCGTATCTTTATCTCTTATCGCATTCAATTTAGACTTTCTTTCTTTGTGCTGCTGTAGATTCAATAGCGTCATGGGAATCGCTCTGGATGGATTTTAGTGCTTTGTCTGTGTCAGCAAAATATGTTCAACAACTGTTAATAGAACCGGATGGAAATCATTCTGCTTTTTACAACAAAAGCTGCTTCTTGATTTTGTCTCAGGTTTGGGAATCTGTGTTTTGGAAAGCTTATCTTCTGTATTTTCACCAACTGCAAGACTCTCAGACTCCTAAATACTGTAATGCCGGCTTTACCACGGTAAAGATTTCTGTTATTCCTCTTTAGATTTAACAGATATTAAATTCGGTCTCTTTTCCAAGTAAATTAAAGAATGCATGCGGCAGTCTTGCTACTGACTGGATGGAAGATGTGTGCTATTTATCAGTGTATTGTAGGAAAACAAGAGTGGATTGATATTTAAAGAGCTGGTGTGTAATTAGACAGAGAGTGTATTTGTTCTTCTATTAACCTCGGGTCTTTCTCTTTCTTTCACTGCTGTGAATGGTCAGAGTGCCATGTTAAGATGAAAAAGCAATCTTCCATTTAGCTCGGAGTCGGTCTTGTTTTTGATTGATGAGGATGCTTCCTTTTCTGGTCATTCAAAGTGTTTGTTTTTGTCCCCTCAAAGCTCACAGTTGAACAGCTTTATTCTTGCTACAAAGTTGTTTACACGTGTGTAGTTGCATCAACCAAAAACTCTTTTTTTTTTTAAGTAAATTTTGAGTAATAATCCACAATTTTTTTAAGAAAAATTTTTTTATATGGCAGTTTTCACCAAAAATTTGGTGCCACGTTGCAGTTGGTAAAAAAAGTCCTATATGGCAGCGTTGTTATTTTATTTTAATACAAACATTGGTAAATCTATTAGTAGATTAAATAAATAAAATTAATACATTTTATTTGATTACAAACATTGGTTTATTGCATTACAAGACGTTTTGTGTATTTTTTCCAAAGTTTGCATGCTTTAATCTTTTGAAGTATCAAAGAAAAGGAAACATTATATCCTTTTTTATTCTGGTCTTAACAACCTTCCCTTTGGTTTCCATATTTATAAGGCTCTGTATGGTAAACTTTTAGAGGTTGGGGATCTCATTGTGGCTCATGTTCAAATTGTAGAATGATAAATGTTTTTAATGGTTGAAAACCACATATACAGCTGAATGTTTGAAAAACAAATAATGTTAAAACCAGAAACGTATACATTTTTTAATCATTTTTAATTTTAAAAGTCGAAAAGACTGGATGTTTAATGTTCTAAATACGTTATTTATCTGTAACAGAATTTTTTGTGTACATCTTTTTTTGGAGCATTATGTATGATATTGGCATTGTTATGGTCACTCAACTCAAACATACACTCATTGTTAGCCATTTAAGAACTCCTATCTGTCGACCACTATTGACAATTACACAATAATAATTTGGACATACTGTATGTTAATAGAGTGTATGTGACTTACTTTTGCTATTGTAACCGGCCTTTATAAAATCCGTTGCGTTTAGGTGAAGTACATGTCATCATTTGTTTTGTCACCCTGAGATGTTGGTTGAGTAATGTTTCAGTCCACAGATTGATGATGTGTTTGTGTGTGTGCAGGTGGTGTTGAAGATCATTAAGCATTATCAGGAGGAGGGTCAGGGCAGTGAGGTGGTTCAGGGTGTTCTGCTCGGGTTGGTGGTGGAGGATCGTCTGGAGATCACAAACTGCTTCCCTTTTCCCCAGCACACTGAAGAAGATGTTGAATTTGATGAAGGTAAGCTTCATTCTCCATACATCTAAAAGAATAATTCATCCAAAGCTGAAAAAATTGATGATTGTTTCTGTCAATGATAAAGAAAAAACACAAATGTACTTAATTCACCCAAAAATGAAAATTCGTACATCTAGGGATGTAACGATCCACTCAGCTCACGATCAGATGTATTCAAGGATTATTTTCTACAAAATGAGTTTAGACAAATAAGACGGCCGGAACGTTTTGATTGGGCGAACGTTTTTTGGTCCTACGCCTTTCACAGACGATATATAATTATAAAAATATATTTGACCACTATACTTCTTGATTGCTATCAGGATGTAAAGAGATGTTCAACCAGCGTGACACATTTTTTTCCTGCACAGGATCACCTATTGTGCCTTTAATTTCTTCCTGTTCCAACACTTTGCTCTCGTCAGACTTTAAAAAATATCTAAGTTATACTTCAACTTAGTATACGTATAGTAAAACATTATAATATGTCACACATGTATAAACATTATTTGTTGTTAGCTTACCATTGTGTGCAACCAAGAAAAAAATACCATTTTCATTTTTTGGTGAACGATGTGTGTAATGATTGACTATTTTGTTTGGCTTTCAGAAAAGTGCCTTTTTGGACATTATTTAGGCCATACTGTAATGCGGGGGAGCTGGAAATGTTGCCATCCCGTAATCATTTCCTGGTCTGAGCGATACACGCTTATTATAGTTGTAGTGTCTCCGCCCATAGCATGGTGTTGTTCTGTCCGTTGGGAGCTGGGTTATTAGTTTCCAGTGCTGGTCTGGTCCAGTAGCGATCGTAATTTGCTCCCGGCCCTCTAGCGGCTCGGCGTCAGCCCTCACCAAGAGGTCGGCCCCCATCCCTGGCCCTTTTGACTGAGCCGATGACCTCGCCGTTAGAAAGCGCTTGTTAGCTGAGTTGAACCGTTTGGCTCGGCTGAGCACTAACAAGCTGCAGGTCCACATGTTGCAGGACCTGAGACCAAACCGGTGATGTGCAAGGATGACGTGGTTTTATCTCTCCTGATGCTGGTTCAGTACAACATGGGTGCAGTGATTAAAGAAGGGTGGAATAGTGTTTATTTCAAAGCAGGAAAAAGTAGGCTATTTTTGAGTGAGATTTAAAGAAAAACACATTGTAGTGGAACTGCAAGGTCTGACATGTTTCCTTTCAGTAAGAACAAACTATATCTATCCAAAGCAGCCTATAGTGTGTTTCGACTTCGTCTGTGAAAACCCAGATGTACTTCTTTCTTTACTTAATGCAAAGATCATTCTGTAAAAATATAACCTCGTTATCTTCAATATTGACGGAGTCAAAATTGGAAATCTATGTTTCAGAAACCAGCTTCCGATAATTTTTGGGAAAAATTATAAAACGTAGTGGTGACGTACGATTATTTTTCAGGATTTAAGTATTATATATTAGGGATGCACCGAATGAAAACCATCTTCACGTCTCCTCCAAACTCCGCCCACAAAAGCTGACTGTCACTGTTCTCTCAGACTGTGACTCGTGGCCGGGATGCACAGAACATACTTTGACAAGTTGTTTAGTAACGTTACATGGAATTGTGTGCATGCGACCACTGTATGATGTCAAAGCATGTCGCGAGCGGCGAGGCTACTGTCAAGTAGGGCTGGTCCGATAAACGATATCATATCAAATCGCGATAGCATTTATGTAGATAACGATGATAAGCTATTGGCATTTTGACTCGACATGGATTCATTTAACAATCTGCGTGCAGCATTTAGCATCCGCGTCAAAGTCCATATGATACTGCACTTGGCAAAGAAAATTCGACATGAGGAGGAAAACATGACTGGAAGCGGATACGAAAGTGAATCTAACCTCGATTTGAAATCACGCGGTTTATCAAGTTAAACAAAACAAACTTGAGGCGCAATTGCAAGCGAGACACTTCGAAACTCAAGGGTGGTTGATGTTTTTTTTGTGCTATTTTCGGCCAAATATTTTCCGTTGCCAAACATTAGGAAGGGTGCATCCCTCCCTATTATATATGAAATTTATACACAGTATGTCATGAAATCTATATTGTACTTCGATAAACGCACATGACCTATTTTTGTCTTTTTTTGGAGATCATAGGGCTGCTCCATTATGACAAAAAACATAATCAAGGTTATTTTTGGCTAATATTGAGATAATTATTATTTAACATGATTACTCGCGGGCTTTTAAATCAACATACAAAAATAAAGCTGTCGATTTTTGCTTAATGCCGCACAAGAATCATTTTACGTCGACTATTTATTTTGTAATCGACGATTAATTGCGATTAATTGCACAGCTACTTTGATGCTTGTAATCTCATTATTAGATGTTCTAATCTACATGATTAGATGAGACCTCAGCAAAGGCGAGTCGGTGTGGTGGTCTGACCTGGAAACAGTCAGAGATCAGATTGCCCAGAGTTAAGCTCATCTCGGCACCAGCGTGAGAGCTGTAATGAATGAATGCAGTTTGTTTGATTATTGGTTTCATATCTGCGTGACTCAAAACTTGAATGAAGTTGTCTGTGATCTCGTGTGTAAGAGACGAAGTTCCTGGCTGAAAACTTCAGGTGTTCTGTGGTTATCGATTAAGCTCACGGTACAGAGACAGACACTGGCAGTCATGTGCATTGCTCTGAGATTAGACCCACAATGTGGCCGTTAGATAAGCTTATCTATCCCACCGCTTCCCTCTGCATTAAACCAAACAAACTTTCCATTCCCTCTCCCCGGTTTCACACGTGTGGCCGTGCGGGCGTTGCACTAAAATCGGACTCAACACATGCTGGCTCTTGGCTTCGTGATGTTATGTCAGCTGAACTCTTCTGATCTGAATTATTAACTCGGGGAGGCTGAACCTATTAGGGATGCATGAAATTACGTGTTTGTCTGAAAAAAGACCGGCGGCTTTTAATGGATGTCGGGGTAATTGCGTTGGTATGGGGTCATGTGCATCAGACACGTTTGAAAGGGGGTTAACACGGGACATGTTCTTGCATTATAACAGAGATAGAGTTCAATGGCGTGGAACAGAATATAGATGTGTTTTTTTTGTCTGCAGATGCAGAGAAACATCTGGACGTCATGTGGGGTTCATGTTGATAAACCAGTAACGGTTTCAATGACTTCACACAATCACCTTATGTGTTTAATGGTTAAAGAGTCGTTTTTATAGAGATCTGTGAAGGTTTTGGATACTTTTTTTGGTAGCGTATGAATTATTTATAGTCAGCATGTTGCTCAATATGATGTCGAAGAGATCATAAAGACTTTTCGAGAGTGGAAAAATGTTTTCTTTGGTTCAAATTTTTTTGTGATGCAAGCTATAAGAATGATCACGAATGAGATATCTCGGCTATTTCTCCCTGACATCAAAGAGCAAATGGAAATCTTTGCTTAAGTCTCCTCCTGAGAAAATGAATCTCACAAATATCTCTGTCATTAGAGTTTGAGAAGAGATGTCAACAGCGTCATCTCAATATGAGCTTCAAACATTGAAACATTTTGAATCAAATGTTCTCAAATCCAGATTATTTTACCTCTACCATCTACATTGTACACTCTTCATATATTTCATACTTTCATATATATACTTCTCCTAAGCAATGAGAAACATCAGAGACCAAGTTGATACGACACAACTAAGAACTCCATCAAATCTCTGAGCAATGCAAGACCTCTGAACACCTGAACTCGGACTTTAATGTGAATCTTAAAGGAAACGTAATCAGCGAGGAATCACGATCCAATCTCCTGTTTGGATTCTCATGAGACGTGGCCCGCCATCGCGACCTTGGCTCTGATCCCATCTGCTACTTAAAGGGCCTGATATATTAATGCCACTGAATGTGTCCTGTCCAGGGTTTTAGTAGATTGATCTGCACCCTTCTCAAGACATTATTAATCACAGCGGAAGATCAGTCGCCCATCTTCCGAGAATCGTGTCACCTGATGTGTGATGTCACCTTTTGGCTCTTTGTGTGAGGGCGAACAAATGCACTCGTGTTTCAGGGTTCCCCCAGTGTTCGAAAAACGCATCTTCATAAGCTGCATTTAGTTTGGAATACGTTGAAACAGACTTGTTCAATGCGGAAAGAGAAGAAGAGTGATTGTGAATTGTCTCTGCAGAATCGTCTCAGATTCACAAATGAGCATTTCACCTGAATAACAGCGCACACTGCACACACATCATCGAAATTAGGCACCATCTGTCAGATTTCGTGAGGTTATGAACTGATGTGTCACAATGCTGCCGCGGCAGATAATTAAACTACAAATTAGAAACTAGAGCGCCATTTTCAGAATGAAGTTCTCGTGCGTGCAAGACTGAAAAATACATTCATTTGCAGTAATATGTCATTTTTTAACGGTCGGATGAGTTTATTTTTCACTATTTCTTAATTGTTTGACTGTTCAGTAAACATCATATTTGAGAAATTGTGCCAAGGTTGTTTCATAGTAGTTGTTTTAATCATATAAGCGAAGGTGTGATGGAGTTTATATTCAGATTGAATTATATTTTTTAATTCATTGCTCCCTAAACTCTTTGTAAGTCGCTGGATAAAAGTGTCTGCAAAATGACTAAATTGTAAACATATTTTGGCCTGTTTTTATGTTAATGATTTTCGATCATTTCTACCCCTAAAAAGTTACGGATCGCACCTTTAAAGGTCCAGTGTATGAAATTTTGTGGTAAGGTTCAGAAATGCTACAAACGGCTAACTTCACCCCTCCGTTTCGAAGCACTACGGTGGCTGACACAGCACCGATGCAAGATGTCGTCACGTCTGCGCTTCTTTGTTGGGGTATTTACGAAAAACACTCTGTATAGTTTGTCCGTTTAGGGCTACTGTAGAAACAACATGGTGAACTCCATGTAAAGGCTCGGGCATACTTGACTTTCCGTGTCCGGACGGCTTCCTACGCATACTCATAATGGATTAGCGCGAGTTCAACACATGCGCAATACAAATGAGTATGTGTGCTCTACCAGACCGTCAGAGGGCAGCGCTGAGCCGCGTCGTTCACAGACCCACTGCAAATAATGATGGAGGAAGTGTTTTCGCCATTGCAAACAATCTGAGCGAATAGCAAGACAACAAGAACAGCAACCAAACAGTAATGAGAAGGATATACTGTTCTTGGTTTTAGCGTGTTGGTTTTATATCATTCTTCTTCAAAAACCACACACTGCACACTTTCTGTGTGTGTATTGACCTCTAGTGGACTAGTGGACTTTTTCATGCATGCACTGTTTTACGCGGGGCGCGATCTCGGGCTGCACGAAGTCGGGGTGTGCGGTTGACCACGGACCCTTCTGATGAAGAAAATTGCATCGTGCAGACGGACGGACCATACTTCGGCCTTAAGGGGACCTTTGGTGTATGTAGATAGAAATAGCTCATTATATAAGGTCTTTATACACCTCTGAAGACATGGTTATGTATATTACATTGCAGTCCGTCAATAGATGCTCCAAAAAATACACATTGGACTGTAGAATTGTATAATTTTTTTGGTTTGAAACTAATGCTTTTACACAAGTCCTTGATATGATTGCAGTTCTGCCCAGTGAGCAATTTAATCTCTTTATAATCTAGATCGTATTTGCTTATATGTATTTTAATAAATGCGTTTCCAGGGAACCTTTTACAAAGCCCAGTTGACTCATTAATGTCTGATTTGTGGGAAGTGGGGGCGACATAATCGAACTGAATTGCTTTCATTATTGAAGGCTTGTACTGCAGCATTTCTGCGCTAGATCTCGTTCAACATGTTTAGCGGCACGATGAAGGCAACATTACTCTGAACGGCTTCTTTAAAAGCATTTTAATTGGATGACCTCCCCGTGATGTCATTAGGGCACAATGAATCGTCTCGAGTATTTTCTGCGAAATGACAAAATCGGAGTGTATTCCACCAGACAGTTTCTAGTAGTGTAGATGCCAGACACTTTTTATTATTAATACTAATAATTCTAGCTGTGAAACATTGATCGGGGATACAAGCAAAACAATGACAAGAGCTTTTGTTGGCGGATGGAGAATCCTCATTGGCAAACGTATTTTAATAAGCTTCTGTGAAGAGCCAGATTTCAAGCAGTTGGCTGCCATAAGGCGATACGGCGTAAATAGTTTCCGTGTTTTGTTTCTCTCGAGGGTTTCCTCGTAATTGACTTCTTGAAATATCCAGTTGGAGTTGTATGTGGCGTGGATTAGAGTAATTGAGTCTCATTTGGTAGTAATTGCGTGGTTAAGTTGCATAAATTGTTACGTATGTGTGCAGGAAAGATTTCTCAATGTCGGGTTTGCAAAGAAAGTGTACACATGTAAATTTGTTCGTGCCATCGTTCTAATGTTAATGAATCCGTGATTTGCATATAACACCCAGTAAGTTTGTTATAGGAGTATGAGGGAAAGTTTACCACAACATTTTATTTCTTTATCATCCACTTTTGTGACTTTCTTCTGCAGAACACAAAATATATTTTGAAGAACATTGATAACCAAACATCATTGAACCCTGAGACATTTCTCAAAGTATCTTCTTTTGTGTTCCAAAGAAGAAAGAATCATATACAGGTTTTGAAGGATTTTTATTTCTAGGTGAACTCAAGTGTTAACTTGTTGAAGGTTTGCAGATGCGTGTGCTCGTGGTATTACACTTATATTTGATTTTATATATTTGTTGTTATCTGTAGTAGATAGCAGAGCGTGCAAGACCTGATGCTTCTATGAAAAAAAACCCCATTTGTACCTGTTGAATTCTTGGCATCTGACAACAAGCGAATCGTGAGAATCCCCGCCGGTCGCGTCTCGCCGTCTGAGAAAGCCCCCCGGCTCAGAGCAGGCGGCGCTCACGCCCTTATTATTCTGATATTGTGCCCCTGTAAGTCCTATTGAATTTTCCTGTCGCTGCACTTGAAATCCTACAGGTAATTAGACGCCGACCGGAGGGGATCTTTCTACAGAACAAGTGTGAAATATGAAATCATCCACCATTTGCGAACGCGCACGGGGACGAGGGAGCCGGACGAATAAATTTCCTTCTGTTCTCTTTTCTCATCCAGCCAGCCGGGGGGCGGAGAGATCTGGAGAAATGCGGAGGGAGGGTCGTGGCGGCACGCGCCCCGCGCACGTGTCCTCCCTGACAGATGCGTGTGTGGCGGCGAGTAAACAGCATATCGCCGTCTCATCCGGCGTCGGCGAGGCGCGCTGGCTAATTTTCTTCTCCTAGCAGCGGCATAATAGGATCTGAGGCTTGCTTTGTTGCGCGTTCCGCAGGGCATCGGAGATTAGCTGCAATTAATCTTAGTTAAGAGAGCCCAGCGTGTGCCTGACACCCGTCTACGCCGGAGGGATGCTGCAGAAAAAAATAAATAAACATCAGGCTGGTTTATTCCAGTCAATATCTGGTGTTGTAATGGGACGAGAGGCGGCCGAAGCAGTCCTTCGGTTGACAAATACGTCCCATCATTCAAGCTGTTGTTCTGGTCCCTCCTTTTATTTCTCATGTGCCTCTTTGTCCCTTGATCTTCTGTCTATAGGGTCTTTAGGGGCGGGCTAATATATTTACACCGACCATGCTGAATTTTGTAGTTATCAGTCAGTTTCATTTTGACGTGAACTAAAATGAGGCACATTTGACATTTATGCATTTCAGACACTTTTATCTAAGGTCATTTTTAATGCATGATCAATAGTTTCTGACTTGTCCGTCAACTAGTCAGTGTTGGGTGTTACTAGTTACTAAGTAGTAAATTACTGTAATTTAATTACTTTTCCTGTGTAAAAGTAAAGTAAGGGATTACTATAATTTCTGTAATTGAATTACTTACTTAGTTACTTCTGATGTAATTAACGCTGTAATATTCAAAGTCTAACTTTAAAATCCATGCTTTAATGTATAATTCTCACATTTGTTATACCTTTGTCAGTTTATAATACTACTTTATGTAGTTTTATATTCTTTATTTGAATGAATTGAAAGGTTGATATAGGTTATAGAAGTAATAAGTAATTTAATACTTTTTGGCGAGAGTAATTTGTACAGTAATCTAATTATATGTAAAAAATAAAAATATATAATTAATAACTAGTAATTAATTACTTTTTCTGAGTAACTTGCCCAACATTGCAACTAGTAAACTTATTTTGGTAATGAGAAACGAGGTTTGTTAAGGGACCGTTTTCATAAGATTCATTCTTGTGATTAAAAACAACTAGACCGAGCGCAACAGAAGGCTCCCAGAACATGCATTAACATCACGGTTGTTTAATGAAGCGGTCGGCCCGTATCTTCAAGTGCTGTTGGGAAGCCTGGCCAGGTGGAGGCAGTGATGCAGTTAGTTGGTGTGGCAGGAGGAACCCTGTTGAATTTAAAATAGTCGTCCGAAATGGTCAGAGTCCATGTTAATATTTGTTTGAGCGTGCTTTCAGATGATTGGCTTCACTGTTTTAAGGGGTAAAGCTGGTGTTTTTTCAGTTTTGTTTTGCAGTATCATCACGCAGGCGGCACGGCCGTATCAAATTAGAGAATTGCAGATTTGGAGGGCTGAGTCGCATGCATAATGCAAACCCCACCGCTGCAGCCTGAAGAAACCGTAGTGCTGTCTCTCTGCACGGGTTCAGTGTAATGAAGTTGAAATCGATGATGATCATCTTTCTGGATTTAACGTGTCGGGCTGGATATGGTTGTGGTCTTCTGATCGTTGCAGTGACTCGGGTTGTTAGATTTATTGAATGAAGCATAAAATGTAGTTTGCTAGATGAGGCTGGTTTTCATGGTTATGTTACAATTAACATTTAAAATAAAATAAATAAATATTATTTGGACTAATGGTGAAAAACTAATGGTTAAAAAGATCATTTCTATTACTTAAAGGGATAGTTAACCCCAAAATAAAAATTGTGTCATTTACTCACCTTCAATTTCTTCTACATCTGTATAGATTTCTTTGTTCTGATAAACACAGAGAAAGATATTTGGAAGAATGCTTCTAGTCAAACAGTTCTTGGACCCCATAGCAGAATTTTTTTGTTCTGTTGAACACAAAATAAGGTATTTTAATAAAGCAAAAGTGCCCACTTCCATTGCCATTTTTCCTACTATTGGGAGTGGGGTCCGAGAACTGTTAAGTTTCAAGCATTCTACCAAATATCTGTCTCTGTGTTCAACCAAACAACTTTATACAGGATTGGAACAACTGGAGAGCGAGTAAAAGATGACAGCATTTTCATTTTGGGTGAACTGTCCCTTTAATACATTTAATCTGCTTTGATTGTACTAAAATGAAACTTATATTTAAATATATTTGTGTTTAGGTCTGTCCTTGTTAATGGTGTTTTTCCAAATATTTAAAACCTCTTTGTTTTTCTTAAAGGGACACTCTACCCAAAAAACAAATTCTGTCATTTATATGCATTTGGCAGACGCTTTTATCCAAAGCGACTTGCATTGCATTATACTATACATTTGTTTTTGACTATATGTGCGATCCCTGGGATTGACCCATGACCTTGGCGTTGGTAGCACTGTGCTCCAACCACTGATTTTATTTTATTCACCATGTGGTTCGAAAAGCTGTATATAACTCTTTCTTCTGCAGAACACAAAGAAGGAGAAAGTCAATTGGGGCTCAATGCTGTTTGGTTACAAACATCCTTCAAGATATCTTCTTTTGTGTTCTGCTTAAGATCGTACATGTTCGGAAAGACGTGCAGAAAAAGTAAATGAAGACAGAATTAGAATTTTTAGGTGCACTTTAATAGGCGTTATGTTATTAAACCTGAACAGGTTATTGATGTCATAGTGCGTGTGACTTTGATTTTCCCCAAGAAATAAATAATTCAGCATCTCTGACATAAACGCCAGGATCATCTCGCCGTGGTTCCTGCACTACAGTGAATTGGTTGTAAATCAGATGTGTGTCATGAGGATTTGCAGGAGCGAATTTCAGACGTACCTGCGGTGCGGTCCTATGCCGCTGAAAACATGCCCTTGATGTGTGGATTAATGCGCTGCTTCTCTTTGATAACGTGGGCTTGTTAATGGAGAGTTGAATGAATAACACGCTGACATTATACTGGATGTCTCGTAGCCCACGGCTCAGTCTATCGGCCCCGGCCAGTAATAAGCAATACACTTGTAACGCAGACCCATGATGAATAACAATACGAGGCTGAGGGATACATGACATAGTGCTGCGTTCCAGACAGGTGTGAATATTTAAAGCAGTTTTGACCGTGAAGCGTTTTGGTCGATCATAGTTCACGATAGGTCATGATGTCATTGTGTTTAGTTTCAGTTTTATTTTATTTGTTTCAAGCTGCAATACACAACATTTGCCTTTCTATCATCATCTCTGTTTAGAACATAAATTGTAGGTCACTTCTCTTAACTTTTTCATGAAATTGTAGGTCTCAAACTATAAATCATCATTTTAGTTTACTGCTGTGAAACATGGTACGTCAGAATGTTTTGAAAACTTATTTTTAATGTACTAGATAAAGAAATGATTTATATTTTTAATAAATAGTAATATTTTGTGTCATAACTTTGCTTTTAATATATATAAAACAATATTTTAAATATTTAATGTTCATATTTTCAATTTTTTAACAGAATAACTTTTTTGCTCATTTAATAGCCATTTAAACATTTAAAATGTATGCATTTAATATATATACAATGATACATTAAATATTAAAAGCCAAGTTATAGTGCAAATTATTACAATTTATTAATAAAAATATTTATTAAACATACATTATGTATACGTTTTTATTAACACAGAATAACAACTTTATTTTGCACATTTAATAGCAGTGTTAATAGCATAAAAACGTATACATAACATTTGTATTTTTTTTATAAATAGTAATAATTTGTGCTATAACTTGGCTTTAAATGTTTAATGTATCATTTCATATATATTAAATGTATACATTTAAAATTTTTATTTTTAAATATCTTGTTCGAAATAATGTGCTTGAATAGTCTAAAAACTTTTAAACATAACACAATTATTATTGTACATTGCATTACCGGTGGATTTCTGTTCCAGCAGTTCTTTTCAAGCAGGAGGCGTGTGAATTACGTGTTTTCTGGAACGCGGCATAAGAGCGAGTGGATTTGAAAGCATGCAATTGCAGACGCCAGTTATTGCCCTTACGTTTGAAGAGCCTGTTTGCTAAACGCAAACGCACGGCTAGCCTTGACACTAAGAAATCAGGCCGTGCAAAAAGGCAATAAATTATTCTGGAGTCTGACGCGGACTCTTATTACCCGTGTCACTCTGCGTAGAAGGCCTGCGTTGCCTAATGGTGAATTTCGCAGGGGGGGAGAATTTTCTAGCACAGTCACTGACAAATCAGCCGTCACAGTTCGTCCAGGTAATGACGTCTTTGACTCCCACCCGGCTTGTGTTTCACACGAGGGGTTTGACAGCAGAACCCGATGTATCGTTTAATTAATGATCCACGTGATTTTGACCCTCAAGTGCTTCTTGCACACAAAAGCTTTTCATTTCGACAGCCACACTGAGAATCGCAGGATGCAACGGTCTGCAATCTCCTCTGCAAGATTTAAACCAGACTCGTGTGAAGATCAAGGTTACGAATTATTGTTGTGAAATACCTGCGTTCAAACGACATTAATGCAGCTGTTTTATTTTTCAAAGGAAGAGATTTAGTTTTGAGAAGTTTTTCACTTTGGTTTTAGATGTTGGCAGCGCTAGTGGATGGCCGTAGACATTTAATGTAATGATGTCGCTACGTATAAAGCAGATAGAAGCGAAAATAGTTTACATCAGTTTTAAGTGTGCTATTTGAATATTAACGCTTTTATTGGTGGAACTGCAGTTTTCCTCTCTAGCGCCATCTCTGTTTAAAACATAAAATTGCAGGTTACTGTACACAGTATCTTTACGTTGCTTGACAGCTCAAATTATAAAAGTCTTTTTCATGTCAGTAAATCTTTATTATTTTAAGCTTACCGTTGGAAATCGTTGGTGCCAAATCAAGCTTTAGATGTTTGCCCCGTGACTATGAAGACTTTAGAAAGTCTTCGGTTTCATTTCGTGGCGGTTCTTTCAGCACAAAAGCATGTTATACCCCCTCGAATTCATCCATCTGATGTCAGATCAACCGGAATCATCCTCAGTCATGCTTCTTCAAGACGAATTAGTTCAGCATTCAGCCAAGCAATGGAATACTTGACTTGAGAATGCGATCTTGTGATGAGAGAACCATTGTGTCGACGTTTCATATCCTTAACTTTGAAGAGTATTGTAAGAGTTCCATAAAAGCGTCCACTTGTCATTTGCCTCATTTGCCACGGGTATTTTTAGCAGGTTTCGTATCAAGAAAGTGTCATTGTGAAGCTTCCATGGGAATGCAAATTGTGTCCCGGGCAGAATGTATTGCCTCATAGCGATCAGTTTTTACAGGACTGTAGGGAGAGCTGTCTTTTCTGCTAGAAGTGGGACTGTAAGGAGTTTTGTGTGTGTTTATTCTGAAGATTTGAATCGCTTGTTTGGCTTCCATTTGGTCCTTTTAAGACGTCTCGCTCGCGCCAGGAAACCGACCGAGAGTTTCGCCACAAATTACCTCTCCGCATCTCATTCATATTCAACGTTGCCTGTCGCGACCGGGGGCTGATGAATTTAGTTGTTATACCTCGCCGTCACGCACGGTAATGCCGATTCTCTCTGAGAGAACGAGAAAAGATGATGACCGAAATGGGCGTGGAATAGCAAAAAGAAAAGTATGACAGCACAGTGTTTTGCTCGATTGTGAGAAGTGCTTTTTGTCGCAAGAATATCATCATCCGGCGGAGAGCGATGAGAGTGATGCTGGAGTATGTTTCAGAGATGGAAAATAACCCTTCTGCTTTCATTCTGCTTTTATCAAGGGTCTACAATGCAAGAGAGACATGAGGAGCTTTCTGCTGTTACTATGCTTTCATTTCCACATGAAACTAAAGTTGACCCTGTTTCCATTCTCAATGCGTGTTGATGGACACACACACTTGTGAACGTGATTTAAAACAAAACGGCTTCATATTTCATAAATGTTAAAACATGCTTAAAGGGACGGTTTACCCCAAAATGAAAAATCTATTTACTCGCCCTTTAGATTGTTCCAAACCTTTATACATTTCTTAGTTCTGCTCGAAACAAAGAAAGATATTTGGAAGAATGTGAGTAACCAAACAGATCTCATTCCCCATTGACTCACATATTTCTTTTTCCTCCAATGGAAGTAACTGGGGGATGAGATCTGTTTGGTACACAGACATTCTTTCAAATATCTTCTTTGTGTTCATCAGAACAGAGGAATTTATACAGGTTTGGAACAAACTGAGGGTGAGTAAAGGATGACATATTTTTCTTTTATGGGTCAACTATCCCTTAAACCTCCTGTTAACAACTGTAGGTGGTGTCACAATAACGTGAATGTGTTTCACATTGACTTGAAAGAAACGCCTGTGTTTTTGCACTCACACATTTTGGGTTTTGTACATTAGAGTAGTTTTCTGTCCTGAGTCAGTACGCATCAAAGATTTCTGAAATATATGATGGCCTGCGGCTTTCAAAAGATTTCGTTTTTCAACACCAGTTCTAGAGTTGTGTACATATGCATGTTATAATAGAGCCCTAAACCTTCTGGTATTTGTGGAGATTTTGTTGTTTGTTTGGTGAAATATTGTGTTTTTTTATTGTCGCCTCTTGATGAGACGTTGGGTGATATGATCTCCGGCAGATTCCCCTGCTGGAGCATTCACTGGTTTACAGGAAAGATTCAGTTTTATTCAGTGCTGAATAAATGTTGTTGTGCCTAGGGATTGTTTATTTAATGTTGATAAAATTGTTATAACTATAATGACAAAGTTTCAAAAAGGCTTCTAATGTGTAAAGGTAGAAATGTAAAACATAACGTTATTGTTCATTGGTGTAGATGTTGTAGATATCTTCAAGGGCCTTAAAGGGGCAGTTCACCCAAAAATTTGAACGTTTTCACCATTTACTCTCACTAAGGTCATTTGAAACCATTATTGCTTTCTTATTACTGCAAAACACAAAAGAAGATATTTTGAAGAATGTTGGGAACCAAACAACATTGACCCCCATCGACTTCCATCGTTTGGACACAATAAGACATTTCTCAAAACATCTTCTCTTGTGTTCCACAGAAGAAAGGTTCATAAACAAGAGTGTAAATAAATGATGATGGAATGTTTTTATATTTGGTTGAACTATCCCTTTAAATCTATCACCTCCTCGACTGAGGTTTGCAACTGCCGCAAGTGTGTTTTAATAACACGGCACGTTTAAAATGCATCAGGCGTGCGTTTACGTGTTTACTTGCATAAACTGTTCTTCAGGCTTATCTTTCAGTCATATTGGCACCATCCACTGTTTGCAGAACAATGTGACGCTCCAACAACTTTGGACAGACGTTCCATTCCTCAAGGCAGTTTCCATGATATTCTCTCTCTGTTTTTTCACTGTCTTCTCCTGGAATTGAGATCCGGTGGGCTGTCACGGTAAACTGACAGCGTGTCGGGATCCTGCGCTTCAGCTGTGAGGATTCTCGTCCCATGTTTTTATAGCTGAAACAGACAATTAAACTTTTCCCCGTGCGTGGATTTGAATGGGCTTTTTTCCCCATGTGTAGTGCGGTACGTGTTTGGTCACTTCCCAGCGGGGTTTATTTATAAGCGGGTACATCGCAGTTGTCAGCGAGAGGAGTTGAGGTGTGAAGTTGGCCTTGGTTTGTTCAAAGCGATTCATCTGGTTGTCGGCTCACCTGTAGATGTGATGGTTTTCCACACTAGCTGAAAGTGAGCTATTCCTGTGTAAATCCACGGCAAGGTTCGCTGTAGTTGTCTTTTCACCTGTTGACCTCGCCGAGAAACCTCGCCCAGACCTGAATTTTATATCATCTTGTATTTTATTTTTATGGGAATGGATTGAAGTTAGAGAGGCACCGATACTGGTTCCCGTTTGATATCTGTCGATACCGATAGTTTGGTGGTTATATTAACTTGCATTGACTAAATTCTGAAGGTTAAATTAATATTTCTTAACTTTCTAATCATTGGCTCGTTTTACTATTGGCCTATAGCCAACGTGTGAAAATCACTTTTATCGACCGATACAGATTATTGGCCGATATATCGGTGCATCTCTTATTGTAGTGTATGTTTTGTAGTTGAATGTGTTAAAAGTGGTGTTTAAAAGAGTATTGGCTAAAGTTGGCCCCAAAAATGTCAAATTCATCACATGCCACCAGAAAATTGTTCTTATTAGATTTGAGGTCATATAAAAGTGTGCATGAGGATTTCGAAAACCAGACCCTTCAGGACGCTGAATCTCCCCAACCATCGAGTTTTTCCAGCACCTCACTCCCACGCTTTCCCATGATGCACCAGCTGGGAGCCTTTCGCTTTGACTAATGAACAGCCCTGGAAATGTCAAAGTTTTAGTTTTTTTTAGCCGGCACAATCTTTCCTCAAAGTAAAGATATGAACTAATTCTCTCTTTCCTCTTTCCGCCTTTTCCAGTTCAATACCAGATGGAGATGATGAGGAGCCTGCGTCACGTTAACATCGACCATCTTCACGTCGGCTGGTATCAGTCTACATTTTACGGCTCTTTTGTCAGTCGAGCGCTGCTGGACTCTCAGTTCAGTTACCAGCATGCCATCGAAGAGTCTGTGGTGCTTATTTATGGTGAGTGGCTTTAACTGATCATTATTCTTTCACAGGCGATGGAAACAGCAGAAGGGCTTGTGGGATGTGACCGTCGTTTTAATTCGTAAATTTTTCTTTACAGCACCACATGCAGATGTAACTGCTGTCTGAGGTTATCGTAGTTTCACATTTTTAAGTTTATTTTTATTTTAATGTGCTTTCTGGGTTATTGGCGTCACCAAATGGGATTGCAGAGATCAGGTTTCCTGAATCTGTCATTGGTCAGGTAGTCCCGCCTCACATTCATGCTATCGGTTCATTAGGATGATGACATGTTGGGATATTTGGGCCAATGTTTTCATAGCTGCTGACATTTGTCAACATATGACAAATGTCATCATTCTAAATTCAGATAGATATAGACTGTGTATGTTCTTAGTCATGAATATAAAGTCATAAAAGATTTATAACGGCCATTACAACAGAACTGAATGCAATACACACTCACCTTAAAGATTTCTATTCAATGTCAATGACGCCCACTGTCAGTTGGTCATACCAACATGGTGGCGCAAACACTTCCAGTGGCTTCACCTCCTGCCGTTGGTTTATCGTTCTTTGATTAATCCAGTCATTTATGTGAATGTTGTCGATTCTTTAACAAAAACAAATGCTTAAGACCACTTGGGTTAAAAAAATAATAATAAAATGATTTGTGACCAGTGTTTACATCTTGTGGTCTATAGTATTTTTCAATTTAAATATGATGCCAGGGTTTTCCTTCCGAGCTTTGACATTTTTGTATTAACACCCATTCACATCAAGAATGATAGCTACAACAATAACTGTAAAGATAACGTCTTAAAAATTGTCTTAAATTCATGAGAATTAGGTATTTCGAACAACTATAGATTTCTTGTTATTTTTATTCCTTAACCCCATTAAACGGGATGTGTAGGTGTGACACATTCTACCAAGCGGTGTTCATTTTACCATAACTCTGCAACCATTTGTCCCGGCAATTTTTTTTGAATTCCTCCTAAAAGTAGACAAACTGCTTTTTGAACATATGTGGTGTATTATGCTAATGTCTTGCGTTCTGTCAGCCAATGTGCTGTTTTCGTGGAGAGCGGCAGGGGGCGAATATGAACAGGTAGTTACCGAGCTGCTGTTTTCATGCAGCGCGCTCATAAAATTAGCTTACGAAACATGGCAAAGAGGAGATTGGGATGATTCTGTGCTTGCAATTAGACAGGAACTGCTTCAGACACCACCACACTTGAGTGAGGAGGGCAAAAAAACAACCTGGAGAACTGTGGTAAAAAAGGCTCATGAATGAAAGCTATGTACATGTGTGACACTAAAAACACTGTTGTGTTAGAATTTGACAGTCAAAAAAACAAATCGTGTGAAAACAGCCACACTGTTTTTTGCTTCATGTTCTAAAGGGTTAAGTATTTGTCATTCTTGGTTAAACGGGCCTTTAGACGGTTAGAATAGTAAACTGTGTTACTTAAAACTTATCAGAATAACCAATTTTTCCGTAGAGAAATTAAATAATGTTTTTAGATATGAGACTTTATCTTAGTGCAGTTGTCAGAGTTTTATATAACCAATAAGCCACAGGAGGCTGTGAGCTAGTGACTGTACCGCGAGAGCCGATAATAACCCCGCTGCCATCTTTGAAAAAGGCGGATGTGTGTGCGGTGTGAGAGACAGTTCGGCTTTACACACGGCTCTGCAGACACCGCCGTGCCATTCTTTATATTTAATCATGCCCCCTTTAAACCCATCAATAATGCAGGACGATATATTAAAGGCTAAATAAAAATCTGCCAACATTTCTCTGCATACCAAGAAAAGTCTTGAGATCTCAGATTGTTTCTGCGGCAATTCAAGTGGCTCTCAGACTCATAGACGCAGGTGTATTTCCATTGGAAAACTCATTTCAATACATCACGCTGTCTAGCGGGCCTCTAAAGCTAATACTTATGCTTCTCAAATTTGCTCTAAATCACTGGATTCTGCCCCCTCACATCTGTGCACCGCAGCTGTTGCATGCTGTCAATCACCTCTGACAGTAACATCACGTCTCTGTGTGCGCAAACCAACCGAAAGATTGTTTTAATTGAAGTTGATTGTGCCTTACCACCAATTTCTTCTCATTGTAGCTGTTTACTTTCATTTTTAAGGTAAGAAACGACGTTCACATGTCACGAACAGGCAATCATATGTAAAATGAATGTTATTAAAAGACGTATTTATATATAATTTGTCAGAAAAAAAACCTGCATCAAACTGCTGCGGGGTTACGGTGTTATTAGTTTTGAACGGTTGTTATCTGGTCATAACGAACCTGCAAATGTCGCGACTGGCCAATCAGAATCAAGCATTCCAACGAGCCCTGTAATAAATATTGATAGTGAGGTCTGGTAAACATTGAGGTTCGCTTCAGTATTAATTGCAGTAAACATTAAAGTGTAGTAATCATCACTATAATATAATATAGGATACTTCACTAAATACTGAAGTATGCTTATGTTTTTATGTGGGCTGTTAACTTCTAAGGCTGCATCCTAAGTATATCATTCAATTCAATTCAATTCAAGTTTATTTATATAGCGCTTTTCACAATGTGCATTGTTCCAAAGCAGCTTTACAGAAGCAAAATAAGAAAACACAGAGGTAAAACACAGCACAGTGCATAGTGTTTATAGAACAAGCAAGATCATTCTAATAGATAATATCTAATAAATTAATAAATAGATAAATAGATGCAGTCTCCCGGTGAGCAAGCCAACACTGCCCTGCTGTGGCGAGGAACCAAAACTCCCTTATTGATGGAGAAAAAAAAAATCGGGAGAAACCAGGCTCAGCCGGGAGGGCCAGATCCCCTCTGACGTGTCATAGCTGCTCTCAGTGACCCCGACCAAGTCACCGAGCAACATCCCCGAGGAAGGGGGGGAGAGCCCACCGCCCGCGACCCAGGCAATCCCACTCGCCGAAACCATGCACGTCAGCCCGGTCCCACTCCGCGATCGACACCAGAAAAACAGAGGAACAACCAGAGAAAATAGTAATGGCATATTGGAACATTATTCCTCTGCTGTCTGACATCGACCACAAAGCAAGACCATCCAGACCCACACAGCCCCAACAAATAGAATCCCCCCAACCACAACCAACGAGCCCCCCCCCCCACCCCCTACGAACATCAGCCCAGCAACCCCCAATCAGGGCCACTGAACTCAGCTATAACTTCAAACTGCTGACATGTGATGTAGTTTAGCATTTAATACCAAGCATTGTAACTTTTAGCATTAATGTGACAAGTATTCCATCTTTGCTCTCGGTTGGGATAGAATGGTCTGAGCTGGGATGGTCGCCTTTCTCTTGGGTGGAAATGGAGTTGCCTTAGATGGAGCTGGGATGGTCAGTCAGTCCGCAGCTGGCGTAGTCTCTAAGTCGGGATGGGCATCCCGAGGCGAAGGCAGAAAGAAAATAATTAGCGTAGCTGCTGTTCATTTACTATGCATTAGTGAAAGCTGGGTGAAAAGATGTGTCTTTAATCTAGATTTAAATTGGGAGAGTGTGTCTGACCCTCGAATAGTATCGGGAAGGCTATTCCAGAGTTTAGGTGCTACGTATGAGAAAGCTCGACCCCCTTTTGTAGATTTAGTTATTTCTAGGTGTTATCAAAAGTCCTGAGTTTTGATCTTAGAGAGGAGAGCGTGATGGGTGTGATAGAAGCTCAGTTAGTAAGTAGGGGGCTAAACCCTTTAAGGCTTTATAAGCAATTAAAATTTTAAAATCAATACGATACCTAATGGGTAACCAGTGAAGAGATGATAAAATTGGGGTAATATGATCGTATTTTCTTGACCTGGTTAGGACTCTGGCGGCTGCATTTTGGACTAACTGTAGTTTGTTTATTGAAGATGCAGGACAACCACTAAAGAAGAGCATTACAGTAGTCAAGTCTTGAGGTCACAAATGCATGAATAAGAGTTTCTGCGTCAGCAACACATAAAACATTTCGTAATTTGGCAACATTTCGAAGGTGGAAGAAGGCTGTTTTTGTGACATTTGAGATATGATTTTTAAATGACAGGTTGCTGTCTAATATAACGCCTAGGTCTTTAACTGTATTTGTCGGAGTAACAGTGCAGCCTTCGATTTGTAGGTTATAATCTGATATATTCTGTTTACGAGTCTTTGGTGCTATAAGTAATATTTCTGTTTTGTTAGAGTTTAAAAGAAGGAAATTACTAGTCATCCAATGTTTCATATCTTTGATGCACTCTGCCAGTTTGGATATTCACATATAACATGTATGTGACATGTACTGTATATGATATATAGTATAGTATTTATACTGTGCATTGTACAATTGTATTTATATTATGAATATTTTAATATATATTTATAAGAGACTTATGTATTGCTTGAGATATACTATAAAGGATGTACATATATAATATTATATGGGTGTATGTACTGTTTATGTATACATGCATGTATATACATTTACATTTTTACTAACGAGTGAATATACTATCCAAGTAATTATTTAGAATTGAAAGGTGAGTTTTTATTTTCTGGTTATTTTTAACCCGAGCGGATATCACTATGCATTATGGGACACGTGATGGAACAGAGCCACGTGTTACATATACATTAGTTTGTGAAAACACTGGAAAATATTCCCGTAGCCCTTTAAATCCCACTCCTATATCTTATCAGCCCCTATTTATTTCATTCAGACCGTGTCGATCGGTCAGAGAATGGCCACCCGTGACCGCAGATGTTCGTAGCGAAAGAGAAACGTTTCAGAAGAAAACGGTACGCCTCTGCAGGGCGGTTGTGAGTGGCAGGGCTGATAAGACGCGTGTGAACACTTCTAAAGCCTTTTTGACAACCCACTGACAAGCACATTAATTTTATACAACTCGCTTACTCAAAGCAACTGTGAGCTTTTGTCGGGGCATGATTATGAAACCTGACGGCACCTGCGGTTCATGATTTCTTTATAAAGAGCGGAGAAAGGTTTCTCTGCGTGACCTCCCGCATCTCACCCATCAGATTGGTTATCCAGGACAGTAATATAAATGTATTGAATGGTGGTTTTAACTCAATGATCTATTGATTATTGTCATTCAGCTTATTGTTCGCATTACGATTGAACCTTCAACTGTGAAATACTTGTCAGGGCTTTCTTTGTTTAATATGAAGCGCATCTATTTTAGTGCTTTTAGTAGATGTAGGACTTCAAAATGTAAGAATCAGTTTAACGTATCTATTGTTTAATACATTCTAACCTAATAACTTGTTGTTTGTAAGTGGATTCGTTTTTTTCTTTAAAATAAGCGTATATACTAGTATATAGTGCAATGAATGTTTTAATATTTACGTATATTTAATATTTTCTGGCATTGATACATTAGTTGGTTTTGAACGATCTGGTAATGTTCAGTTGTATGCACATAATGATGTTAATGGCAGTTTGTTTTTCTTTCCGTAGATCCCATCAAGACGGCGCAAGGTTCTCTGTGTCTGAAGGCTTACAGGTTAACCCCCAAACTGATGGAGATCTGTAAGGAGAAAGATTTCTCACCAGAGGGGTAAGATCACATCTATGACATTATAAATGTGTAGATTTTTGATTAAAAGAATAGGTCATGATTGTTCAATTAAAAACACAGTTATTGTAAGAGTAAGTTGTCAGGAGTCGTGTTTGTCACAGTATGATGTCCTCCTCGACCTGCTGTTTACTGCCAGTATTATTTATCGTGCGAATGTGAGGAACTAAATTCTTGCAGAACTGTAAATGCTTTAAGGAACAGTTCACCAAAAACTGAAAAATTCTTTCATAATTTACTCATGCCATCCCAAATATACATAACTTCCTTTCTTTATGATAAAAACAAACTAAGTTTAAAAAAATAATTCACTTTATATGTGTGCTAACTAGTTAAAGGTCCAAAAAGCACATCCGTTGCTCCCTGAACTCACTTTATTGCTCCTGGAACTCTCTGTATGTGTTTGGATAAAAGCGTCTGCTAAATGACTAAATATACATCTGTCATTAAATGTATTTAAATGACTCGATAACCAACAAAGTCGAGAACCAACCTGTAAGAGAGATAAATGTACAGTGTGACGATACATTTCATTGGTTCTCGCTAATGTCATTTGACAGCAAGACATTAAAGAACCAGTACGATTGAAATTGTCAACTTGCCATCATATTTCAATTTTGTGCTTTGATTTTTGGGTCAGTGACGTATAAGAATTTTCAACATGCTGATTTTAAAATACAAATAAATAATATCTATTGCAGTTATTCAAACATTAAGAATGTGGACTACTCATGAAGGCTGATTAAAATGTTAAAATGAAGTGATTTTCATCTATGAATTGGCCATAGCCTTAAAAACGTCACGTGGTACGACCGTAATTTATCTTAAAATTAATTCATTTCCTTCACATGCTTAACAAATCTTTATTATTTAAAGAGTTTAGAAACAAAGTATTTGCGTTTCTTTGAGTTTTGCTAAGTAATCATGTCGAATTTCCCCCCATATTTATTCTTAAATTAACAAAATGAACATATTTTTCCTGAAAATCGCATTCTGATACAAATCTTTTAAAAATAGCATTCACTTAAACATACTGTATCAGAGATTCATATTTCAACCACAAACATTTCTTTTGTTATTTTTAATTTAATACAATTATTATTCTATTATTTAATTTAGTGATATTTTCAGAAGATCAACGGAAGTCATTTGAATTACTTCAATCTAAGTAAAGTGATGGATATTTTTATTTAAAAAAAGGTTGTTCTGCTAAATAAAGTACATCAGAAATGGCAATTTTCATTTTTGGGTGAACTGTTCCTTTAACGTCTCTCTTTTTACGTCCCTCGCTTTCCGTTTCTGCCGCCGTTAATCATTGTTAATGTGAACCTTCCCCAACACGTGCAAACAGAATCTCTTCCTCGCTCATGGGTGACAGGATTTTATTTGTCATGCCGTGACGCCTGTGAAGCAGCAGTCGACGGCACGCAAACAAATGCACAAAGTTTACAACCTCGTGGCTTTCCGGCAGATGGTAATTGCGTTTAAAATGCAGTTAGACGTAAGTTTAATGGGAGAATGTATCAGCAAAGCTCGTTGGAGAGATCACAAGTACAAATTCCAGCGGCCGGTAGAAAGCAGTGTTTCGCCCTCGGGGACGGAAGAGCTCTAAGGATGGTTGCGGGTTAAAGACTTCTCAGATGCATTAAAGGTGTTCCTGTGACCTGTTTCGACCTTGTCAGATGTCAGCGCCCCCGGCTGACAGGAGTGTTTATCATTCCACAGCATTTCAAGCAGATGTGGATTGGAAGGTTTATCGATTATGAAAATGAACCTCTGTTTGTGTTGTTAACTGTGGGGCGGTGGTCGGCAAAGATGAATACAGATCGCATGATGGATTTATACAGAATACCTATTTAAATGCTGTGATTCTACTTGACCATATCCAAGTCATATATTATGCAAATTGTATTTTGCATAAATAAAATAATGCATTTAGAAGCAATAGAATAGAATACATTGAACTTATGAATTATTAATTATCTCATACTGTGTGAATTTGTAATGAATTTATTATATTAAAGGCCTGTTAGCGGTGAAGCTCAGTTTTCATTTGCAGTCCTATGAATGAGATTTAATATCCCACATCAATAGTAAAACTTGAGGAAATCATTTTTCATCCACCCAAAAATCTCTCATTTTACTATCCTCGTGCCATCTTGGATGAATATGACTTTCTTTTCCTTCAGTCAAACAGATTTTTGCTTTTATAAAGGTATTCATCACTTTATATACGTATATAGGTCACACAATGCTGTAGCTCATCCATCATAAAAGCAATTCGAATGACTCCAGTGGTTTAATAAATGTCTTCTGAAGTTAAATGATGTATGCTTGTTAGAGAAAATGATTCATACTTTGAGCTTATTTACTGAAATAAAAAGCCATAAAAGCACTTAATTAAATGATTGCGACCCGTCAATAACTTATTTGTATCTTTTTGATTCTCGCATTTCTTGTCGACTAGTTGTCATTAGTTATTCACCACAAGATGTGCAAACCAATTCAATTTGGTGTTATCAACATTTACGTACATTTATATCTGAATTTAGCACTCGAATGTGTTTGTTTGGTTTCAGTTTTGCGAAATAAGCGCAATGATTAAATATAGCTATCCTTTCAGGAAACATTTAGCCTCATGAGTCATCTGAATCGCTTTCATGATTTGTGAATGTGTTTTTTTGGAGCTTCAGCATTTTTTGGATCTTTATATGTATATAAAAGTGATTTAATAACTCTTTATTCGTGTTCGACTGTGAAAAGAAAGATATACATCTGGGATGAGTAAATCATGAGAGAATGTTCATATTAAGGTGAACTCTTCCTTTATTTATCAAAGATGCAAATCATCCGGTTATTTTCTTGAACGTTGCACCTCCGTCTACTCGGTTCAGACTCAAATATATTTCGCTCGTGTCTTCTCTGCTTTCGACAGGTTGAAGAAGGCCGCCGTTGGATTCGAGCACATGTTCGAGGAGGTCCCCATCACCATCAAGAACTCCCATCTCATAAACGTGCTCATGTGGGATCTTCAGGAGAAGAGTACGGTGGCCGACAAACACGAGCTGCTCAGTCTGTGTAGCAGGTCAGTTCGGGTCCCGACCTCGGCCGGAGGCGGCGTGTGGAAAAGATTAGTCATTTGCTGATTCATCTTGTCAATCCGTGTCTTTTATAAGCCTCTCCAGTCGGTTCCGCGCAGGAAGTTGACCGAGGATATTCAGTACACGCTGACATGCCCTTTTACGGCGCAGTTGAATCCAGACCCTTCACATAGGGCATAGTGCGAGCAGAGAACTCTTCTTAATGCAGTCTTTTTTAGCATTTACTCCGATCTGTTGCTCGGATGACTTTATTGAACCCTTTTATACAAATTTCATATCTCAGATTTGCATCTATATCCTCTGGCCCCAGTATAAATCTGTGGTTCTTAACTGGATGTGTTTGAGAATTTAGATTTTACTTTGGCGCACTAAAAGGTGCCAAAAAATTCAGGATATATGCAAATCTGTTAAGATGACAAAGGCTGAACGTGAGAAAATGACATATTGAACAAAGGTTTGGGTAGAATGTGTTTGTTCCAGAATACCAGAAAGCATTTTATTGCTGTTTTAAGTAAACAACATAAGATAAGATATGCAAAGTGTTTCTTCTTTACTTTAAAAAGTTGATTTTGTTATCTCACGGTGTACGGTTATCTGATTCGTCTGTATTATTTGCTCTTAAGTGTTTTCTCCCCCGCTGTCTTTTTCTCAGACCGGCGAACACTTTCAGACCAGAAAAAACTCACTGAACTCGGCTGTTTTTAGGAGGGTCAGTCCGTGTGGGGTTTAAATGAGGCTGAACATTTATTCCCCTGCAAATATTCTCCATATAAATTAATTTGACTAATCCACTTAGATTCCACCGAATGTTATTACAGATTGAGATGAGGGTTTCCAGGAGAACAGAAAGTCTTTTCCCAGAAATGGACCTCATTATTGTCGGAATCAAGTGATTTTTTTATTAATCTGACACGTAGGCTATTTGAAACTTGTTTAATGAAAAGTATTCTGAGAAAAAGTATTCTTCTGTTAGTCAAGGGTAAACAAACGGGGTTCGTCATCTTTCTCATCCTTAGAATTTAAAGGGATAGTTCACATTAA